>OX465049.1:1283627-1323627 GCA_949841015.1 Aplysina aerophoba | reverse complement strand
GTAATGTTGTGCTCTTGCAAAGGGTATCTGCACTATTCTGCAATCACTAGAACCGGCTGCAGTCACATGCTGACACATGCCTTGCCTTGCCATCCTTCACTCTTCACTGCCACATTTTTCCCGGTGTGGTGTATGGTGTGTAGCAGTGACAGTGCATGCGGGGAATTGGGAGTTGGGTATGCCAAGTGTACAGGGATGCGTAGTGAATGGATTATTCTATCACTGTATATATGGCTTACGTTTTGTATCACTGCATAGAACCCCTCTCCCATACACCAAACTGTGACCCCTCCCCCCACCCACTCACGCACGCAGGCATGTGGACCTATCCCAATCCAGGACAGGGTCATTCAAGTGACACAAATGGACTTGGTGCTCCCCCCAACCCCAACCCCAACCCAATGACTGCCAGTGGTGGCCAGTCCGGCAGTGACTCGTGAGTGGCCTCACATGCAGCATACGTACAGTAGAACTCACTAACTCGGTGATGAAGTGAAGCTGCGTTTTGGGCATGATTGTTGGCTACTGTTTCTACTGTCTACATACATACATACGTATGTTGTTCATAAACTTGAGGAAGACCATGTACTGCTCCAGTTGTCGCTGTATGAATGAATAATGAAGTTCTGACTCTCCTCATCTGCATTCGGCCTGCTTGCGTGTGTGTGTGTGTGTGTGTGTGTGTGTGTGTGTGTGTGTGTGTGTGTGTGTGTGTGTGTGTGCATGCATCTGTGTGTGCGTGGTTTGTGTCTGTGCAAGTGTGTGCGTGTGTGTGTGGTGTGTGTGCATTGTACCCTTACTGTGTATGTACGTACAGTACTGCATAGAGTTAATTTGTATGTATGCCCTATGCCCCTACCCCCCAACTCCCTGACCCCCTACCCACCCTTGCTACGGCATGCAGTGAGAATGACGTACTCACCAGGACCAGGATGGAGGATGTACGGCTGCTGAAGGCACTGAGGGTCGGCCTCATCTCAGACCTAATGCTCGAGAACAAGAAGCAGAAGTACTTTCTCACGTGAGTCACACTCCTCCCGTAACAGAGGTTCGATTGCTGTGTGTATGCTCGCTTGTTTGTGGCCTCCACTCCCTGTTACTGCACACTATCCTCCAGCACTCCCCCCTCACTCCTTCACTCCTTCCCCTCACTCCTTGCTCCTCTGCCCTCCCCTCATTCCTTAACTCCTCCCTCTCATTCCTTAACTCCTCCCCCTCATTCCTTAACTCCTCCGCCTCATTCCTTAACTCCTCCCCCTCATTCCTTAACTCCCCCCTCACTCCTTCACTCCTCCCCCTCATTCCTTAACTCCTCCCCCTCATTCCTTAACTCCTCCCCCTCACTCCTTCACTCCTCTCTCCCTAATGCCTGCAGTGTGTCATCCTCTGAAAAGGTGGACAGGAGCAAGTGCTACGCTGACTTTGGCATAGCATCAATGCCTTATCCAGGTGAGGATGGCAAAGGAGAGGAGTCAGGGATATCCTAGAGGCTCATTGCTACGTTGTTGATAACTAGCAAATTGATTTTGAGCATATACGTACTGTAGCAGATTCAATCAATCAATAGCAACTGACTGCAGTACGTTTCGGCCACGTAGGCCTTCGGCGCTCCATACAAAACTGCTACTGCGTATGCTCAAGATCACTTTGCTAGTTGGCAAGGGTCAGTCACTGAGGAGTGTGTACTGGGTCGAACTTATGCTCTTTAACTTGCTTCTGCGTGGATATATACGTAGGTAGGTAGGTGCCAATGTAGGTAGCTGTATGTGTGCATTGTGTATTGTGTGTAACCATTACACATTGTGTGTGTGCATGTGTGCATTGTGTATTGTGTGTAACCATTACACATTGTGTGTGTGCATGTGTGCATTGTGTATTGTGTGTAACCATTACACATTGTGTGTGTGTGTGCATGTGTGCTTTGTGTATTGTGTGTAACCATTACACATTGTGTGTGTGTGTGCATGTGTGCTTTGTGTATTGTGTGTAACCATTACACATTGTGTGTGTGTGTGCATGTGTGCAATGTGTATTGTGTGTAACCATTACACATTGCGTGTGTGCATGTGTGCATTGTGTATTGTGTGTAACCATTACACATTGTGTGTGTGCATGTGTGCTTTGTGTATTGTGTGTAACCATTACACATTGCGTGTGTGCATGTGTGCAGGCTGTGAGTTCTTCAGGCTGTACAAGGAAAATGGCTACCGTGCAGAAGGACTCAAGTTTGACTGGAGCCAAGTGAGTGAGAGCTAACTGTTCTCTCACACGTATCCCAACACCATAAACCACCACACCTTAGTAGTAAAACCTCTCCTCCTCTTCCCTCCCTTCTACCCCTCAGCCTGAGGTGGACACCAACCTGAGTCTGCCTCACTCTCTGCCGTGCCCAGCGGATGTCTCGCTGGCTCAGAGACAGGTGAAGGGCTAGGCTAGGCTAGGCTAGGCATGCACCACCTCCACCATTGCCAGCTGGTGCTTGGCCTGCAGCTAGCACATCCGTCATGTATGTAGCCGCTCTTTGAGTTATAGCTCAGTCAATCCTTCTGTGCTTTGTTGTGTTGTTGTACTGTATTGCAGAACTGGGACCTGGTGCAGATCACACAGGTGTACTTGGAGCTGCTCGTCAACTATCTATCATCAGGTGTGTGTGTGCGTGTGCATGTGCGTGTGTGTGTGTGTGTGCATGTGTGTGTGTTGTGCAGTGAGTGTTTCTCTTCGCATCTAGCCGCACCATCTCTTCACATCTCACCTTGCTGTCCCTGTTAGGGTTGGGTGTAAGTGGCTGTATATGTGGGTGTATGCATGGTGTGGGTGTATGCATGGTGTGGGTGTATGCATGGTGTGGGTGTATGCATGGTGTGGGTGTATGCATGGTGTGGGTGTATGTATGGTGTGGGTGTATGCATGGTGTGGGTGTATGTATGGTGTGGGTGTATGCATGGTGTGGGTGTATGCATGGTGTGGGTGTATGCATGGTGTGGGTGTATGCATGGTGTGGGTGTATCCGTATATCTGTGTGTTTTAATTTCATGTGTCTTGATCAATTGTGTAGTGGTATTCCTTTAATTGAGTGCTTCTCTTCACATCTCACCTTGCTGTCCCTGTTAGGGTTGGGTAGCATCCTTGTCCACTGCATCTCTGGCTGGGACCGAACTCCTCTCTTCATCTCCCTTTTACGTCTCACCCTCTGGGCGGTGAGTGGGGAGGGGAGGGGAGGGGGGCATAGAAGAGTGGCTACAGTAACACTGTGGTAAATGTTGCAAGACACTATTGTTATTGTGAACATTGAAATTGAAATTGAATAAATGTTACGATTGGGGAAAGCTAATGCAAGCCTTTCGTGAGGGCTAGTCGTAATGGTAGTGTCTGTTCCGTCCGTATGCACTGCCTCATCTCCTTCATCTCTTGTACTCCAGGATGGCCTCATTCACAAGTCTCTCTCTCCATTTGAGATCACCTACTTCACAATTGCATATGACTGGTTTTTGTTTGGGTGAGTTGCACAACCTTTCTACTCCTTCCTCCACCCTCCCCCCTTCCACATGATACCTATGTACCTGCTTTCCTCCTTCCCACATTCACACTCCCTTCAATCCCTCCGTCTTTTGCCTTCATCTCCACAATCCCTTCACCCACTATGCACCCTTCTTGAACCCTCCTCACAATCCCTCTCTCTGTCACCCTCCCTTCAATCCCTCTTGCCTCTGCCCTCACTTTATCCTGCTCCTTGAATCTCTCCTCCATTCAGACACCAGCTACTAGAAAGACTCTCTAGAGGAGAAGAAATTTTATTCTTTTGCTTTGACTTCCTCCAATACATCACAGATGACAAATACAAGTGTAGAAGGTGAGGGAGTAACAGAGCACACTATGCTGTGTGTGTGTGTGTGTGTGTGTGTGTGTGTGTGTGTGTGTGTGTGTTTGCATGAATGTACACTATGCAGTACGTACGTACATGTCTGCTTCAACGAACTTCGTCATAACCGGCCCTCCTTTGCAGAGAATCGAGCACGGCATTTCCCATACCCCAAGGTGAGCTGTGAAGCAGTGCAGGGCTACCTGCAGAGTAGTGTGGCAGCTTTGACCTCTGTCCTGAGTAGGCCATGAGGCCTGGTGTCCTTTGACCTCTGTCCTGGGTGGGCCATGAGGCCTGGCGTCCATTGACCTCTGTCCTGGGTGGGCCATGAGGCCTGGTGTCCTTTGACCTCTGTCCTGGGTGGGCCATGAGGCCTGGTGTCCTTTGACCTCTGTCTTGGGTGGGCCATGAGGCCTGGTGTCCTTTGACCTCTGTCCTGAGTAGGCCATGAGGCCTGGTGTCCTTTGACCTCTGTCCTGGGTGGGTCATGAGGCCTGGCGTCCATTGACCTCTGTCCTGGGTGGGCCATGAGGCCTGGTGTCCTTTGACCTCTGTCCTGGGTGGGCCATGAGGCCTGGTGTCCTTTGACCTCTGTCCTGGGTGGGCTGTGAGACCTGGTGTCCTTTGACCTCTGTCCTGGGTGGGCCATGAGGTCTGGTGTCCTTTGACCTCTGTCCTGGGTGGTATCCTTTGACCTCTGTCCTGGGTGGTGTCCTTTGACCATTGTCCTGGGTGGGCCATGAGGCCTGGTGTCCTTTGACCTCTGTCCTGGGTGGGCCGTGAGGCCTGGTGTCCTTTGACCTCTGTCCTTGGTGGGCCATGAGGTCTAGTGTCCTTTGACCTCTGTCCTGGGTGGGCTGTGAGGCCTGGCGTCCTTTGACCTCTGTCCTTGGTGGGCCATGAGGCCTGGTGTCCTTTGACCTCTGTCCTGGGTGGGCCATGAGGCCTGGTGTCCTTTGACCTCTGTCCTGGGTGGGCCATGAGGTCTGGTGTCCTTTGACCTCTGTCCTGGGTGGGCCATGAGGCCTGGTGTCCTTTGACCTCTGTCCTGGGTGGGCCATGAGGCCTGGTGTCCTTTGACCTCTGTCCTGGGTGGGCCATGAGGCCTGGTGTCCTTTGACCTCTGTCCTGGGTGGGCCGTGAGGCCTGGTGTCCTTTGACCTCTGTCCTGGATGGGCTGTGAGGCCTGGTGTCCATTGACCTCTGTCCTGGGTGGGCCGTGAGGCCTGGTGTCCATTTGTGGCAGCAGTGGACTCCACTGTAGCATGTGTGGCTAACATGCTGTTTTGCGTCCTCATCATCACTTCTACTCCCTACCTCATACCCTCACTACTAACCCCACACTGACACTCCAGCCCATTGTCACATTCCACCTCACTCCCCCTTCCCTCACCTCGCCCCTCACTCGCCTCCCTCCCCCTCCCCTCGCTCCCTCTCCCACTCGCCGCCCCAGGTGCTGAGAGGCAAAACTGTGCCTCTTCTTCCTCCTCCACCGAAGACCTCACCGAGGAACTGGCTGCTATCGCCACCAGCAGGAACCAGCCCATCGCCAGCAGGTCAGTACACTTTGCACCTCTCCCTCCAGCAGTGACTTAATGCCCTCCCTTCCCCCTCCCTTTCCCTCTCCTCCCTCCCCCTCACTTTCCCTCTCCTCCCTCCCCCTCACTTTCCCTCTCCTCCCTCCCCCTCCCTTTCCCTCTCCTCCCTCCCCCTCCCTTTCCCTCTCCTCCCTCCCCCTCCCTTTCCCTCTCCTCCCTCCCCCTCCCTTTCCCTCTCCTCCCTCCCCCTCACTTTCCCTCTCCTCCCTCCCCCTCCCTTTCCCTCTCCTCCCTCCCCCTCCCTCTCCTCCCTTCCCCTCTCTCTGTACTAGTGCCAAGGGTGACACCACGTCTCCAGTGGCTATCATGGGGGCAGGACCACTCTGCAGTGAGGTCAGCCACTCCCCCTCCCCCCACACCCACATGGAGCACCCACACACCCCTCCTCCTGTGGGCACACACTGAGTGGCAAGCATGCGTACATCCAGTCTAACATATGTAGCCCAACCCACTCCTACGTAGCCTCCATTTTATAACATCGTGCGCCCATTGTGTAATATAAAATGCTGGCTGGAAGGGAGTCTGGCAGTGGAATCACTTTGAAGAGATCTCTATGTAAAGTACTCTGTGAAGAAGTAAACTCAAAGTGGGCCGAAGTTCTGAGAAAGTCTGTAATTTCAGTGGAAAGTAAACTGTTCTTACTGTAGATATCCATACTACACATACGTAATATGTGATTTGCTCTGACGGTAACCCCAGATCAAGTTGTCTGATGCTGTAAGGAGCCTCTATACACTGCAAGTAATCTCGTCAGCACTAATGCAAGCGTGTCATCTCCCTCTCTTCCACCCCTCCCCTCCCCCTCCATGTCCTCTTCAATGCACACGCTCAGACTGACTCAGTAGGCAGGTGAGAATTGTGAACAATGTCTGGCTTGCTAGACCATTGCATTGACCTACCTACGTAGATGCCCATATACATGTGCACATCCAGATATGTACGTATCAGTTACAAACACATGCAGTCCACTGACAGTCGATATTTCCTGGTAAAAATGGCTGCTCTAAAGCACTGCTTTAGCCAATTGTACATTATGTACATACATGTACATGGTGCTGTAACACGCTGGGCCTACGCCAGTAGCAACCCTTTGCGCTAAGTTGGGCCCCCCTCTCTCTCATGCAAGTGGCCTGCCAAAGATGCCATCCATCTATCTAATGCGGTAGTGTATTTTTGGACAAGAAGATTTAATGAACTTGAACACAGTAGTCACTTCACTAGGTTGTAGAACGTTTCAATCCGTAGATCCGTAGATCTTCTTCAGCTGTTTACGATGTACGTAATGTATTTTTGTGACTGCTCTGAATGGTGATCTATGGATAGCCCCACCTGCCACTCCCCCTCCCCACCCCCTCCTCGCCCACAGCTGGCAGGTCCTATCCTTCACAGATGCAGTCCTTGCACCCATCCACCGAGACCAAGTTGGCAACGGCTCCCTTCCTCACAATGGAGCCCCTGGTGGAAAACATAGTCCCCTGCAGGTAGATCAGCCACCGCCGCATGACACAAGCACTGGGGGAGAGGGAGGAGTCACCAGCAGCGACCGCAGGAGACGGCTTCTTGCGGTAAGGTCCATCTTCACACGCCTGTACCCGTCATCGATACAACGGCAGCCCTCGGAACCATCAGGAGGAGCACTTAGTTCTCTCTTCAATAAGCTCACCAGCAGTTTGAAGATGAGCACTTGAGGCGTGTCCCCCATTGAGCACAATTATTAGCACGCAAAATACGTACGTATGACAACTTTAGCAATGCACGGCACGTTTTAGGGAGTGTTTAAATTGGTTTATGTACACACGTGTGTATGTATCATTACTAACTGAATGCAATGAAATTGATGTATGTAGCATTTACAATAATTTACAATTTATGTTAAATGATTCACGCATGTACTTTTTTAATATTACAAGTGTGTACACATCTTCATACTAATTACAACAATATATGCCCTAGCAAATTCTGTATAGCCTCCCCTTCCTTGTGAGGCACTTGTATGAGAAGGTCAGCAGTTTGCTCCCACCTCCTGAGAACAAACAGCGTAGCATGTGTGAACAGAAGAATTAAACAGCAGACAAAGAAGTGACAACAGGCACTGCAGGAGACGGCTAGTGATGAGATGGTTCGGGTGATTAGCAGCTCTCATTCGCCAGCCCCTATCCTTATGCGTTCTGTTATTACACAATAGTGTAAGATACATAGTGTGTGCAATTGCGTAACAATAGTACAGTACACAGTAACAATAGAATGGTAGGGGCTGGCATGCGAGGTCTGCTATAAATTCATATTCATTATTTGAGTGCACCGTACTCGTATATAGGTACTAGGACACCACATGGTCCTATGTAGCACTTCACACATATTACAAGAAAAGATAAAGCTGAGTCATACGTACAGACACTAAGGTCTATAATGGAAGTGTAAGTGACTGGTTGTTGGTAGTTAAGTATGAGCAGTCCAGATTGATTACTAGAACTTAGCTGTATAATCGGCCAAACCATTTTATCACTGCTAATGGGTAAACGTGCAGTATGGTACAATATACGTATGATATCAGTATGGGCTATATACATCATGCACAATATATTATGTATTGCAATATCACATGAATGGGTTCACGTGAAGTGGAAACTTCACTAGGCCTGGGGGATGAGTTGGTGATGTAGGTAGGCACATAGGGAGACAGTCCTCCCTCCACCTATCTTACTCTGAGGTCATCTGGGTTTGTATGCGTATTATATGCATACGTATGTAGTGCAGGACAGGGAGCACTAGGTAGCCTGGATGGCTGTAGAATATTAATGAGGCTACTCCACCCAACTCACATATACGTACAAATGTATTGCATACGAAGGTATGGAACTGCAAGTGTGTGTGTGTGTGTGTGCGTGCGTGCGTGCGTATGTGTAGCGCTTACACTGGGCAGCAGTTCCTTCCAGAAGCTTGGTCGGACTGTACCCACAAACTCCTTCACATTCAGACCTGGGTCACTCCATCCTGGCTCTGCACCATGTTGGAGGAGGATGTGAACAATGTGGGTGTGTCCCCGTAATGCAGCAATGTGCAAGGGGGACATCCCAAACAGTCCAGACTCGTGAATATCATTATCAAAATTATCCAGAAGCTTGGTGACTTGATCCTGCTGCCCATGCCAACACGCAAAGTGGAGAGGGCCCATGACAGGGTCAGGGCAAAGCAAGTCACCTGCATGGGAGCAAGCAGTACCTTGAGTCAAGGTCATGAGAACCTCTCTATAAAGGACACCTCTCTAATGAGGGCACTGTCTGCAGTCCCAAAGCGCATTGAACTGTGTACAAATCTACCCTGAATTAGGGACGCCTCTCTATACAGGACAGCCAGCTGGGTCCCGAGGGTTTCTACTATAGAAAGGTTCCATTGTACATGGTGTTCACACTGAAACCAGTTTCAAATTGGATCAAATGAACTTCGTAACTTCATAACGTGTAGTATGACCTCCCTGTTGTAATGAGATTCATTAGGATTAGATTGTCCGAAGCATTTGCACAGGATGATTGTAACTGTACTGCACCAGGTCAGTGGAGCGGGCCATGAAATATACATGTGCGCATGTCTTTGGATTTAGAGGCGGCAGTGTGAAACAGTCAACTCAACACTGCTACTTGCTGGTTGTGCAATTAGCCGCTTCACAAAGTTGCATTCAGAGTTGTTCTACACACAGTTGTGAGTATACCGTGTTGCCCCATACCAGGCATGAGGTCATGCACCCTGAAGTACAACACATAAGGGAAGAATACGATCAGCATAGTGACATCTATGAATACAATTATCGTATGTAAGCTAGATCGATTCCAGCACTGCACCATTAGCACAGCAAATGAGTCATAGTTTCTCCACTTTCCTCTGTGTCAGTACTTGCACGTCAGCTCACCGTACGCAGTACTGGCGTCCAGCAGGTCTGCCCGCAGTACAAGAGAGAGGTACGTCAGTGCATCCTTACAGTGCAGGACCCTAAGACAGGGGGCGCGTGGGGACGTATGGTGGACGTACGAAGACGTGTGGTGGAGGTATGGAGGTGTGTGATAAGAGGTACGTGTGGGAACATGCGGTGGAGGTATGGGGACGTGTGGTGAAGGTATGGGGACGTGTGGTGAAGGTATGGGGACGTGTGGTGAAGGTATGGGGACGTGCGGTGGAGGTATGGGGACGTGTGGTGAAGGTATGGGGACGTGTGGTGAAGGTATGGGGACGTGTGGTGAAGGTATGGGGATGTGTGGTGAAGGTATGGAGACGTGTGGTGAAGGTATGGGGATGTGTGGTGAAAGTATGGGGACATGTGGTGAAGGTATGGGGATGTGTAGTGGAGGTATGGGGACGTGCGGTGGAGGTATGGGGACGTGTGGTGAAGGTATGGGGACGTGTGGTGAAGGTATGGGGACGTGTGGTGAAGGTATGGGGATGTGTGGTGAAAGTATGGGGACGTGTGGTGAAGGTATGGGGATGTGTAGTGGAGGTATGGGGACATGTGGTGAAGGTATGGGGATGTGTGGTGGAGGTATGGGGATGTGTGGTGGAGGTATGGAGATGTGTGGTGGAGGTATGGGGACGTGTGGTGGAGTACTACAGCAACAGATTGATCTGAGACTCCACCGTGGAGTAGTCTTGAGTCAGTGTTTGACCAAAACACAAATTAATGGTTAGCCATGAGACTAACATGGAGTGACTCCAAAGTGCCCTAGACGGAAGAGGTCTGGACACAGCTACGTACATACATACATGTGTAGCGCAGGCTCACTTGGCTAATGTGTGTGCTCTTGTCTTCTCTCGTGTGTAGTTCTTCAGGAAGGCCACCATTGCATGTGCGTGCCATCCTCTCTCTCGATGGTGGCACAGCAAGGGCGCTGGAGAGAGAGAGAGAGAGAGAGAGAGAGAGAGAGAGAGGAGCGAAAGGCGCATACATGTGAGAATCATAACTGGCTAGTCTAACAAGAAACTGCCACTTTTCAGTCGCTGGTCCGCTGTTTAGCTTAACAGTACTTTACACCTAGGACAGGCTTGGAACTCACTGTTGGTGCATGACATGATATCCTGCAGCAGATCCAAGCACTGCTCCACTAGCGAGTCACTCCCAACCACCTCCATTGCTCGTTGCAGGGTCAACACAGCATCTGGGTTAAAATCCATCTGTACCAGAAAGCCAGCCTTCAGAAGATAGCCATCACTCGTCTTTGGATTCAACTTGATCACACTGTCAACTGCTTCCCACATGGTCTTGTACTCTCTGCAATGGAAGGCTGCCACTGCTAGTTTGATGAGGGGGCGTTGGTCTCTTACAGCGTCTTCATCGGCAGCGGCCTTCTGGTAGCTCTGAAGAGCTTCAGAGAACAGAACAGCCTGTTCACTTGAGTTGCCGTTCTCCTTTTCCTTCAGCATGCATGCTCTGAGGTAGAAGTTGTCCCCTCTTTTTACCTATGTACACAACACACACACACACACACGTACACACGTACACACACACACACACACACACACACACACACACACACATACACACACAACACAACACCACACACACACACACACATACACACACACACACACACATACACGGGATAAACAACATGGAGTTCAGGATATTATTTCATATATGCTGCACTGAACTAAAATTACTATTGACCTAATTGAATCATGCAAAGTGCAGCATTCTGTACACAAATGCTGCACAAAGTCTGAATAGTAAGGCGTGCCTCTGAGGACTCAACGCACCAGCCCTTCCTCATACAGCACCGATAGCCAACAATTTCACCAATGCCACCATATATACCATAAAGCATGCATTGATTCAGACACCACCACACCACACCCATGTTGCACTCCTCCCACTCCCACCTAAATTATAGATGCATACATACTACACAGCATAATTTAGGTACTGTTACTACACTTGGCATAACATATAAATCAATAGTATCATCTACAGTTCCCATATAGACTCTGTCCGACGTGTACACATGCGTGGCTCACCAGGTTGGTGTACACCCCTAGTGACATGTCCGACCTGGCCTCTCCAGGGACCACTTGAGACTCAACCAAGAAAGAAGGCAACCGGACAAGCACACACGAACTCACTATTAAACAAACAAAGAATCAAGTTCACTGTACCAGAACCGATTCGCCGATGATAAAGTAGCATCCAGCGGAACGAAGTTAACTCGCGTGCACACGCGTCACGCGCAGTAGTGTCGCTATGTGCTCCCTTGGCATGCAAGTACGCTCCCCACACCCACACTTATACTCCTTGAACAGGTGACTTACGTACGTACGTTGATGAGAAGGGACGCCCGTATCAATCTGCTGGCTTCGCAGGTATGCATACGTACGCGTACCGCGTCAGCGGCATGCATGCCATGGGCGCCATCTTAATTTTAACTCAAATGCGCATGCATGGGAAAAGGGTACTTCAATTTCACCCCAAATTCAATTTCTGCAATAACAATACTGAAATGCAATGCGTTTACTGCTCTAAAGTATTGACTGAAAATATATAGTGATGAATCAGTCTCTCTACAGTGTATGTGCCACTGTACTCCGCAGAGCACAACAGCAGATTGATGGGGCATGAATACTACTAATACGCCTTCATGGCAGCAGCTACAGGCACCATGGCGGGCTGGCCTGCAAATGACGCAGGGAAGCGGGCCCCCTCCAGGTCCAAAGCCAGCTTGTGGCACGCCTCCGGAGGAGTGGCAGGAGCGGTGAAGGGCAGACCCAGTTCCTTCCACACTGAGACAACTGACTCCACAAAGTGGCGTTTCATGTCGTCCGTGTGGTGTGGTGTCACAACCAGTCTCAGCATCTCCTCGCCCTTCTTGACCGTGGGATAATTGATGTCCTGGATGTAAATGCCATGGCTGTGTTCCATCAGACGAGAGGCCTTGGTACAGAGAGCAGCATTTCCAACCTGTGGCATGAACACACATCCAGACAGAAAGAAAGAGTTGTTGCAATTGTGCCAACAACACACACATTGACTGTGGACTACACACACACACACAGACACACACACACACACACACACACACACACACACACGCTGTCATGCCACACTCACATGGATGGGAATGATGTGGCTGGGAGTAGCCACTGCTGGGATACCGTTGTCCACCAGCGCAGCGTACATCTGTGTCACTGCTGCCTGGTGCCTGGCACGCAAGTGCTCTCCCTCAGGGGAGCTCAGGATCTACAGCGACACACACAATGTACAGAGGATACATACATGAACACATGCCCCCCGGTAGAGTTGTGCAGAGTCACGTCACTAACGGAACTGCTACACACGCACATACACATACACACACATGCGCACACACACACACACACACACACACACATACATTGTCACACAGGTAAAGCACCTGACACCCTGAATACAGGCAAATAGATCTTGATGCGAATATGTAGCAGAATCAATCAATCAATAGCAACTGATTGCAGGAAATTTAGGCCATGTAGGCCTTCGTCAACTGTACGCAGTTAATGAAAGCCTACGTGGCAGAAATGCCCTGCAATCAGTTGCTATTGATTGATTGATTCTGCTATGTACACGAGCAGGTC
Source organism: Aplysina aerophoba (assembly GCA_949841015.1). Lineage (NCBI taxonomy): Eukaryota > Metazoa > Porifera > Demospongiae > Verongiida > Aplysinidae > Aplysina > Aplysina aerophoba. Next base: position 1,310,580 of record OX465049.1, on the reverse strand, counting down.
ACAGTTGTCTGCGAAAACGCACTACACATGAACAAACACTACAGGACAAAAATGTGTTCCACGTCGTGACTTCATACAACACAGCCACAGACCACATAGAGCCTCAAGCAACGGTGAATGCCGCGAGGACACTCCTCACCTCAACAGACTTGCAAGCAGCAGCAGCCTGCATTGGGGACATGGCAGTGGTGAAGATGAATCCAGCACCGTAGCTCCTCACAAAATCCACCAGCCGAGCTGACCCTGCGATGTAGCCACCCATTGCTCCGAAGGCCTTCCCCAGCGTCCCTGTGATGATGTCCAGTTTGTGGTTGAGGTTGTCACGGTCTGCAATTCCTCCACCATTTTGCCCATACAAGCCGACAGCGTGAACTTCGTCAATGAAAGTCAGTGCGTTGTAGCGGCGAGCAATGTCACAGATCTCCTCAATGGGACTGATGGTGCCAAACATTGAATGCACAGACTCAAACACCACAACCTTGGGCCGGTTAATGTCATATTGCTTCAGACGTCGTTCGAGATCTTCAGGGTCATTATGGCGATACACCTCCTTGGCAGCGCGGCTGTTCCTGATGCCTTCAATCAAGGAATTGTGGTTACCTTCATCGGAGAAGAAGACCAAGTCCTTGATGTGCTGCCCCAGAGTGGTGAGGGTGGTCTGGTTGGCCACGTAACAGGAGGAGAAGATTAGGGCGGCCTCCTGGCTGTGGATCCGGGCAAGAGCCTGTTCCAGACGGCAGTGGTGGTGGCTGGTGCCTGATATGTTGCGTGTGCCACCGGCTCCGACACCGTGCTTCTGGATGGTCTCACTGAAGGAGGAGGAGGGGGAGGGGATCGGTAAGGGGTGTGTGAAAGGGTTTCCACATGCACAAGGCAAGAACAGGCCATATGCATGTGCACACACACACACACACGCACACGCACACGCACCATGCACACACACACACACACACACACACACACACACACACACACACACACACACACACACACACACACACACACACACACACACACTCAAAAGTCACACCCACACAAGGACAACACAGTAGAATGAATGAATAGACCCTACAAGTGTGTTACCATAAAACTGCTCATTGAGTCCCAATAGCTAGGCACAAACTAGATTTTGAGGAGACAATCACGTGAAGGGAAGGAAGCCAAAGTGATTCCTTATCCTCCACCCACCACCAGTGCCTGTGCTGTGGTGCAACATGTACATCTGTGGTGTGAATGTGCTTGTGTGTGTGTGTGTGTGTGTGCGTGTGTGTGTGTGTGTCTGTGTGCGTGTGTGTGTCTGTGTGTGTGCGTGCGTGTGTGTGTGTGTGTGTGCGTGTGCGTGTGCGTGTGCGTGTGTGTGTGTGTGTGTGTGTGTGCGTGTACACATCTACATACGTAACACATCTCCACACCAATTCAAGTGGAAGGGTCAGAGATACCTACGCCTAAATCCTCACAAGCTAAGTGCTGTGTGTGTGTGTTTACTTCCTCCCAAACACATTGTGCCCATGCCTTGTGGTCATGTCTCTGCCTTAAAAAATCCACTCTATTCACTACCAAAGTTTGGCTTCACCCCTCACTACCTGGTGCAATCCTAAGACAAGGAGATACCTGCACTGGCTTCGTCAGACACACTTGCCCTCACTTCCCTCAGAGGAGTACATGACTACTACCACCGCCTCTCCTCCCTTTCCTTCTCTCTTTCCTCTTCACAAATTGGCTAACGGGTACGGTCTGCTGTGCCACTTGCGGAACAGCACCACTCACACACACAGACACAGACATGTATGTACATACGTATGTACGTAGACACACACACACATGCGCACACACATGCGCACACACAGATGCGCACACACACATGCACGCACACACACATGCACGCACACACACACATGCACGCACACACACACACACACACACCTCCCTCCATTCACACACACCTCCCTCCACTCACACACACCTCCCTCCACTCTCACACACCTCCCTCCACTCACACACACACCTCCCTCCACTCACACATACTTCCCCCCACTCACACACACACACCTCCCTCCACTCACACACACCTCCCTCCACTCACACACACCTCCCTCCACTCACACACACCTCCCTCCACTCACACACACCTCCCTCCACTCACACACACCTCCCAGGCTTACGTACATGGCTGCCTTGCGCACTGCTGCGTGCTGTCCCATGCCAAGGTAGTCGTTGCTGCACCACACCGTCACATCGCGAGCAATGGCCTGCGCTTGAGAAGGATCATCCACCACCTTCACTCCCGGGAAGGTCTCCACATCACGGCTCACCACACGAAACTGACGGTAGGTGTTGGTGTCAATCTTTTCCTGGATCTTTCTGCCAAAGAATTCTTCGTACTGGAAGGCGCTGTGTCCAGTAGCCTGGTCTGTAGCAGTGAAAGAGGGCAGGCAGTGAGATGCAACAGAACAGATGGATACACACTGCACAGCACCTGCCTACCTCCCCCTCCCCCCCCCCACACACACGTACATACGTACAAGAATATGTACAAGAATATGTACAAGAATAGGTACAAGAATGTAAGCTATGTAGGTACGTATATCCTTCCTGTACGTACATGTACACACACACACACACGTCATGCTTACAGCAGTCAGGCACGCACAAGCATTCAACGGAAAATACGCTCAAGGTATGCAGTTTGCTCTGCCTTCAGCTGCTGCATACCACACTCACTCTGCCGTTCACCCGGCTATTATTTGCAAAATTATGGCAGGGTTTGAATTTTGAACGGCTGGCTTGTGAGTATGTATGTATGCGCATTACTGCTGTGTATTATCATCAATTTGGATATGTCAATGTTCTGAAACAACACTGTATGCGTAACTGCCTATTTACCTGTGCATCTTATGCAATGTGAAAGAGCAAACATCATATCTTGGTCATACACCATATCTTGGTTCATGTGTTTAGTAGCTAACACAGAGGTCTGTGTTCTTTTCTTTAACACAGAATGGATGGAAAAGGCTATGAGACTGGTGTCACAGGTTCTAGAGGACTGGTCTACACTGGCATGCAATGCTGCAGATATGATCATCATTGTCTGCAGACAACTCCAAGCACCCCTCCCCATGCACAACATTCCAACCAATGAAAACACAAGTGAAAGGTGAAATGCACAGAGTTAATCTTGTGTAGCCAGGCTGTTGACCAGACCCTTCCTCCTTGAAGGGGAGGAAGCGGGCAGTCTGGCATGCGAGAGGGGCTACATGAGACTAAGTGGGGTAGGATTGGCAGATGGCATGTAATTGAGCAGGGGCTCCTGAAACAATGCACTCCACCCCTATTAAAGCACACAGTCCATACCCTTGATGAGATTCACATGTGAATCCATAGCACATGTGGTGTGACATACATACATACATACATACATACATACATACATACATACATACATACATACATACATACATACATACATACATACATACCTGGCATCACAGGTGGTTCGGGTGCAGGGCGCAGCACAGTTGCAGCAATGCGATTGGCTCCTTGACGTACTGAGTTGAGGACAAACTCACGCATACTAAAGGGACACTTTCCTGCAAGAGAAAACAACCGCCACATGTAAGGAATAATGGGAGGGACACACAGTTCCACCACGTGCCATTCAGGACTTTGCACAGCCTCTTACACCAGTCGCGTTGCTACAACCACAGAATAAGCTACAGATTGGCGATAGTTCGTAGGAGGATGTACCTTCTGCTTTGGGCCCTTCTCCCTCGCTAGGAGCGCTTGTGTGCACCGCTTGCCAGTGCACCTTGTTCAAGAATGGGCAGGCGTTCACTGCCTCGCGTCGGGCGTCCGAGGAACCATGAGCTGCGCTGAGGGAACTTGGAACGCCAAGCAATCCTAGTGGATGAGACAGAAGGAGGGAGGAAGGGAAGACGGGAGCGTTTAATAGTGTGGGGCCGTGGCAAGTCGAGCACGGTCACAGTCGACTCACCAGGTCTTGCGTCCCTTCTGAGGAGGGAGGATGGGCAGGCTCGCGCGGAGTGGAGCATGCGGGACATGACAGGGCACCGCTCCGCGTACAGGGCCAGAGACTGTCCTGCCTTTCTCATGAACATGGTCGAAACGCTGCCAGCAAATGGACACTTAGATACAGATTGCACGGTCAATGCTCCAAATACCATTTTGGACACAAATCCTTGAATATCAGAGGAAACACTTTCCTGGCTTTGCACCAACTTCAGCAACTGGACGGAAGTCGCAGATCACATGCAAAGCGTACACAATGTACCACAAAGAATTAGGTTAGAAGGGAAACCCTTTCATTATTATATTTGCTGACAGGAAACGCCTCTTTAATGCTCTCTGGTTGCGCAATTGTTTGCCTCGATAGGCGGTAAAAATATGGCGGTATGAATGCCACAATTCTCGCTTACCAGTCTGTTTGGAGTTACTCTGCCGAATCCTGCAGCTGTTCGTTCACTTTGATTCGCTCCAGTAAGCTCTTTGACCTTCTGAGTGGGAGTGAGATGGCATTGATGTAGTAGTTTGTACTTGTATCTCTAATTATTGCCCACTGTTTCGTTTCAAACTGCACTGGCGTGTTTTGCAAATGTATTACTTAACTTTCCTTTCTCTCTCGACAGAAATATGAGGTGACGGTCGCGATGGGTGACCCTAACAACAAGGATGACGTGTTGAAGGTGGCGGAAAGCATTAAGGAGAGCGGTCGCCCTCCTTTCGAGTGTCCATTTTGTAACAGATCGTATCAGACGCTCGCTGGTTGCCTTTCCCATTTAGGAGCGGCGCCTCCCAACAACAGCCTCGTACCCAAGTGCACTGTAGCCACACCCGCGGCCAGTAGTAGCAGCATCAGCCTTCGAGCAAGCTCCAGCATGCAGAGAAGCTCTGGACGCAGTACACCAAGGCCACAATCGCCAGCCTCTGTAGCGAGGAAGAAGGCACGACTACCCCTGACGTACGAGGAGTCACAGCGACTGGTTGAGGTGAAGTTGAATGACTATCACCGCGTGCCCATTGATGACGAACTAAGCATAGAAGCAGAGAAGTGCCAGGACGTTGATGATGAAGTGACCAGTGGAATGTACAGCAACCCTGCCACCCCACGCGCTGGAGGGACACCTGGGAGAGCTGGTGGGAAGGGTGCCGCAGCAAAGTCAAAGTCTAAGTCTAAGAGGAAAGGGGTGTCAAAGCTGCAGTCCTCTATGAATGAGGACAGTAGTAAAGCCCTCATTCAGCTTCCAGTGGCTGAGGTGGAGAAGTTGGAAGAGGCAGAGTATCCCGATGCACCTGATCGAGCAGGTGGCTACTACCGATTTCTTGAGATGTCCCAAGATGAGCTTGACGAACTTGTGGAGTATGACATGGATGAGGAGGATTACCACTGGCTGGAGATGATTAACGAGCAGCGGAAGGAGGAGGGTCACTCGGCAGTGCAACAGAATGCGTTTGAGCATCTGATGGATCGGTTTGAGAAGGAGTGCTTCTTTGAAAGCCATCTTACAGGGTGCCCCAATGAAACCAATCCATACAACATAGACGAGAATGCCGTCTGCTGCATCTGCAATGACGGCGAGTGTCACAACACTAACGCCATCTTATTCTGCGACATGTGCAACCTCGCCGTCCATCAAGAGTGCTACGGTGTACCATACATCCCAGAGGGGCAGTGGCTATGCAGGAGGTGCATGCACTCGCCATCCCGAGTGGTCAGCTGTGTCCTCTGTCCAAACAGAGGCGGCGCCTTCAAGCAGACGTCCGACGCCAGATGGGCTCACATGCTCTGTGCCCTCTGGATCCCCGAGGTGCAGTTTGCCAACCCTGTATTCCTGGAGCCAATCGACAACATCGAAAAGATCCCAGCAGCACGTTGGAAGCTCACCTGTTGCATCTGCAACCGCCGCCACGGTGCCTGCATTCAGTGCTCCAGCAAGAATTGCTATGTCTCCTTCCACGCCAGCTGTGCCCAGCAGAAGGGCCTGTTCATGAAGTTCATTCCCTGCAGCATGGCGGAGGGAGGGATCAAGAAGGTGGCATACTGCAAGTCGCACTCTCCGCGGAGGGGCAGTGTGTCAACAGCGGAGGAGGTGGACATTGATGGGAGTGGAGAGAAGGTGGGAGAGGACGTTGATCACTCGGGTGAAGAGGAACAGCGAGACAGCGACTCTTCGAGCCGAGGGCTGACACCACGTGCTAGTGTCCCTCCTATAGTGAATCTCCCATTTGTTCCACGACACAGGTGAGTTTGTGTATGTATTTTATACATCCATCCATTCATCCATCCATACATGCATACATACATGCATGCATGCATGCATACATACATACATACATACATACATACATACATTCATTCATACTTACATACATGCATACGTACGTACGTATGTACATGACATTAGCATATGTACATATGTACACTTGAAGCATGTATGTACATGTGGTGAGTTAATTGGGTAATGTTGCGTGGACTAAGTCAAGGAGTATAGTGAACCTCTATATGGAGGACACCACTGGGACCCTGCTACGTAGCTGTCCTGTATAGAGAGGTGTCCCTAATTCAGAGGCAGATTTGTACACGGCTCTATGTGGTTGGGGCAGCAGGCACTGTCCTCTTTAGAAAGGTGTCCTTGATTCAGAGTTTCCTTTATAGAGAGTTTTCGCTGTACCTCACTTATCTCTTTGGTGGCCTTCTCTGTGCTCATCCAGACTGAATCGCATATCGGCCAAGGTGAATGTCACACGCAAGACTCTGTTCATTTCCATGTTGGTCAGCTACTGGAAGCTCAAGCGTCAGTCCCGCAACGGTGTGCCCCTCATCCGTCGGCTGCAGGCCAGCAGACAGGGCCAAAGAGTCAATATGTACAAGGTGAGAAAGAGGGGCTGCATGGGGAAGCCCCCTCGTGAACTTTGTGCTGATGTCATATATTGCTTGAATTGGTTAGTGCAATTTGTGTAAGATCCTTCGCACTGGATACATACGTATGTATGTACGTACATGGTTACACCTATACATGTTTTGTCTTGATTTTAGTATCAGTATATACGTAGCTTAGAGTTGATTCATACAGCATAATGATCAATACGTTTTGGCCTTATGGGTATAGGGTTCACTAATACGTACTCATGTACGTATGTAAGTATGTACTATGACTACAGTGGAACCTCTCTATAGTGGACACAATTAGGACCTAGCTGGCTGTCCTGTATAGAGAAGTGTCCCTAATTCAGAGGTAGATTTGTACACATATCTTTGTTGTTGGGACAGCAGGCAGCGTTATTACTAGGAGGTGCCCCTTATTCAGAGTGTGCTTTAGGGAGAAGTTCCACTGTATCTTCTTTACTAACGTTTGTCTTGTCCAAGCGTTGATTGTGACAGCCCATAACCCTCCTCCTGTGCAGCTGAGTGAAGAGGAGCTGGAGACGATGAAGGAACAACTGTCCATCTGGAAGAAGCTGAGGCATGACCTAGAGCGTGTGAGGATGCTAGCCGAGCTGTCACGGAGGAGGGAGAAGCAGAAGAAGGAGTTGGTGAGTGTGTTGAATGCATGGCAAGGACACATGTGAGTGTCCCATTCACAGACTCACAACGACCACTCCTCTTACTCTCTGAGCATAGCCAGCACAAAGTACATACATACGTATATACACACTTACTTACATACGTATATGTATACATACATACATACGTACGTATGTATGTATGTATTTGCTTACAGGTGGTCTGTGTCCATTGCATATTGCATTTGATTGCAGACATATGTATTACTACTTGGGCGAGTAGAGTCTGTATTATGTTTTTTGGGGGCGCCGAAGGCGCCCCTATATTGTTTTCAGAAATAGGTTTTTATATGGCTTCATGTTCGTATATATATATATATGTTATAATTATAGTACACTAAGCTGGGCGATATGCATTTTATGTCACGATGCCCGAGGGCGAGTGATATAAAATGCATATCGCCCAGCTTAGTGTACTATAATTGGCTTATTGTTACGAACGCTCAAAAGAAACGTCGCTCATTCGCCGTTCGAAAATTGCCGATATTTCGAACGTTTCGTCGCTAACGTCGCCCTTGTCGACCTAGAATGGCTCGAGCTAGGAGTAGCGCTCTTTGTCGAAGAAAAAAGTATTTAGCAACTACTTCTGACGACCGTTTCGACTGCTCTCGTAGTGATGACGACTTCGAGGAACTGGCTAAAGGCTTTCAGCTAAAGAACACCAGGTATCAAACTGATGGGCCCTGAAAATCTACAGCGAGTGGGCTAAGGTACATAGGGAGCGTATGGATGAGTCGACTTTTACCGAAATGAGCCTGCTCGCTGACAACAGAGACGCGCTGTGTGAAGAATTGTGCAAATTTGCGGTGGAAATCAAAACTGACAAAAGCCAGTATCCACCGCGGAGCATCCAGCTACTTCTGTGTGGACTGCAGCGATACATCAGACAGGAGAGGCCACAAACGCCAGTTAACTTCACGAGCCACTGCCACCTACACCACAGCCTTCACCTGAAACTGATCCACTAAAGGGCATAGATATTAACGAACTCTTTGGTTTTGAATTATAAGTAACATTCAGGTTCGTGTCATTAATCATGATTCAGTTATCTATATTAATAAAGAGGAGTTGAAAACGGTTGTGCGCGATATCCTCGCGTGCGCGCAACCAAATCGCCACGAAACCTTCACAGCGCATTGGAACCCCTACCGTAGAGTGTCCTCGAGGGGGCGACGAGCGAAAATACGCTTCAGCCGAGGAGCGCGCGGCGAAAAACCAGAAAACGACCGTCCGCCATTTTGGTTTTACGGAGACAATATACGGACTTCCGTGCACGGTTCGCACATTGTTATTGTGTGCCATCTACTAGAAATGCCATCGTGGGAAGTAACATGAAATATTTATTCATGTGATAACAAAAGTTACATTGATGATGTTTGATGATGTATCCAATAACATAATTGCAACCATGCATTCTGCAGCTCAATAGGCTCAACAAACATGAATCTGTAGCTATATGAAGCATGATTAGCGCAAGCTGTGAAAATGTTGATAGGTTGTGATGATGTCGTCACATGTTGCCAATGTTGTCATGATTAGCACATGCTGTAAAAGGTGGTTCAATGCCCAAGAGGAGATGCTCGCGCTCTCTGGCACGCAAAGGCATGTAGACGGACCATTGTGCACAAATAAGCTACAGAAACATGGCATGTTCTGTGGTTTGCCCAAGCCAAACTGCCAGCTTCGGCTACATATTCCCGGGATGGTGTTATTTTGTATATGGTCAAGAGCTATATAGCTATACCAAATGCAAGAAGAACTGAGAATTTAGCTAACAACAGTGGTACCATCAAGGCTCTGTCATTGAAGCACAGTCGCCGGAGCACCGTTGAAGGGCCGCTGTCGAAGGACCGCCGTAGCAGTGAAGCCCGCCGAAGGCGGGCTTCACTGCTAGTATAGCTATAAGCAGTTCACTTTCATGTTATTGCAATGGATGTGTAAATGGCAATAATAAGGAGCAAATGCAATCTTGCATGCTGACATTGATATTATAATAATAGTAGCTACAACTGTTATGTCTACTAGAAAGGAAGAACAACAAACTCTAAGGTATAGTTATCATAGTGGAGCAAAGTGATTGGCTGTAAATAAAAGCCCAGAGCTCCTGGCCAATTTATCAACCAGCTAGCCATGTTATATACAATATATGTCATGGTTCAACCCTTTCATCTTTTCGAGGTTGCCATGGCAACATACAATAAGTTATAATTATAGTACACTAAGCTGGGCGATATGCATTTTATGTCACGATGCCCGAGGGCGCGAAGCGCCCGAGGGCGAGTGATATAAAATGCATATCGCCCAGCTTAGTGTACTATAATTGGCTTATTGTTACGAACGCTCAAAAGAAACGTCGCTCGTTCGCCGTTCGAAAATTGCCGATATTTCGAACGTTTCGTCGCTAACGTCGCCCTTGTCGACCTAGAATGGCTCGAGCTAGGAGTAGCGCTCTTTATCGAAGAAAAAAGTATTTAGCAACTACTTCTGACGACCGTTTCGACTGCTCTCGTAGTGATGACGACTTCGAGGAACTGGCTAAAGGCTTTCAGCTAAAGAACACCAGGTATCAAACTGATGGGCCCTGAAAATCTACAGCGAGTGGGCTAAGGTACGTAGGGAGCGTATGGATGAGTCGACTCTTACCGAAATGAGCCTGCTCGCTGACAACAGAGACGCGCTGTGTGAAGAATTGTGCAAATTTGCGGTGAAATCAAAACTGACAAAAGCCAGTATCCACCGCGGAGCATCCAGCTACTTCTGTGTGGACTGCAGCGATACATCAGACAGGAGAGGCCACAAACGCCAGTTAACTTCACGAGCCACTGCCACCTACACCACAGCCTTCACCTGAAACTGATCCACTAAAGGGCATAGATATTAACGAACTCTTTGGTTTTGAATTATAAGTAACATTCAGGTTCGTGTCATTAATCATGATTCAGTTATATAGCTATAAGCAGTTCACTTTCATGTTATTGCAATGGATGTGTAAATGGCAATAATAAGGAGCAAATGCAATCTTGCATGCTGACATTGATATTATAATAATAGTAGCTACAACTGTTATGTCTACTAGAAAGGAAGAACAACAAACTCTAAGGTATAGTTATCATAGTGGAGCAAAGTGATTGGCTGTAAATAAAAGCCCAGAGCTCCTGGCCAATTTATCAACCAGCTAGCCATGTTATATACAATATATGTCATGGTTCAACCCTTTCATCTTTTCGAGGTTGCCATGGCAACATACAATAAATATATATATATATATGTATATATAATAATATCTGTCAAGATGGCGGCGCCGTGGGGGTCGTTGAATTTACTAAGCTATTATTCGCTTTGTCCTCACTTTCGCAGCCATTCAATCGAGTGAGAAGTATTTTAGAACACTTCTTCGTAATTAAATACTAAGCCAGCGCAAAGCTTGCGCAGGACGTTTTCGTGAAGAAACAGCCGGAAAAAGAACAGGTCCGATAACAAGATGGCCGCCCCGGAGGCTTCTGTTCACCCGCTTAGAAATCGTCTTTGTTACCATTTCTCTGTGTATCAAACGAACGAAAGTTGTTCACAATGTGTTTCAAGAAGGATGATGTGGCTTAAAAGCTTTAATAAATTTTACTTTTGGGTTACAGCTCAAATGTTACCGAGGCTGAACGGCCATTTTATTAATGTCTCGCATGGTTTGCACATGACGAAGACTACTGCTACAGCGGTTAGCTTCGGTGCTATCCTTTCATGTGATATTTTAGATTTTGGACAGCAGCTCTTAGTTTGTGTAGATGGTATTATTCAGGACAAGGCAACTGAATAGCTAGCTAGCTAGCTGGGTTAGAACAGTTGGCTATCAAAGTGCATGAAGCTGTGTAACTGCAGGACTCTATCCTGTGCAAAGCATCCAAACACTTAATGCACTTTCCCATGCAATTGCCAACTTTCCAATGAGTGTGGATGCTTAGGCACAGCTTCTTGGTTTGTATTTAAAACCCTGATGCATTCATACTTCTGCATGGTGCACCCTGGGGTCAATCTAGCATTTAGAGTGATGCTAAACATGACAAATGTGGATACCATTACTAGCAAGTAGTTCGAGTTTGGGGCGCCCCATTGGCGCCCCACGAGTTTTTTAACTCGAAATACTTGTTTTGTTACCTTACACTATTCTGCAGTATGTGTGTACCTCACAGTGTCCGTACATACATACGCACTGATGGAGTAAAGATTCATTTGAAGCTATCCACCACGTGTCTTTCGCTCGAGAACCAAGGAACTGCCTACATACGCATTATGCATGCACTCGTGTGGCTTAACAATTGTATCATGTACATGGATTGTACACAGCTCTATGTGGTTGGGACTGCAGACAGTGTACTCATTAGAGAGGTGCCCCTTATTCAGAGTGTGCTTTAGGGAGAAGTTCCACTGTATCTTCTTTACTAACGTTTTATCTTGCTGAAGGGTACATGTACATACATGCATACACATACGTATGTATGGATGTGTAGAGGTGGGTGGGAGTGCAGGTGTGTACGTGTGCATACACACACACATGTATGGATGTGTAGTGGTGGGTGGGGGAGCAGATGTGTACGTATGCATACATACACACATGTATGGATGTGTAGTGGTGGGTGGGGGAGCAGATGTGTACGTATGCATACATACACACATGTATGGATGTGTAGGGGTGGGTGGGAGTTCAGGTGTGTAATTGTAAATGTTCATACGTACATGTTTATGTACGCTAGTACATCATGGTGTGCCATATCCTGTGCTGTACGGTTCATTGATGCAGTTATTACGTACGTATGTGCATTTCACATGAGGCTGTGTAACGAGTGTATTCTCTCACCCTCTTCCGCAGATCCTGTTGTCCCAGCAGATGTTTGAGGCACGAATGTGCCCTGCCATCACTGTGATGAGACCCGTGATCAGCTACCTGCAGAAGAAGGATCAAGCTGACATCTTTGCCGAACCTGTGTCTGCAGAGGATGTAAGTGACTGCGTGTGTCTGTGCGTGCGTGCGTGCGTGCGTGCGTGTGTGTGTAGGGACTCAGCTGTCAAGTACCTCCTCGTGTTGAGTCTCGGTAACACATTTGTGGTTCACATGTGTGGCTAAATCTTGACACCTTGCTGTCAATATACCGTATACGCTTTAACTTTCGCGGGGTTAAACTTTCGCGGTTTTCGCGGATCAGCAGCCATCCGCGAAAGTTTCATCCCGCGAAAATTTTGACCTGTCTGGCAACGAGTCTCCATTTGTAAGACGATTGCGTCACAAAAATGCAAAAATGGCGGCGATTCGCTAGGGTAACTTCATATGCAGCTAAGAACCTCCACCGAAGCAATTGATTACGTCAATATACGACAAGGATTCAGAGGAAACGACGAATCGACGAATCAAAGACTAAGACCCTGCATCCGCGAAAATAAAAACGCGAAAATTGCTAAAATCCGCGTTCCGCGAAAGTTTAACCCCGCGAAAGTTAAAGCGTATACGGTATCGTGTGGAGAAGTCCAGATTTTGATGGCAGTACACTATAGCTTTGGTCTGCAAATCAAAGTTTAGTTCCATCTCTATTGCACAAGAGAATGGCAACGAACGAATCAGACGAACAAAGCAAGAAGCAGAAGCTACGATGTAGCAGACGATGTTTGACTGTCGGTACATGGAATGTACACACATTAGTTGAGTCCATGGGGGATGAGCGCGTTTGTAGGAAAGTGACAGGCCTGGTAACCATGGTAATGATAATGGCATGGCTGATAGGAAGCTAGACCTACTTGCTGGAACTTGCGAGAACTGAAGAGGCACGGGATATAAAATGTGTGTACTAGTAATAGAAAATCACTGCCTCACACTCAACACCAACACCACCAAGTTGCATGTCATCTACACACATGCGTACCCCCACCCCTTCCTCCTCCTCGTTCAGGTCCCCGACTATCATGAGGTCATCAAGGATCCCATGGACTTCTCCACCATGCAGAAGAAGGTTGACCAGCACCAGTACCTCACCTTGGATGACTTCGAGGGGGACTTTGACCGTGTGTGGCGCAACGCCATGACCTACAATGACCCAAGTACTGTGTACTACCGGGCAGCAGTAAGGATGAAGCTGGAAGGGGCCAAGGCACTCAAACAGGTACGTGCATGCGTATGGGCAGCAAAACCTAATCCTGGTGTAAAGGGGTGTGTGAAGAGAAGGAGGGTAGTCCCGTGTGTGCCAGCCTCTACTTTTCTCTGCCTTTACAGTAGTTTTGAACTTGTAGTGCTTTTATGTACAGTACGTATGTTTTCTTGTGCTGTCCCTCCTGGATACTGGCATGAACGTTCTTAGACATGCTGGAGTTGATAGTAGGATGATAATTTTTGGACGATCAAACATGCCAACGAATGACTAGTTACTTCAAGTTGTCGCTTCAATGCAACGTTTTGCCCGTCACTGGCTTCGTCTGTATGCCTGACGAACATTGCATTAAAGTACGTAACAATTTGAAGTGCCCAGTCATTTGTTGGCGTGCTGAACTATCCAAAAAGAATCACCCTACTGTCCCTTCTGAATACTGTGTGCTGGCCATTTAGTGTCTGGTACATGCAAGGCTGCAACAACGTACTGTGTATTACTTTTTCGACAATTTAGTCATATACTGTTTCGTGATTCTTCTTCCTTTTCATGCTTTTGTACATCAATTACGAATGTACAAAGAAATGACGATTATGGGTTAGATATAATTGTCGCACTGTCTACCATTCCCGCCATATTTAACAGTGGAAACGGAGGGCCTAATTCAGCAAAGCAAAACCGATTCTGCAAGCGTCCCATTGCTGTTTTAGGCCCAGGGAACTAATTGGGTGGGGGAACTTTTGCGCTGTGGCAAATCATCAATAAGTCACACTGATGAGCCCAGCGAGGGTGAAACAGCTGTCTGTCCTGTTAGGGCTCTATTTCTCCAGGTTCAGCTTCAAGTGCTTCTGGGTAATAGCTATCCCAATTACAGGGCCACCACCACCACCAGGCCCTGAATATGGACCCAAGACGCAGCTGTAGGGTCGACTATTTGACCTGAATCGAGTATTAGTGGTTCTTCAGTTTGTCTTGTGCTTGTGCCATGGTTTTATGGTTGTGTAATGTATTTGTACTACGTATTTCCATACGTACATATGTGTAAGCGTTCGGTCCGGGCGATGTACGTAGCCTTTGTGTGTATAAGGGTTAGGGTTAGGGTTTTAGCAACTCAATCATACTGCAAACACAGTGACTAATAATAAAGAGGTTCTAAACAAAAAGGACACTAGGAGGCATGATAGGAGAGTGGGGTAGCGCCTCCACCTACTTAAGGGGTAACTAGTAAGTCCAATGGATGCAACGGCTATACTTAACACCTACTTAACTAGAGTGCTACACAGCACAATTCTACATACGTACGTATGTATGGAATGTGTACTTACAGTACATAAGCACATGTATTTCCAGCTTACTTTCTATGGTGTGCTGTGTGCCTTCTCTGCAGGCGAGGGAGAGTCTTGAGCACTTCCAGGTGGATCCCGCCAGTGGGATCTCCTCAATCGACTTGTTGGACCTCGTTGATGGGGCAGTTCCTGTTGATCAAGAAGGGGGCGTGGATAGTGGAACTGCTGGAAGTAGTAGGGAGAAGAGAGAAAGTGAGTGGCCTGTATACAAAGTAACACACGTGTGAATCCACGTTGCTACACTCTGGTCGTACATTCATTGTGCCAGTTGCAGCACAGATACGTACGTACTTGAACGTACATAGTACATAAGTGCATTTCTAGGTAATTCAGGCAATAAACATAGTATTTCTTTACATTTTACGGTGGAATTTTATGGACTGTTTGTTCTGTGGATTGAATTTGACATTAGTCGCAACTGTTGTGCTTCAGCACGAGCTTGCTGTAACTCTCTGGTGCCCCAAAACGTGCAGCGGCAGTTCTTAGTAGCAGTTAAGGGACTGTCAAACATACAAATGGACACTATGGACATGATATCCACAGATACAGTCAGGTTATGCAAAATGTTATTGTAATGCGCTCTGTCACATACGTACTGTGTGTACACCAGTATCCACATGCGTACATATGTACGTGTATGCATATGTATGCATGTATGTACTTACGTACGTATGTACGTATGTACCTAGTAGCATACGTATATGGGTGTGACTTGTGTGCATGTGCATACATACTGTACGTACATATTTTGTTTTGCTCAGAACCAGAGGAAGAAGAGAGGGAGTGTGGTCCTGATAGCCCTACTGGTCTTGAAGAGAGACTGGAGGTGCTGCAGCAACAGCTGCTGGCTCTGGACCAACTGCCTGGTTAGTTTATGTCGGTTGTGTGCATGATCAGACACACACACACACACACGTATGCACACACACACCAACACGCACACACACACCAACACACACACACGCATACACACACGCACACGAACACACACACACACACAGTGCAGTAGCAACCTCATTGGTTGGGTTGATTGATACGTAAGTACAAGTGCACTCATCTAACTGGCCATTTGATTGGAGAGAGCCCCTTGCCACATAAAAGTGTGTACGTACGTAGTTGAGATTATTGAATGAAACTCAACTGCTGGAGTTCACAAACAATCAATATGCAATGGATAGCAATGTGGATTCACTGGTGTCTGCGGGCTCCAGCGACTACACTATCACTTAGCCAACTCTGACCCTCACTGACCTCTTGTGCTCCACCCTCTAGCCCGTACACGAACACAGCGAAAGAGGGACTTGGAGATGGAGGTTGCCCAGCTAAAGAAGCAGGTCAAGCAAAAGCGGAAGGCAGCTCTCAACAGTAGTGGCATAGGTACGGGTGTCAAGGCGTGTGTGTGTGTGTGTGTGGGTGGGTGGGTGTGTGCTGCTGCTGCAAGTGTGGTGTGATGATGTGTTACTTGAGGAATGAGTGTCTGGTGTACTGAGTGGGACAAAGATGTGGGGAGATGATTTGTGTTTGGAAGGTTTGTCATGTTAGATAGCATAAATGAAGTTGTACATATATAAAAAGAGGACGGTATAGGTCTTTCTACGTATTTAAGGTGGAAATGGTACTGGTGTATGCGTGTACATTATGAGTGACACTGTTGAATGATAGTACGTATGTATATACATGCATAGTCGCACACTTGTACCACAGCTGTTGACAGTAGTAGCAACCTCCCCTGTCCTTCAGACCCGTTGCTGGTACTGGACCTCATCTTGGCCCCCAGCCGATCCCCAAGACCACACCGTAGATCCACAGCTTCCACGAGGCACCGATCGTCAGCACAACCCAGAAGAAGATCACCCGTACCTGAACCCAAGGTGGCTCCATTAGGGAACACAAGATCCTCACCAGAGGTTCCTGAAACACCACAGATCACAGTTGAGATAAGAAAATCACTCGAAAATGAGTTGTCTGAGGTTCAGTCTGACCAAACTGCAAGAAAGTCTGAGGACAAGAAGCCACCATCAGCAGGGACATCTGCAACAGAGAAAGAAGAAGACACCGAGAAGGTTGTGCCGTTGCATGTGTTACACGAGAAAGATGGAAGGAGAAGGCAGGGACGTAAGACTCCTCGGAGACGGCTGGATACTCGAAAGGGCAAGAGAACAGAGAGTACAGACAGCGACAGCAATCAGCGAACCCGGGGGAAAGTCCCCGGTATTTCCCGTAAGCGTAGCCATGACAGCAAAGAGAAAGTGGATGGGACAACAGCTGACACTGAAGACCATGTGTCTGAAGATGAGCAGAAACACGAAAACAAGCGGAGGAGGGGCACCCCTAGCCGGCGTAGGGGCACAACACAGGGATCAGCCAGACGCCGCAGGAAAGAGCGTGGCGAAAAATCCACACAGCAGACACTCCTGAACTATGTTACTCGAACAGCATCCCAATTAGAAAATGAAGCTCCAATGGAAGGCAGTCAACTGGGATGTAGTGACAGTGGCACTGTGACAGAAGAACCACCCCAAGTGCCAACTGCCACAACAGAGGACATGCTTACTGTCCCAGTCGAGCAAGTCACGAGCCAAAGGTCTGGAAACAGAAAAGCTGCAGATCCATTGAAGAGGAAGCGAAAATCCTCTGACAGGAGACAGCCAAGAATATCTCGCACCACAAGCACTGAAGAGGAGTGTACAGAACACAAACGAGCAAAGCTGGCGATGGAGACCAAAGAGGAATTACCTGTGCTTCCTCAGACAAAAGAGGATAGTGAACACTCACTATCTTCTGTAGCCAGTGACAGTGGAGAGGGAGAGGAGAGCTCAGAGGAGGCCAGTGATGCAGACCACGTCCCCTTCCTTGATCTCAAGGAGGAGCCGTATGAAGGGGAGGGGTTCAGCCATTGGGATGTTGTGTGGGCCAAGTGCCCAGGCTATCCTCGCTACCCTGCTTTGGTGAGTGAAGCGGTAACTAATTTTGTCAGTGAAGCTATTGGGTATGCTGGAGTTGATAATAGAATGATTGCTCTGGATGATCAGGCACCGGCTAGTTTCTTCTTGCCTTAATGCAACGTTTTGCCTGTCACAGACTTCATCAGACAGACAGACGTACGTACGCACGTAGATACATTGCACCCCTGATTAAATCTGTGTTCGGTGTAACATTGCATTGAAGCAAGAAGTCCTTTGTTGGTGTGCTGGATTGTCCAAAAGCAATCAATCATATTAGCACCAACTAATTTGAATTCACAGTGGCTAGTGCGAAATTTGTCTGTCATTTGTTAATTTTAATGCTACAGAATGTTTATGCACGTCCTTATACAGTCATAGTGCATTATTTTGTGGAGATGATGTAATTCCAGCCATAGACAAAGTGCTGTCATGCAATCTGACATCGCTGCAATCACCGATGGCACTGATGAATGTATGTGTGTGTTACATGCATGCTCTTGTGTGCATGGCGATTTCTGAATACAATTCCTGGCATTCTGATCAAGTAATGCAATGATTTTATCTTCTGCCTTAATTGGAGTTGTACAGTATAACATGTAGGGTCAACTCCGAGTCTTTAGGAGGTCTCATCTCATATCTGTGATACGTAGATTGATTGATTAATTGATTGTGGTAATTTATACATGTACAATAGCCTGTGGCTTAGTAGTATTGTGTTGTATTGTCTCTTGTACAGATTGTGGACCCTTATCTCCCACGGAGAGGCACAAAGTACTACGGTGCTCCCATCAAATGTCCCTCAGACACAGTGTTCAAGCTCAAGAAGAAAACTGCCAGAAATTGCTTTCTAGTCAATTTCTTTGACGCCAGACGGACGTGGTTAGTACACAGAATTGTTGTGTTTGTGCACACAACACTGTGGTCCTTCATAGTGTTGCACAGCAGGACAGCCGCGTGCGCTGGGGATCATCGTATGCGCACGCACATAGTGGGCTGGGATGGCCTGTTAGAATGGGCCGCCAGTGATATTGAGACTTACGTATTATTACCTAGCGCTTCTTGTACGGACCACCAAGTCTTGGTTAAACACCAGCTTCTGTGGTGAATAGATCTTGATGAGCACATATGTAGCAAAATCAAGCAATCAGCAACAGCTAACTGCAGAACGACTCAGCCTTGCACGTAGTGTACATGACCGAAACATTCTGCAGTCAGTTGCTATTGATTGATTAAATCTCCCATGTATATGCTCATCAAGATCAAATCACCAGTTGTCACAACATAGCAGCAATGAGCCTCTACAATATCACCACCAATTTCTGTGTACTTGACTGACTTCCCTTTCTACCCCCTCTCCCCCCACACACCTATCCACCCACCCATCCACACACTCACACATTGATGCAGGTATTGGCTGCCAGGCTCCAAGCTAGAGCTTCTGGGTGCTGAGCCCAAGCAGGATGAACTGGTGCTCAAGAGTACGCCAGGCAAGTCCAGGCGCTCAGTCCAGCAAGCTTACAACCGCGCAAAGAGTTTTATGAAGATGGTGGCACTGGGCAAAGAACAACAACAACAGCAGCAAGCTGAGTCCACCGCCACCAGCAGCAGTTGCCAACCAGAGCCTGTGCGAGAGAATGGCCCAAGGTCTCTTGAGGCAGAGGCAATGGAGGTGAAGGAGCCTGAAGAAACTAAGTACCATCTTTACAATGATAGGGTACAGCCTATCTCTGCTGATAGCCAGCATGTATCTGAGGATATGATGAACACACAGGGCCATGGTTCAATTGACGAGGAGCTACCGAAGCCTTCACAGGCATTCACAGGTGATGGGATGTCTAGCACTCGTGGAAACATTGCTGGAACTTCCAATCACATTTGCTCAGCAGACAACACTCAGACGACATCCTCCGCTACGGATGGAGTGGTACACGATGCACTTGGACATGAGCAGAGTCTGCTGTGCCAAGAGGATGGAGTGAACCTTGCCGATAGCTTCCGAATGGGAATAAAAGAGTGCCGTGACCAAAGCTTCATTGCTGAGGACACTACCCCAATGTGCAGTGTGGATGCACCACCTAACGTTCATGGCGTTGCATGAGGGACTCTACTATGCTACGTACTTCAGACGTGTGTTATTCCTGCCTGTTATTGTAATGCACATAAACCAAATCAGTATTTTTTGTACAACAAGTTCTCTCTGTGCCAGTTTTATCAAAACATACATATCAGTATAAATTAGGCCATGCTTGTGTGTTTGGTGTGTTGCAATATGCGTACCTATGTACTCAATGTGTAGAAACAACATGAAAGTCGTGGAATGATTTCATTTTCATGGACTGTTACGTATTTGAAGACTGCATGCATGCACATTGAAATGACTTAAACTGATGAGAGACAGTAGTGACAAACAGCAGTTTATACAGCAGTTGTGTTCCCTAGGGATTAGATGCATACAGTGAAACCTGGCTAAGACAACCGCCTGTGGGCCAGTTCTAACTGACCGTTATAGAGAGATGGCTGCTGTACAGAGATTGATTCCAATGCTTTAGTGGTATCTGGGACCAGGGAGGCTGGCCATTTTAGAGAGGTGGCTGCCTTACACAGTGACCATCTTAGACAGGTTCCACTGTAAATGCTAATTGACAAAGCTTCTAAATTGGGGCGAGTGAAGCGAAGCCTCTCTCTTCTGGGTGGTGTGAAAACCGGAAGTTTGGGTCCTTGGGTGGTTGGTTGGTTGGGCCTTGCGTCGTATCAATACTATATTATATGATATGTACATTCGTACGTCGCGTCCACACCATTGATGGTACGTACGTCGTGCATATACCAATCCTGGTCCATACGTCCTCATTGGAGTGCAGCTTAAACCCGGCCAGCAAATAGACGCGGGCGCCTGACGAGTTCGTTTCATCGCGGCCTACACAAGGCCTCCTCTGGGTAGGTACACTGGGTGCTGTATCCTTCATTGTTGGGTTCTAAAGCTACGTAGCTGTCACTGCAGATAGCTATGTCTACATTGTAGCGCTTCACACCCTGTTTGCAAACTCCACAAGAACAGCGCAGGGTAGGTGAGCAGTGTGCTGTACCCTTCATGGTTAGGTCTACAGCTAGCAATCACCGAAGTTGGGCCTGTCTAACGTTATATGCTCCACCTACGTTATATAGGACTGGGTTGGACAGTGGCCTCCTTGTGACAGGAGGGGGTGGGTGAGGAATTCTAAAGCACAAACATGGACAGAAAGAGAAAGGCTGCAGCAGACGAAGGCACACTTAAGACACAAAGGCCCCTGCCACGTCACAGCAAAGTCCACTGCCATTATTGGGGCAGCCTTGGGTGCAAGAGTCCCCTGCAGCTATTGAGGAAGTTTATCATGTAGCTATGTGTGTGTAGATGTAGCCCAGGGCATGTGCATATGTTTGTGAGTATTTGCTCGCCCCCACAATGCCTTGCATTTCGCTAGTATATTTGGGGCGAGTGAAGCGAAGCCCCTCTCTTCTGGGTGTTGTGAAAACCGGAAGTTTGGGTCCTTGGGTGGTTGGTTGGTTGGGTCTTGCGTCGTGTCAATACCAAATTATATGGTACGTACGTTCGTACGTCGGGTCCACACCATTGATGGTACGTATGTCATGCATATACCAATCCTGGTCCATACGTCCTCATTGGAGCGCGCCTTAAACCCAGCAACTTGATAGACGCGGGCGCCTGACAAGGAATTCGTTTCATCACGGCCTACACAAGGCCACCTCCGGGTAGGTACCCTGCAGGGTGCTGTATCCTTCATGGTTAGGTTCTATAGCTAGCTGTCACCGCAGATAGCTATGTCTACTAAGCACAAACATGGACAGAAAGAGAAAGGCTGCAGCAGACGAAGGCACACTTAAGACACAAAGGCCCCTGCCACGTCAGCACAGGGACAGAGAGAGAAGGGCTTTGGAGAGTGTTGAGGCTGGCACAATACAGCAAAGTCCATTGCCATCATTGGAGCAGCCTTGGGTGCAGCAGTTCTCTGCAGCTATTGAGGAAGTTTATGCCATGCCAGACATTGGACCTGATGACGATGCACAAGAGGCACAAAGGGTCCTGCAGCATCAGCACAGGGAGAGACAGAGAAGGGCTTTGGAGGGTGCAGAGGACAAAGCAAGAAGGCTGCAACAGTGTCAACAAATGAAAAGGACAGAGAGAGTTACACTTTTTGACACAATACAGCAAAGTCCACTGCCATTAATTATTGGGGCAGCCTTAGGTGCAAGAGTCCCCTGCAGCTATTGAAGAAGTTTATCATGTAGCTATGTGTGTGTGGATGTGGCCCAGGGCATGTGCATGTGTTTGTGAGTATTTGCTCGCCCCCACAATGCCTTGCATTTCACTAGTTAGTTAGTAAGCACCACAGCAGAGGGGTTCCAATGGAAAGGAGTTAAATTGGGGCGAGTGAAGCGAAGCCCCTCTCTTCTGGGTGGTGTGAAAACCGGAAGTTTGGGTCCTTGGGTGGTTGGTTGGTTGGGTCTTGCGTCGTGTCAATACTATATTATATGATATGTACATTCGTACGTCGCGTCCACACCATTGATGGTACGTACGTCGTGCATATACCAATCCTGGTCCATACGTCCTCATTGGAGTGCGCCTTAAACCCAGCAAATAGACGCGGCCACCTGACAAGGAGTTCGTTTCATCGCGGCCTACACAAGGCCACCTCCGGGGAGGTACACAGGGTGCGTGCTGTATCCTTCGAGTTCATGGTTAGCTGTCACCACAGATAGCTATGTTTACATTGTAGCACTTCACACCCTGTTCGCAGCCTCCACAAGAACAGCGCAGGGAAGGTGAGCAGTGTGCTGTACCCTTCGTGGTTAGGTTCTACAGCTAGCAATCACCGAAGTTGGGCCTGTCTAACGTTGTATGCTCCACCATTATAGGACTGGGTTGGACAGTGGCCTCCTTGTGACAGGAGGGGGTGGGTAAGGAATTCTAAAGCGCACACATGGACAGAAAGAGAAAGGCTGCAGCAGATGAAGCTGGAGCCATCAGTCGATCAGCTATCCATCCTTCTGCGAACAGAATTTGAGTAGTCGTCTAGAACAAGAGTATGGCACGCAAGGACGATCTGGAAAACAGTTTGTTAGCCTCCAAAGACTGCAGTGACGAAGAACGGCAGTCTTTAAGTTGTCGCCTGTTAAGTCACAACGTACCCGAGCTACGTTCACTAGCAAAACGGCTATCCATCAAGCTGTCTGGCGTGTCAAGGAAAGTGAACATCGTAGAGAGAATCATCTGCAAGGCAGAATTCGCTGTATTCGTCGTACAGACGAAACCGCTACTCTTGATTTGACTCGACTCACCTACCTCACCGAAGATGTCAGAACCAAGCTCCAGTGTCTTCCAGGCTTCTTAATGGAGACTGATTGGTCTAAGAACAGGCGTGGAGTGCTGGTAGATTTCACCTTTATGAACCAATTGTTGTACTTAGTGTATGAAAGGGACAAAACCTTCAGCATGCAATCGATGCGAGCATTCAAGTCCCTGAAAGCTTATCGATTTTTCTCAGATGGGTTTGTCAGCAATGTCTGGCTACATGACTGCATGATGTCTGGGCCAAGGATAGTGTATGTACGTGGCTTTGTGCAACACTCTCTCACTAAGGATCTACCACTGGAAACATTCGTTGCAATGACTAGTGACACTGGAGATGTGTATTCAGCTCAGTGCAGCTGTGTTTCAGGGTAAGTTGTTCTGTGTATATACATGTGAATGTATATACAGAGTCTATGCCTCATGACAGCCAGAGCATAACACTATCATGGCAGCTTGTAACGTGCGGTATATATGCATACTATGTGCATTAATTTGAATAACAGCTGATGCAATACACGATAGTGAGTATATTCAGGGTCAAATCAATAATTTTCGCAGTCGCAGTCGTTAAAGAAAACTCTGCTTTCGAACCTTAGGTTGGGACAAGCTTGCAATCACATGGCAGTTCTACACTTTTATCTTGAGCACCACTGCGGTACAGGTGCTGACAGCTTATATACCAACAGACCTTTCTAGTACATCAATGCCCATGCGTCCAAGGAAGGTGGTCAAACCTGCTGCCATAAGAGACATCTGTTTTGTCAAGCCTAGTCATGGTGCACACACATCACCCACTGCAGTGAACAGAGATGCTGGCGACTTTGTGCCGCCTCTTCTTCGAATTGGCGACGTTTGCGTTTCTCTCAAGCTGACAACCGTTAGACACGGGTGACAGACTGCTCTTACTGTACTGGCCACGGCCGTTGAATCTTCTGCCATATTCAGCGTGGGAATGCACCCAGGGTGTGTCGGGTTGTCGTTCTTCTCTCCAGAGACAAAATGGAGAGAGCAAATTACATCTCCATCGGCCAGTTGCCAGGCTGATCCGTCGATGTTCACCCTTCGAACGGCAGCTATCCATCGTTGCCTTCGACCACTGTCTGTCGGAAACTGATAATCGGTAGGGCGAATCTTTAGAGTAGCGATTAGTGCAGCCAACAACACAACAAGACGTCGGCATTATGTAAAACGATTGGCTGAACTCACGGCTACTCTCGGCGGTTCAGGTCAGATCTTTTCGCTGGAAGTGTTGTCGCTCGCCACTCGATAACAGGGCTAGCGGCAAGGAGTGGCTTTGGTATCGGTTTCAAAGTCATGATCTGTGTCAGCATGCTTACCAGTGTAGCTAATATAGCTACCTCAACATTCTCTAGGCTTCCCTTGCTTTGCTAGCTCTTGCTTACATGACAAGGCAAAACATGCATTAATGCAAGTACAGGCGTGTTTACTGTATATACATTTTACCACTCTAGGGTCCATCATTTTGCTGGCATACAACCTAAAGACCTTGACTGGGTGTACACTAATTGACAAAGTTTCTAATATAATCATAGTGATCATCACAGCAAAGAGGGGTCCAGTGGAAAGGACACTGTATATATATAAAATATTATGTATAAAATTATTGTCAGTAAGTGTTATGCAAGCTGGTGTGTAACATGTCCAAGTTTGTCAATTACACAGCTTGAAAGTAGCGACTCGAGAACAGTTCGAGTTAAAAAACACCAGCACAGCACGATGCAGCAATCAGTGCAACTTGCGTGAGGACTCCCATTTCCTCCACAAACCTAGCCCTCACGCAAGTTGCACTGATTGCTGCATCGTGCTGTGCTGGTCCTATCCGGTCGCTGGTGGTGGCGGTTGTAGTTGCATGTTGTTGCTGCATCCCGTACCGACTAGCGCTGCTGCTGGCCCTGACCGTTGCACCTTGTGTCCTGACCTTTGCACCTTGCACCCTGACCTTTGCACCTCGCACTTATGGTGTTTCCCTTCTTTCAACTGGTGCAACCATTCACTTGCGCAGATGGTAGTTGTCACTAGTTGCAACTTGCGCTGGTGGTGCTTTATCCTGCAGCCACAAGCGCAGATAGTCCACTTGCACACATGGTGGTTCACCCTGTGCAACTTGCGCTGGTGGAGCTTTTTCATCCACCCACTGGCGCAAATACTGCACTTGCACTCGGGCAACTTGCACTGTGTGGTGGTGGTCTGTGTGGTGATAGTTGTATATGTGGAAGTGGAGGTGTGTACATGAAAACTACACAGACACTTTAGCAATTTGCACTGTGTGGTGGTGGTCTGTGGTGGTGGTAGTTGTATTATGTGGAAGTGGAGGATATATAGGTATATAAGACTCTGCTTGCACACGTAGTGGTTTCACCCATTGCAACTTCCGCCGTTGGTGTTTTTTCCTACCACCCAATGGTGCAGATACCAAGCTTATGCTCGGGCAACTTGCACTGTGTGGTGGTGTATTTTGAGTGGTGGTGGTAGATGCATACTTGTATGTGGTGGCGGTGGTTGTTGCTATGGGGTGTTGGTGTTGGGAAAATGTACTGGTGTTAGTCAAAGAAAATATTAGCTAGCAAAGAATGAAACTCAGAACAGCTAGTAGCAAAGAAAGTGGTCATTTATTTGCTATACTATGGAACACGAGCAATCAGCATGCACACATAATTTCAACTTGCATTGGCCAATGATGGTATTTTGAAGTCACAGGTGGCAAATCATCTTATAGGCATAATGGTAGTTGAAGTAGGTGTGTGTCTCCTGTGCTTCAGTGTCATATTTGGCTACAATACTTTCCCTTTGGAGGGGGGCTATATGTCACATTTACGCACATGATGCTGTATATACATTGTCCACAGCTGGTGGACTAATCACATCACGTGTATACACGTGCATATACGTGCATGGCACACACACACACACACACACACACACACACACACACACACACACACACACACACACACACACACACACACACACACACACACACACACACACACACACACACACACATACACACGCACACACATGCACACACACACGCACACACACACACACACACACACACACACGCACGCACACACGCACAGACACACACGTACATGTACACACACGCGCACACGGTTATTTCTACACAACTACACAACAAATGCCAGTGGCTACAACACGAACACACACAGTAAGTGGAGACCGTCCTTTAGGCCTAAAACCTAACTCTTCACATCTTTCCTGAGGGCTAAGAAGATGTTCGCTGGAGTGAGCTGTGGGCTGCATCCATTTTGACGACTCTTGCGTAGGCAGAAGACGGTGCGGGGCAGAGTAGCATAAATGATCGCTATTTAGATGGGTTGGTGTCAGGTTGCAGACGTGATGAAGGCTATTTGTAAGCTCACACCTACTATCTTATTTGCTACATTGGTACATGAGCAATCAGCATGCACACATACTTCACTTGCACATGCGGTGGCCAGATTTCAACTTGCATTGGCCAGTGAGCTTGAGGGTATTTTGAAGTCACAGGTGTCAAATCATCTTACGCACAATGGTGGTTCAAGTGTGTGTCTCTGGTGCTTCAGTGTGACATTTGGCTTTGGT
>OX465049.1:1090629-1283427 GCA_949841015.1 Aplysina aerophoba | reverse complement strand
TGTGTGTGTGTGTGTGTGTGTGTGTGTGTGTGTGTGTGTGTGTGTGTGTGTGTGTGTGTCTGTGTGTGTCTGTGTGTGTGTCTGTGTGTGTGTGTGTGTGTGTGTGTGTGTGTGTGTGTGTGTGTGTGTGTGTGTCTGTGTGTGTGTGTGTGTCTGTGTGTGTGTCTGTGTGTGTGTGCGTGTGTGTGTGTATGTGTGTGTGCGTGTGCGTGTATGTGTGTGTGTGCGTGTGTGTGTGCGTGTGTGTGTGTGTGTGTGTGCACATGCACCTGTGTATACATGTGATGTGATTAGCCCACCAGCACTAAACATGCCTTCAAGGACAAGGTAGCTATGGACAATCTATATAGAGCATCGTGTGAGTAAATGATACATACCCCGCCCACCAAAGCCAAATGTGACACTGAAGCACCAGAGACACACACTTGAACCACCATTGTGCGTAAGATGATTTGACACCTGTACCCTCAATACCCTCAAGCTCACTGGCCAATGCAAGTTGAAATCTGGCCACCGCATGTGCAAGTGAAGTATGTGTGCATGCTGATTGCTCATGTACCATAATGTAGCAAATAAGATAGTAGGTGTGAGCTTACAAATAGCCTTCATCACGTCTGCAACCTGACACCAACCCATCTAAATAGCGATCATTTATGCTACTCTGCCCTGCACCGTCTTCTGCCTACGCAAGAGTCGTCAAAATGGATGCAGCCCACAGCTCACTCCAGCGAACATCTTCTTAGCCCTCAGGAAAGATGTGAAGAGTTAGGTTTTAGGCCTAAAGGACGGTCTCCGCTTACTGTGTGTGTTCGTGTTGTAGCCACTGGCATTTGTTGTGTAGTTGTGTAGAAATAACCGTGTGCGCATGTGTGTACATGTACGTGTGTGTCTGTGCGTGTGTGCGTGTGCGTGTGCGTGTGTGTGTGTGTGTGTGTGTGTGTGTGTGTGTGTGTGTGTGTGTGCGTGTGTGTGTGCATGTGTGTGCGTGTGTATGTGTGTGTGTGTGTGTGTGTGTGTGTGTGTGTGTGTGTGTGTGTGTGTGTGTGTGTGTGTGTGTGTGTGTGTGTGTGTGTGTGTGTGTGTGTGTGTGTGTGTGTGTGTGTGTGTGTGTGTGTGTGTGTGTGTGTGCACATGCACGTATATGCACGTGTATACACGTGATGTGATTAGTCCACCAGCTGTGGACAATGTATATACAGCATCATGTGCGTAAATGTGACATATAGCCCCCCTCCAAAGGGAAAGTATTGTAGCCAAATATGACACTGAAGCACAGGAGACACACACCTACTTCAACTACCATTATGCCTATAAGATGATTTGCCACCTGTGACTTCAAAATACCATCATTGGCCAATGCAAGTTGAAATTATGTGTGCATGCTGATTGCTCGTGTTCCATAGTATAGCAAATAAATGACCACTTTCTTTGCTACTGTTCTGAGTTTCATTCTTTGCTAGCTAATATTTTCTTTGACTAACACCAGTACATTTTCCCAACACCAACACCCCATAGCAACAACCACCGCCACCACATACAAGTATGCATCGACCACCACCACTCAAAATACACCACCACACAGTGCAAGTTGCCCGAGCATAAGCTTGGTATCTGCACCATTGGGTGGAAGGAAAAAACACCAACGGCGGAAGTTGCAATGGGTGAAACCACTACGTGTGCAAGCAGAGTCTTATATACCTATATATCCTCCACTTCCACATGATACAACTACCACCACCACAGACCACCACCACACAGTGCAAATTGCTAAAGTGTCTGTGTAGTTTTCATGTACACACCTCCACTTCCACATATACAACTATCACCACACAGACCACCACCACACAGTGCAAGTTGCCCGAGTGCAAGTGCAGTATTTGCGCCAGTGGGTGGATGAAAAAGCTCCACCAGCGCAAGTTGCACAGGGTGAACCACCATGTGTGCAAGTGGACTATCTGCGCTTGTGGCTGCAGGATAAAGCACCACCAGCGCAAGTTGCAACTAGTGACAACTACCATCTGCGCAAGTGAATGGTTGCACCAGTTGAAAGAAGGGAAACACCAAAGCGCGAGGTGCAAAGGTCAGGGTGCAAGGTGCAAAGGTCAGGACACAAGGTGCAAAGGTCAGGGCCAGCAGCAGCGCTAGTCGATACGGGATGCAGCAACAACATGCAACTACAACCGCCACCACCAGCGACCGGATAGGACCAGCACAGCACGATGCAGCAATCAGTGCAACTTGCGTGAGGGCTAGGTTTGTGGAGGAAATGGGAGTCCTCACGCAAGTTGCACTGATTGCTGCATTGTGCTGTGCTGGTCCTATCCGGTCGCTGGTGGTGGCGGTTGTAGTTGCATGTTGTTGCTGCATCCCGTACCGACTAGCGCTGCTGCTGGCCCTGACCTTTGCACCTTGTGTCCTGACCTTTGCACCTTGCACCCTGACCTTTGCACCTCGCGCTTATGGTGTTTCCCTTCTTTCAACTGGTGCAACCATTCCACTTGCGCAGATGGTAGTTGTCACTAGTTGCAACTTGCGCTGGTGGTGCTTTATCCTGCAGCCATAAGCGCAGATAGTCCACTTGCACACATGGTGGTTCACCCTGTGCAACTTGCGCTGGTGGAGCTTTTTCATCCACCCACTGGCGCAAATACTGCACTTGCACTCGGGCAACTTGCACTGTGTGGTGGTATATACAGTGCAAATATATATATAATGTTGACGCGGTGGTAGTATAACTGTACTTACATTTATATTGTAAAGTACAGGCAAAGTATTGCGTTCGGAAACATTTATATTGTCGGCCATTTTTTTGTGGCTCGCTAGGGGGAGAAAGCTACAGAAAGACCTCAGAAAGCGGCACAGGTCGCCGTTAGTCGTCGCTTTGAACGTCCCGCTCTGTTCATTGGATGCCAAAATCAGCATTGTTGCACCATTGCCTCAGACAAAGGACAGGAGCGGCGCTAAGCTCAAAAAACGAACCGTATCGTTTGCTGCGTGTTCAATTTGTGGCTTGCCGACTTTCTATCTTCACAACGCTGCCGAGAACAATTGGCAGGAGTAACGCCGAGCTTGGTGAGGGCGTGAATCCTCTCTTCTTAGGCTTGCTAGCTGTGTTTCGCGTAGAAAATCTCAGCACGCAGGGAAAGCCTCTAGCTACAATTGTCTCCAGTGGCGCGCTGTTGGTACTCGAACAAATCTTTTTCTGCCTCGGCCAAACATCTGCTACTGTGTCCCTCTGGGCTGTGTGTGTGTGCGTGCGTGCGTGCGTGTGTGCGTGTTTGTGTGTGTGCATGTGTGTGTGTCAATACCTTCTGATTGTGTTTCTGTCTTCAAGCAAGAAACACACAATGTGGCTAGCTATAGGTATGAATAGCAGGATTGTTTGGTGCAGCTCCAAATGAGCAAAGGAAAGAAAGAAATAATTGCACAGTCTGTTCGTGTCTGTGTGCCCTTGCATGAGTGAAGCTATGTGCATGCCAATGCTTCCTGTATGGGCAAGTTTGAACAAATTGTCATGTACCTGACTTGTGACTGAGTCAGCAAGTAGTTCGAGTTGGGGCAGCAGCCCCACGAGTTTTTTAACTTGAAATACTTGTTCTCGAGTCGCTACTTTCAAGCTGTGTAAGACAAACTTGGACATGTTACACACCAGCTTGCATAACACTTACTGACAATAATTTTATACATAATATTTTATATATATACAGTGTCCTTTCCACTGGACCCCTCTTTGCTGTGATGATCACTATGATTATATTAGAAACTTTGTCAATTAGTGTACACCCAGTCAAGGTCTTTAGGCTGTATGCCAGCAAAATGATGGACCCTAGAGTGGTAAAATGTATATACAGTAAACACGCCTGTACTTGCATTAATGCATGTTTTGCCTTGTCATGTAAGCAAGAGCTAGCAAAGCAAGGGAAGCTTAGAGAATGTTGAGGTAGCTATATTAGCTACACTGGTAAGCATGCTGACACAGATCGTGACTTTGAAACCGATACCAAAGCCACTCCTTGCCGCTAGCCCTGTTATCGAGTGGCGAGCGACAACACTTCCAGCGAAAAGATCTGACCTGAACCGCCGAGAGTAGCTGTGAGTTCAGCCAATCGTTTTACATAATGCCGACATCTTGTTGTGTTGTTGGCTGCACTAATCGCTACTCTAAAGATTCGCCCTACCGATTATCAGTTTCCGACAGACAGTGGTCGAAGGCAACGATGGATAGCTTCCGTTCGAAGGGTGAACATCGACGGATCAGCCTGGCAACTGGCTGATGGAGATGTAATTTGCTCTCTCCATTTTGTCTCTGGAGAGAAGAACGACAACCCGACACACCCTGGGTGCATTCCCACGCTGAATATGGCAGAAGATTCAACGGCCGTGGCCAGTACAGTAAGAGCAGTCTGTCACCCGTGTCTAACGGTTGTCAGCTTGAGAGAAACGCAAACGTCGCCAATTCGAAGAAGAGGCGGCACAAAGTCGCCAGCATCTCTGTTCACTGCAGTGGGTGATGTGTGTGCACCATGACTAGGCTTGACAAAACAGATGTCTCTTATGGCAGCAGGTTTGACCACCTTCCTTGGACGCATGGGCATTGATGTACTAGAAAGGTCTGTTGGTATATAAGCTGTCAGCACCTGTACCGCAGTGGTGCTCAAGATAAAAGTGTAGAACTGCCATGTGATTGCAAGCTTGTCCCAACCTAAGGTTCGAAAGCAGAGTTTTCTTTAACGACTGCGACTGCGAAAATTATTGATTTGACCCTGAATATACTCACTATCGTGTATTGCATCAGCTGTTATTCAAATTAATGCACATAGTATGCATATATACCGCACGTTACAAGCTGCCATGATAGTGTTATGCTCTGGCTGTCATGAGGCATAGACTCTGTATATACATTCACATGTATATACACAGAACAACTTACCCTGAAACACAGCTGCACTGAGCTGAATACACATCTCCAGTGTCACTAGTCATTGCAACGAATGTTTCCAGTGGTAGATCCTTAGTGAGAGAGTGTTGCACAAAGCCACGTACATACACTATCCTTGGCCCAGACATCATGCAGTCATGTAGCCAGACATTGCTGACAAACCCATCTGAGAAAAATCGATAAGCTTTCAGGGACTTGAATGCTCGCATCGATTGCATGCTGAAGGTTTTGTCCCTTCCATACACTAAGTACAACAATTGGTTCATAAAGGTGAAATCTACCAGCACTCCACGCCTGTTCTTAGACCAATCAGTCACCATTAAGAAGCCTGGAAGACACTGGAGCTTGGTTCTGACATCTTCGGTGAGGTAGGTGAGTCGAGTCAAATCAAGAGTAGCGGTTTCGTCTGTACGACGAATACAGCGAATTCTGCCTTGCAGATGATTCTCTCTACGATGTTCGCTTTCCTTGACACGCCAGACAGCTTGATGGATAGCCGTTTTGCTAGAGAACGTAGCTCGGGTACGTTGTGACTTAACAGGCGAGGACTTAAATACTGCCGTTCTTCGTCACTGCAGCCTTTGGAGGCTAACAAACTGTTTTCCAGATCGTCCTTGCGTGCCATACTCTTGTTCTAGACGACTACTCAAATTCTGTTCGCAGAAGGATGGATAGCTGATCGACTGATGGCTCCAGCTTCATCTGCTGCAGCCTTTCTCTTTCTGTCCATGTGTGCGCTTTAGAATTCCTTACCCAACCCCTCCTGTCACAAGGAGGCCACTGTCCAACCCAGTCCTATAATGGTGGAGCATACAACGTTAGACAGGCCCAACTTCGGTGATTGCTAGCTGTAGAACCTAACCACAAAGGGTACAGCACACTGCTCACCTTCCCTGCGCTGTTCTTGTGGAGGCTGCGAACAGGGTGTGAAGTGCTACAATGTAAACATAGCTATCTGCGGTGACAGCTAACCATGAACTCGAAGGATACAGCACGCACCCTGTGTACCTCCCCGGAGGTGGCCTTGTGTAGGCCGCGATGAAACGAACTCCTTGTCAGGTGGCCGCGTCTATTTGCTGGGTTTAAGGCGCACTCCAATGAGGACGTATGGACCAGGATTGGTATATGCACGACATACGTACCATCAATGGTGTGGACGCGACGTACGAATGTACATATCATATAATATAGTATTGATACGACGCAAGACCCAACCAACCAACCAACCACCCAAGGACCCAAACTTCCGGTTTTCACACCACCCAGAAGAGAGGGGCTTCGCTTCACTCGCCCCAATTTAACTCCTTTCCATTGGAACCCCTCTGCTGTGGTGCTTACTAACTAACTAGTGAAATGCAAGGCATTGTGGGGGCGAGCGAATACTCACAAACACATGCACATGCCCTGGGCCACATCCACACACACATAGCTACATGATAAACTTCTTCAATAGCTGCAGGGGACTCTTGCACCCAAGGCTGCCCCAATAATTAATGGCAGTGGACTTTGCTGTATTGTGTCAAAAAGTGTAACTCTCTCTGTCCTTTTCATTTGTTGACACTGTTGCAGCCTTCTTGCTTTGTCCTCCGCACCCTCCAAAGCCCTTCTCTGTCTCTCCCTGTGCTGATGCTGCAGGACCCTTTGTGCCTCTTGTGCATCGTCATCAGGTCCAATGTCTGGCATGGCATAAACTTCCTCAATAGCTGCAGAGAACTGCTGCACCCAAGGCTGCCCCAATGATGGCAGTGGACTTTGCTGTATTGTGCCAGCCTCAACACTCCCCAAAGCCCTTCTCTCTCTGTCCCTGTGCTGACGTGGCAGGGGCCTTTGTGTCTTAAGTGTGCCTTCGTCTGCTGCAGCCTTTCTCTTTCTGTCCATGTTTGTGCTTAGTAGACATAGCTATCTGCGGTGACAGCTAGCTATAGAACCTAACCATGAAGGATACAGCACCCTGCAGGGTACCTACCCGGAGGTGGCCTTGTGTAGGCCGTGATGAAACGAATTTCTTGTCAGGCGCCCGCGTCTATCAAGTTGCTGGGTTTAAGCTGCACTCCAATGAGGACGTATGGACCAGGATTGGTATATGCACAACGTACGTACCATCAATGGTGTGGACGCGACGTACGAATGTACATACCATATAATATAGTATTGACACGACGCAAGACCCAACCAACCAACCACCCACCCAAGGACCCAAACTTCCTGTTTTCACACCACCCAGAAGAGAGAGGCTTCGCTTCACTCGCCCCAATTTAGAAGCTTTGTCAATTAGCATTTACAGTGGAACCTGTCGATGGTCACTGTGTAAGGCAGCCACCTCTCTAAAACGGCCAGCCTCCCTGGTCCCAGATACCACTAAAGCATTGGAATCAATCTCTGTACAGCAGCCATCTCTCTATAATGGTCAGTTAGAACTGGCCCACAGGCGGTTGTCTTAGCCAGGTTTCACTGTATGCATCTAATCCCTAGGGAACAACTGCTGTATAAACTGCTGTTTGTCACTACTGTCTCTCATCAGTTTAAGTCATTTCAATGTGCATGCATGCAGTCTTCAAATACGTAACAGTCCATGAAAATGAAATCATTCCACGACTTTCATGTTGTTTCTACACATTGAGTACATAGGTACGCATATTGCAACACACCAAACACACAGGCATGGCCTAATTTATACTGATATGTATGTTTTGATAAAACTGGCACAGAGAGGAGAACTTGTTGTACAAAAAATACTGATTTGGTTTATGTGCATTACAATAACAGGCAGGAATAACACACGTCTGAAGTACGTAGCATAGTAGAGTCCCTCATGCCACGCCATGAACGTTAGGTGGTGCATCCACACTGCACATTGGGGTAGTGTCCTCAGCAATGAAGCTTTGGTCACGACACTCTTTTATTCCCATTCGGAAGCTATCGGCAAGGTTCACTCCATCCTCTTGGCACAGCAGACTCTGCTCATGTCCAAGTGCATCGTGTACCACTCCATCCGTAGCGGAGGATGTCGTCTGAGTGTTGTCTGCTGAGCAAATGTGATTGGAAGTTCCAGCAATGTTTCCACGAGTGCTAGACATCCCATCACCTGTGAATGCCTGTGAAGGCTTCGGTAGCTCCTCATCAATTGAACCATGGCCCTGTGTGTTCATCATATCCTCAGATACATGCTGGCTATCAGCAGAGATAGGCTGTACCCTATCATTGTAAAGATGGTACTTAGTTTCTTCAGGCTCCTTCACCTCCATTGCCTCTGCCTCAAGAGACCTTGGGCCATTCTCTCGCACAGGCTCTGGTTGGCAACTGCTGCTGGTGGCGGTGGACTCAGCTTGCTGCTGTTGTTGTTGTTCTTTGCCCAGTGCCACCATCTTCATGAAACTCTTTGCACGGTTGTACGCTTGTTGGACTGAGCGCCTGGACTTGCCTGGCGTACTCTTGAGCACCAGTTCATCCTGCTTGGGCTCAGCCCCCAGAAGCTCTAGCTTGGAGCCTGGCAGCCAATACCTGCATCAATGTGTGAGTGTGTGGATGGGTGGGTGGATAGGTGTGGGGGGGGGGGGGGGAGGGGGTAGAAAGGGAAGTCGGTCAAGTACACAGAAATTGGTATATTGTAGAGGCTCATTGCTACGTTGTGACAACTGGCGAATAGATTTTGATGAGCATATAAATGGCAGAATCAATCAATCAATAGCAGCTAACTGCAGAATGTTTCTGTCATGTACATACGGTACATGTCACAAGTAACTTGAATTTTTCTGCAGGCTTGCCGCGTCGGGAATCCGCAAATGGCCGCGCGGCAGGTTGTTAATTTCCGCGCACGCTCTGCGGATCGGTCGCGTGGCATCCGCGGCAAGAGAAATATTCCGCGCGAAAGTTGGCACCATCTACATGTTAGTTGCTACTCGTCACTTGTAGTCGCTAGCTACTGCTCTGGGGACTCCACATCGTGAGCTAAGTATTGCTTCTGTATCTACGTACAGCGCCGCCATGTTTTCGACTTCGCACCGAACACGTTTCAAACCACTCGAGTCGGTAGTAAGGCGTTAGGTAGTGTGGCTCACCGCTCACCATTTGCTGAGGCGTGTCTGATACTTGTGTGTGCAGAAGGAAAGAACAGAATATCGTACGTACGTGATTATGTGGTACGTTCTGCGTGCTTCCCCAGCTGCGGACGACCTCTGCATTTCTAGATCGCTACTTACGTATATAGCGTAACGCGTAGCCCTCGTTCACACCACTCTGTGTCTTCCTAGTATCGCGTAGCTAGGCTGCTTTCACTAGGAGGGTGAAAACGGTCTCGCCGCCTACGCGAGACAACCGTATTCCGAGGAAAGTGTTCCGCAGTTGGTACGTTCCTGCGGCCAGGTTGCAGAACGGGTGCGGACGCTCTGCGGATAAGTTTGTGAAGATTCACGGAATTCCGTGATGGAAAACCGCAGACTTCAGCGGAAAAATTCAAGTAACTTGTGACATGTCCCGTACATACGTATGTAGACTGTGTCAACTGCGTACACAGTTTTGTATGCAGTTGATGAAGCCCTACGTACAAGGCCGAGTCGTTCTGCAGTTAGTTGTTACTGATTGCTTGATTTTGCTACATATGTGCTCATCAAGATCTATTCGCCACAGAAGCTGGTGTTTAACCAAGACTTGTTGGTCTGTACAAGAAGCGCTAGGTAATAATACGTAAGACTCAATATCACTGGCGGCCTATTCTAACAGGCCATCCCAGCCCACTATGTGCAAGGCCAGGTCGTTCTGCAGTTAGTTGTTACTGATTGCTTGATTTTGCTACATATGTAGTGTGTGTACTAACCATG
The DNA here is from genome assembly GCA_949841015.1 of Aplysina aerophoba. NCBI lineage: Eukaryota > Metazoa > Porifera > Demospongiae > Verongiida > Aplysinidae > Aplysina > Aplysina aerophoba. The sequence continues at coordinate 1,273,671 of OX465049.1, read as the reverse complement.
TCCGTCTGGCGTCAAAGAAATTGACTAGAAAGCAGTTTCTGGCAGTTTTCTTCTTGAGCTTGAACACTGTATCTGAGGGACATTTGATGGGAGCACCAAAGTACTTTGTGCCTCTCCGTGGGAGATAAGGGTCCACAATCTGTACAAGAGACAATACAACACAATACTACTAAGCCACAGGCTATTGTACATCTATAAATTACATGTATAAATCAATTAATCAATCAATCTATCACACATATGAGATGAGACCTCCTAAAGACAGGGAGTTGACCCTACATGTTATACTGTACAACTCCAATTAAGGCAGAAGATAAAATCATTGGATTACTTGATCAGAATACCAGGAATTGTATTCAGAAATCGCCATGCACACAAGAGCATGCATGTAACACACAATACATTCATCAGTGCCATTGGTGATTGCAGCGGTGTCAAATTGCATGACAGCACTTTGTCTATGGCTGGAATTAAATCATATCCAAAATAATGCACTATGAATGTATAATGACGTGCATAAACATTCTGCAGCATTAATTAACAAATGACAGACAAATTTCGCACTAGCCACTGTGAATTCAAATAGTTGGTGCTAATAATTATGATTGATTGCTTTTGGACAATCCAGCACACCAACAAAGGACTTCTTCCTTCAGTGCAATTTTATACCGAACACAGACTTAATCAGGGGTACAATGTATGTACGTATGTATGTCTGTCTGTCTGATGAAGTCTGTGACAGGCAAAACGTTGCATTAAGGGAAGAAGAAACTAGTCGGTGCCTGATCATCCAGAGCAATCATACTATTATCAACTCCAGCATACCCAATAGCTTCACTGACAAAATTAGTGAGTGTTTCACTCACCATAGCAGGGTAGCGAGGATAGCCTGGGCAGTTGGCCCACGCAACATCCCAATGGCTGAACCCCTCCCCTTCATACGGCTCCTCCTTGAGATCAAGGAAGGGGATGTGGTCTGCATCACTGGCCTCCTCTGTGCTCTCCTCTCCCTCACCACTGTCACTGGCTACAGAAGATAGTGAGCGTTCACTATCCTCTTTTGTCTGAGGAAGCACAGGTGATTCCTCTTTGGTCTCCATCGCCAGCTTTGCTCGTTTGTGTTCTGTACACTCCTCTTCAGTGCTTGTGGTGCGAGATGTTCTTGGCTGTCTCCTGTCAGAGGATTTTCGCTTCCTCTTCAATGGATCTGCAGCTTTTCTGTTTCCAGACCTTTGGCTCGTGACTTGCTCGACTGGGACAGTAAGCATGTCCTCTGTTGTGGCAGTTGGCAATTGGGGTGGTTCTTCTGTCACAGTACCACTGTCACTACATCCCAGCTGTATCTTTTCTTGTAATATGTGTGAAGTGCTACATAGGACCATGTGGTGTCCTAGTACCTAAGGGTACGGTGCACTCAAAGAATGAATTGATTGATTGATTGATTGATATAGCTATCGCAATTTGTCAGTAAAGTATTGTACCAATTATGTCACTACATGTTTCATAACTACTTATTTCATTTTATGCCACATTTCACATGCATGCATACCATGCTCAATGTCATGTCATACACACTCACTCCTTTCGACATTCAGTATCACTGAAAGGCGTGGCATTTGTCATAAATATAATGCATAAGTTTCAGTACAGTAATCTGTCAATGTCAGAACAATGGAGTATACAACAGAAAACAGCTCTACTAGTGTCCAACAGTAAAGGTCTCAGCTCATGATCAATTGCTCGCACGTTTAGAGAAATGCGACGTTTGGACTCATATTCGGTACACATTTTATATGGAAACGGGTCATGTCGTACCTAGCAGTCAAGGACGATATAAATCATGTATATATGCACAAGGTGACAATTTATAATTACTATACATGCACTGCATGCGTCACTAGCGAGCCAGTAGGTGCCACGATCCAGCACACCGGTACAATTACGTTACAAGCTAGCTTGTACGGCAAGGCTGAGTTACGGCCTATCACGGTCTACAGAAGTGCTCATGCTGACAGCGCTAGCAAACGGCCTACGATTTTGTTGTTTCTAGTTGAGTTGTGATTGGCTGTCTCACATTCTGGATGAAAATGTCACAGGGGTGAGCAAAATGTTCCATTGTCCTGACCCACGATATCATTATAAACAATACAGCATAGGAATTGAAATGGCAGTATATATATTATAATTTCTGGATATCGGATGACTGGGGAGGCGTTCACACTGGTTGTTGCAAATAGGAATTTGTGTCCCCCTGGCCATGGATCAATTTTATTGACCTAGCTAGCTGGTCAGATTGGCGTCATATCCAGTGATTGCATTGCATTTATCACTAATGCCCCTCACTGGGTACAGTGTATAAGTCACCATCCAGCCAATACAGCATAGGCACATGTACGCTGCCTGAAGTAACAATAAGGAAAGTATGTACCGTAGCCATTGTACCAGACCCCATTGAGGGAGTGTGGGTCTGGTGCACGAGACTAGTTACCGCCAGGAATTTATATAGGTTCATTGCAGATCACTGATTGCGTTTCCGATCTCGGTCTCCTCTATATAATTATAGCTTAGTCTAGCTAGCCAAACTACTCTCTACCTCTGCTGGTAGCGTGAAAGTTTTAATTGGTCGCAGTCAGGTGTCGCCTAAGTTTTCACAGGGGTCTCACTATGTTGACCCAATCCCATGTGGTTACGTAATCCATCCTCGTGACGTCATTACACAGCTGAAAACATGTCTGAATCGGCAGATGAGAAACCGTAGGGCTTTTTACCGCATCTATGTAAGAGCGTGAAGAAGCCTTCGTCTTGTTATCTCAGGGTGAGCAAGCTAGAATCTTAGCACTATATACCTATCCTAGGCTATAGTTAACTGCTTTCTTCTACCCAGTGTAACCAAATCTTTTGAACCCCCTGGCTACGAGCCTGTAGTTACTCCTTCACATGCACAGTGACATGATAATGTTAAGATGAGTATGCAAAAGAGTCATGAAGGGTTTTACAGGTTATTCTTCTAACACAATGGGGTCCGTAACTGAGGTGTTCAGCTGGGGTGGCTCTGGAAGGACACTCAATAGTAGGTCTCTGGGTACAACCCTGTCGTAGTGCACTGCAAATGTGTAGCACAACTCCATGTGATAGTGTTCTGACTTATTAATGCTATCCACACCATGAGGGAAAGTCAGTTTGTTATGTGGTATTGATTGGTGCTTGAACAATCCCCACTCATAGCCCGCACCTTGCCTCTTTGGCGAAAAAATGTATACTTCCACTTGCAATAGACAAGACAGTGCTTGCAGCTCAATGTGACTCCCCCACTTCCCCCACTGACGCATTTCTTTGCAGTGCTCTGCCATTGTTCCACTGAACAGAAGGCACTTAAACAGATCAGAATTCTGTTCAGTGAAATCAACGATTATGCCTCGAATCATCGTGTGGTATTTTTCATTTCCTAATAACTCCTTGGAAATTGATCGGAAGAGGCAATTCCCATCTCCTTTAATGGAGTCCAGTTGTCTGTTCTGTTGTTGCAGTGCCTCTTGGATAATCCCATAGTCCTTGGAAGTGGTAGGTGGTGGCGTAATGTTACCGGGTGCAAGTGTGCTGTAGTCGAGCTTCGATGTGGGAACAAATGCTTGCAAGACTGACCACTTAAATTGTCTTATTGTATCTTCTATGGGTGTGTCCACAGTCACTCCCTATACAACAGGTATACAGAACGGATAAGCTGTACATACATGTTCAATGAATGGTTGCATGCTTTATGTTTAACTTAGCATAACTGCATGCATAGGCATATAGTTACATACCTGCATGCACTTGTGGGTAGAGTATGTATCTAAATGTGTACACTATGTGTGAGCAGCATGTGGGCATGTTGCAAACATACCTTGCCAACTGTGTGTGGATGAGAAACAGTGCTTTCTGATACAGTAACTTTATCATGAGTTGCTATGTGACAAAGAAGTAAACAAAGGATGATGCAAATGCTCCATGCAGAATTGTGCATGCAAGGTGCACACAAGTGTTTCTTTCTTACCTGCGTTGTTGCTGCTTATATTCAAACACTTTCTCTCAATGCAGCATTGCCGCTTCTTGCCACTGCCACCATACTGTGGCATGTCCTTACAGTACTTGCACTGACCGCAGTTATCCCTCTGGCATCTAGCGCAGTGGCCACATCGTGATCTCTTCTGACCTACATGCATTGCATGAATGTCACAGTCAGTATATGTAATATCTGTACGTATATTCCATTCAGCTTCTCTGTTTCTCTCTCTGTATATATGGGTCTGTTGCAAAGTAGGTGTGAAATACCTGCATAAGAGTTCTGTTGGGCTTGGACACTCCTTGTCGCAGACATTAGCTGGGCTGCCACCTGCATGCGTGTATGTGAGCAAGACATGCATGTTCAGTTCAGTTAGAAGTTCTGCTTGTGTATATCTATAAGGAATTATTCAATGTATAAGAGTGATGTGCATACAGTCACTACATTCATGGGCATGCAATCTAACATTAGTTAACCTTTTTCAGTCGTTGTGCCTTTTCACCAATCCGGTTTTGAAACTTCCTTCCAGGTCTCTTGCCTTGCTTTTGCTTGTCCAGTGAGCCATATGCACGAAGTCTTGCATACCTTTGTCTCACTTTCTTGGCAACCTCCGTCACCAAACTAGGCCTCAGAAGCAGACTGTCCTGGTGTGGCATCAGCACTCTCATTCGGGATTCAAGGCTTTGCAGCTCTTTGTTGAACTCTATAAGTGTTCCTGCATCAGTGCAGTTATAGCTCAGATTCTCTATACTTTTTAGAGAGATTCGAAGAGCTTGCTGCGCCTTGATGACTGAAGTGGCCTGTTACATATAGAGAAAAGGTACATGCAGGTATAAGCGTCTTATAAATATGTACAGGTCAACAGCATGCACATTTGCATTTATAGCTTCTACGTAATGCCTAAGAAGAAAAATGCATGCACAGTATACCTTCATTTTGGGAAATGGAATTTAACGAAGTTGAATGGAGTTAATGCCATCCTCCGGAAGTGGCACATGTCCGCCCTCTATTATTTCCGGTCGTTCCAGTTGCACATGATCGTTGGCGCATGCGTAGTTCGTACTTCATAGTCGACGCTTGCAGCTGTCTGCTTTGCAGCTGTCCGCTTTGCAACCTCACCGCAGTGTAGATTTTTTCGCTCTCACTCTGTCTCGTTTTTGTTATGGCCACGCCGCTCCTTCCCGCGAGCGCCCCTACCGTTTCGTCCTCCACGACACCTGGGTCGTCTTCAGGTGAGTTGCAGGTGCGCATGTCGTTCCTTTTGTGGTGTGGGCCACGTTGGTCCCACAGAGTGCGTTCTTCGGGAGACCCGTAGGCCCGGTTGCCCGGATCCACGGCGAGCCGGGCTCGTCCTTTTACTCAGCCTGACAGAGCCGCCGCTTCGGGGCCTCCGTGAGGCCAGCGCGCTTAGGGCCTCCGCGAGGCCGGAGCTTCCCGAGGCCTCCGCGAGGCCGGAGCTTCCCGAGGCCTCAGGCCGGAGCTTCCACCGATAAACAATGTACAACATAGGCACACATGCGCACTGCCTGGTATGTAGTAGAAGTAGCAGTACAATAATATAATAAAATGCAATGAAGTGCAATAAGTAATGGTATAGATTATTGTCAGATAGTCACAATTGCCATTGCCATTGCCGTTGCTTCCCGAGGCCTCTGCGAGGCCGGAGCTTCCCGAGGCCTCCGCGAGGCCGGAGCTTCCCGAGGCCTCCGCGAGGCCGGAGCTTCCCGAGGCCTCCGCGAGGCCGTTGCTTCCCGAGGCCTCTGCGAGGCCGGAACTTCCCGAGGCCTCCGCAAGGCCGGGGCTTCCCAGGGCCTCCGCAAGGCCGGGGCTTCCCAGGGCCTCCACGAGGCAGGAGCTTCCCTGGGTCTCCGAGAGGCTGGAGCTTCCCAGGGCCTCCGCGAGGCTGTGGCTTCCCAGGGCTCCCGCGAGGCCGGAGCTTCCCAGGGCCTCCGCGAGGCCGGAGCTTCCCAGGGCCACCGCCAGGCCAGAGCTTCCCAGGCCTCCCCGCCAGGCCGGAACGTCCCGGGGCCTCGGCGAGGCCGGGGCCTCCCACGTCCAGTGCCTCCGCGAGGCCGGCGTCCCCTGGCGCTTCCGCGAGGCCGGTGGTCCGCTGACGCCTTTGCACGGCCCGTACCCCCTTTAGTATGGCTGGTGCCCCCTTGGGCACCTCCGCGAGACCAGCGTTGTCTCGTGCCTCCGCGAAGATAGCGTTAGGCCGGAGCTTCCGGATATTCGGAATCTTTTATCCCGGCGCCTCCGCGAGGCCCGTTCTTCCCTAGTTTAGCGCCGCGGCGCCGGTACTCCTCTAGCGCCTCCACGAGGCCAACGGTCTCGGGTCCCTCCACAAGGCCGCTGACACACCTGTCCCCACGAGGCCACGGTTCCATATTCTCTGCTCGCGCCGACCCAGGGCCTTAAATTTATGGGCCCACACTCCGTGGCTCTCCGCGAGGCCAGAGCAGTGCCTCTTTTATTTTATTTTATTTTTTTATTTTATTTTTCTTGTTTCCTCTCTCTCTCTCCCTTTCCCCCCTTTTGTTTCCCCCTTTTCTCCCCTTCCCGTATTTATTTCTGTTTGTTTGCTTGTTTGTTGTTGTTGCTTCGTTTGTTTCCTTTTTCCTGCTTGCTTTATTCCTATCTCTAGTCTACATATTATTTCGACTAATCAATTCAGTCATTAATTCAGCTCAATTAATTATTTCATTTAAATTGTTTATTGTTGCTGTAGTCCTGCCCCTGCCCCTCCCTCTTATTGGTACCACCAGCCTTGTCCGGGGTGGCCTTACAGTTGACCCCGAGGGGGGACTTAGTTTGCCGCGTCCCTGGGGCGGGTGGTCGTGGCACATGAGCCTGCCCCCTACGGCCTCCCGTCTCTGTTGGTGCAGGTCCGTCAGCCGGCACGTTGTCCGGGGTTCGCCCTGCGGTCCCTTTATGGTTGGTGGCCTCCGCTGCAGGCTCCCCCCAGGTAGGGGGCTCCAGCCCCAGCTTGGCCCCGGCAAGTGCCTCAGAGGTCCAGCCACAGCAGCCAGCATCAACGCTCACACAGACTGTGGCCGCAGGGGCCGCTCTCCCGCAACCCACCGCCAAGGAAACCCCGACCCTGGTGCTCCCCATTTCGGGGCTCCTGGGCATTCCTGGGCCACTGGTGGCCAAAATCAGGGAGGGGAAGTTTATCGACTTAGGGGACCTTCTCCCAGAGGCCCTTGAATGGGCCTTTGAGCGCTCCACTGAAGACCGGAAGGAGGAGGGAAAGAAGAAGCGGTTCCCTGTGACCTCTATCGCCGACTGGACCTTGTCCTTCGCCACCTTTATGGCGGTTGCGGTTCACTTCTCCCCCCAACGGGCTGTACCCTTAGCCACGTACATGGCCATTGTGGCCAGGCTTGCTCGGGAGGTGCCTGGAGATTGTTGGCTGCGGTATGACCGCTCTTTCCGCCAGGCAGCTGCAGTCAACCCTGCCCTCCCATGGGACCGCCGGGAGCCGGACGTGTGGCTCGCGGCTATGGTGGAGCGGTCCGCTCCTGGTAGTGGGGGCATGGTGGCCACCCCCCGAGCACAGCCCCCCCGGCCACAGTTCCAGCGTTCCCTGTCCTCCGGCCCCAAGGTGTGTTGGCGGCACCAGACAGGGGTCTGCCACGGGACATGCAAGTTCGTCCACGTGTGCAGCCGTTGCATGGCCCCAGACCATGTGGTCAAGGAGTGCCCCAAACGGCCCGCCCCCTAGCTGGGAGGCTGGGCCAACCCCAGACCTTCAGAGCTGGCAGAGGCCAGTTAGCGCGCATGTTGTAGCCACATAATTTAGTCAGTGCATGTAGTCCTCTGCGCATGGCTGCTATGGTGCTCTGTATCTGCTATGACATTTACTTACGCGGCGTCGGGGCGTCCGGGGAATGCACGTCTGGGTGTGGCGCAATGCACAGCCCCGGTGCACGGAGGGGGGCTGTGGATGGCACTCAGCCATCGCTACGCCGCTGTTGTTCAGTTATGCGCCGTTCACCCGCCCAGCTGGTGGCCGCAGTGGCACCACGTCCAGCCCACGGTAGGGGTGGGTCTCATTCCTGTCCACCCCAGCCCCTAGCTGGTTGCATTCCCCCCCCCCCCTCACAGCCCTCCCCCTACCTGTGTCAACCTCCACTTCAATGGCTCGAGTCCTGGCAAGACAATTCTGTCAGTTGCAGTCCTCCTGTGCCGAGAGCAGCCCACAGGGGTCCCTGCCCCCGAGCGTCTCGGGTCGGGGGATTTCCACCCCTCTCCAGGTGGAGGCTTGGGAGCGAGCCCTGGCTGACCACCCCCACAAGGAGTGGGTTTCGGCCTTGTTGCGGGGTATGCGTCAGGGGTTCAGGATCGGCCTGCGCAGCTCAGCCAGGTGTAGGTCATCCGCAGTGTCCCGCCCGTCAGCCCGGGCTCACTCGCAGGTGGTTGATGAGTTCCTGCAGCAGCAGGTGGCCGCGGGGTTCATGATCGGCCCGCTTGAGCAGCAGGAGTGCCCGGGAGTGGTCACCAGCAGTGTGGGAGTGGTTCCTAAGAGTACCCCAGGGAAGTTTAGGGTCATAGTCGACCTTTCCCGACCGGAAGGGGCAAGCGTCAATGACCAGCTCCTTAGGGAGCTGACCCACGTGGCATACTCCTCTATCGAGGACGCCTCATTTGCTATGCACACGCTTGGACCAGGTGCTCAGCTGGCCAAGATTGACATTAGAGATGCGTACCGCATCATCCCAGTTCACCCTGAGGATCGGCCATTCCTGGCTTTGTCCTGGCAGGACCGGGTTTACATAGATTGCCAGCTCCCGTTTGGGCTGGCATCAGCCCCAGCCATCTTTAGTGCAGTTGCGGAGGCCCTGGAATGGATCCTACGCAGGAGGGGGGTCCGTGGCGTGCTGCACTATCTGGACGACTTTCTGCTCATGGGAGCACCAGGCTCTCGTGAGTGTTCCCACGCGCTGGCGATCACCTTTTCGACATGTGAGGAGCTCGGAGTTCCCTTGGCCATGGACAAGGTCGAGGGCCCAGCAGTCAGCCTCACTTTCCTTGGCATTCGCTTATGTTCTAGCCCCTTGTCAGTGTCGCTCCCACGTCAGAAGGTTGCCGCCCTCCGCGGATTGTTGCAGGAGCTCCTTTCCTCCAAGTGTGTACGTAATGTGCAGATGCTGGAGTCGCTGGTCGGGTACCTGGTTCATGCCACCAAGGTGTGCCCTCTTGCCAAGCCCTTCTTGGGCGGGCTTTTCCAGGTGCTCAGGGGGGCCAGGCCGGGCCAGCCCAGACGGCTTAACGTTGCCACCAGAGCCGATTTGGCTTGGTGGCATTCCCTCCTCTCCTACTGGCCGGGTGTCTCCACACACCAGTTCTTGGTGCTTGGGCAACCTGACGGTCACCTGTTCACAGATGCGTCGGGGTCATGGGGGTGCGGTGCTTGGATGTTGCCTGTTTGGCTCCAAGTGCCTTGGCCTGCAGACCACTGCCTGTCATCAATTGCTTTGAAAGAGCTGGCACCGGTGGTCTTCGCAGCAGCTGCGTGGGGTGAACGTTGGAGGGGGCAGTTCATTCTCTGCCATTCTGACAACACGGCTGTGGTGGCCCAGCTCAATTCCTTGCACGCCCGTGACCCGTTGGCCTGCAACATGTTGCGTTGTCTGGCATTTTGGCAGGCCCTGTATGACTTTCGCCTGCGAGCAGTTCACATCGCTGGTGCTCTCAACACAGGGGCAGACCAGCTCTCTCGCAACAACGCGGCCGCTTTCTTGGGCCACTACTCATGCGCATCCCCCTCCCCTTCACAGGTGCGCCCGGAGCTGATTCAGCTCCTCTGTCAGGAACCAGCGGATTGGACTTCTCTTCGCTGGAGGGAGCGCTTCACAAGTTTATGGAAGCAGGCTTGTCTGACTCCACCAGGCGCGTCTATAGGGCCGGCTGGAACCGCTTCCTCTCCTTCACAAGGGCATTCTCACTCTCTGCCACCCCCGTGACTGCGGAGTCAGCCATCCTGTTTGCTGCTTACTTGGGGTCGGAGGGACTCTCTGTCTCCACCATCGAGTCCTACCTGGCTGCTTTGCGACACTTTCGTGTGGTGTCAGACCCAGATTGTCCTTTCCCATCCCTCCACTCACCATATATGAAGATCCTGCTTCGGGGCATTAAGCGCATTCAGGCCCAGCCAACATCGGCCCGCGTCCGGCTCCCTATCACAGCTTCTTTGATGCGTCGGATAAAGGCCCAGCTCTCCCTTCGCCCTACTTCCTTCCTCAAGGTGCTCATTTGGGCAGCTTGCTCAGTGGGTTTCTTTGGATTCCTTCGGGCTGGCGAGTTCCTTATCCCGGATGGTGTCCAATTTGACCCCAGCAGACACCTGTCACTGGCAGACATTGTGCTGGATACCTCTGCACCTCGGTGGCGATTCCTGGTGACCATCAAGGCCTCCAAGACCGACCAGTACTTCCAGGGTGCACAGGTTGTTCTTGGAGCCACTGAAGCAGACCTTTGCCCCGTGGCGGCCCTCTTAGATTACCTGTCCTCAAGGGGGGATAGCCCAGGCCCTCTCTTCGTGTTCTCAGATGGCAGCCCGTTGCACCGCTCCCGGTTTGTTCAGGACGTTCAGCGAGCACTTTCAGCCTCAGGCCTCACAGGCCTGAACTTTAATAGCCACAGCTTCAGAATCGGAGCGGCCACCTCGGCTGGAGCTGCTGGTGTGCCCGAATCGACCATCAAGGTCCTCGGTCGTTGGAAGAGCTTGGCATATCAGCAGTATATTCGCCCATCCATGGATGATCTCGCAGAGGTCTCCTCGCAGTTGTGCTAGGGTCAGCCCACCCTCCAGGACACCAGCACGTGCCTCGGGCATGACCCGGGCTCTAAACTCACTTTCTTGCCATATACAGTTTTTCTCCATTGTTTTGTCTTACCATTGTCTTCTCTGTCCCAGTTGTTTTGGGCTTACCGTTTGCTTCTATCTCTCTCTCAGTATTATCTATGGTTATGGTGAAGTTTTAGTAGATTTGTTCCCTGGGGGAGCCCCATTCTGGGGCCCTGGGCTCTATCCCCCAGGTGCTTTGGAGGTAGGTGTCAATACCCTAGTGAGGTCCCGGGAGGGGTCACGTGAGGCAGGTTTGCACGTGGGGTCACGTGGCATTGCGTCAGGGCATGTGCAGGGTCACATGCGGGTTACGTAGCCTGGCGTCATCAGATGCGTTGAGGGGTCACGTGACCCGAGGTCCCGGTGGGTTTCTGAGCACCTGGGGGGTGGGCGTTGCACCCCCTTATTCCAAGAAGGGTTCATCACGATCCCTTACTGGGGGTAGTCCCCTAACTAGATCCTAGAGTTTAGATATAGTTCCATCGGGGAAAGTAGCTGGCCCCTTAGGGCGCTCTAGAGCTTGTACGGGTGGAAACGGTAGGAGGATGAAGCATTAAATGGAATTTAACGAAGTTGAATGGAGTTAATGCCATCCTCCGGAAGTGGCACATGTCCGCCCTCTATTATTTCCGGTCGTTCCAGTTGCACATGATCGTTGGCGCATGCGTAGTTCGTACTTCATAGTCGACGCTTGCAGCTGTCTGCTTTGCAGCTGTCCGCTTTGCAACCTCACCGCAGTGTAGATTTTTTTTTCTCTCTCTTTTTCTTTCTTTTTCTTTTTCTCCGCCCCTTGGGCGTGAAAGGGTGGTGCGGGCTCTATCCCCCAGGTGCTTTGGAGGTAGGTGTCAATACCCTAGTGAGGTCCCGGGAGGGGTCACGTGAGGCAGGTTTGCACGTGGGGTCACGTGGCATTGCGTCAGGGCATGTGCAGGGTCACATGCGGGTTACGTAGCCTGGCGTCATCAGATGCGTTGAGGGGTCACGTGACCCGAGGTCCCGGTGGGTTTCTGAGCACCTGGGGGGTGGGCGTTGCACCCCCTTATTCCAAGAAGGGTTCATCACGATCCCTTACTGGGGGTAGTCCCCTAACTAGATCCTAGAGTTTAGATATAGTTCCATCGGGGAAAGTAGCTGGCCCCTTAGGGCGCTCTAGAGCTTGTACGGGTGGAAACGGTAGGAGGATGAAGCATTAATCTCATCCTGCATTTCCTTAGGTGCTTCCTGTTCATCACTGTCCTGGAACACCACCTCCTCATGATCATCAGAGTTAACAGCATCACTGGCAGCTGCAGGAGTCACTGTGTCTGAGGTGAGGTACTCACTTGCAAGGTAGTTAACTGGCAGTCTGTCCCAACTCCAGTCACTGAAATAGTGAAATACTGCAAAGAAATGTTTGCAGGGCAATCGCTGCTGCTTCCAGTCCTTGCAGCTACATTGTGGCTCGCAAAAGCTGACTGTGTGTTTCTTGCCAGATGAAGAGTTGATTTCGAAGATTCCTTGCACTGAATCGGTGCAAATAACTTGTGTTAGCATAATTTTGGCACATTTGCTCTTCCTGGAAAGGCAATGGACAATCACATTCCGAGGCCTTCCATGCAAGTATGATGGCACGAAATCCTTATATGCTCTGTATGTTCCAGACATCTGGTAGTTTCGTAGAAGGTATTTCTGGTAGGATTCAGGAAAACATGCATTGACTAGAAGCGCTGCTAGACTCGAGACAGTCATGTTCCTGTTGTGGGGCAGGTAGCTGTACTTCAGCAACTTGTTCAGAGCCTCCACCCCATTGTTGGTATTGACGCCAGCATAGAACTTGTCATCACGGTAGCAGTGAGCCCATTTCTGTTGGGAAATGGTAGAATACTAGGATAATACATATATACTCATTTGTTGAAAGTAAAGTGAATGAAAAAACAAAAATTGCATAGTGATGAGAGTGATTTAATGAATTACCTCCGGTATTGACAACCACTTGTTTTGCAACCAAGATCTGACTTGGGCATTGCTTCTCCAGACTGATGATTGCTTCAAGTTTTCAATTGCTTTATCATGGTAGTAAGTCCGTGGCTTGTTTGCATCATCTACAGGGGATGGTGCAAGTGCACAATCACGTAGTAGGTACAATAGCTGGTCTCTTTCGTTCTCATTTAGGCCATGCTTTCCATCTTTTGTCCATCTCTCCCATGCCTGTTTCGGTGGAAATCGCACAAATAAATGGTAACTCCAGGGAATACAGCCTCCAGTGCTGCTACTTTTGCTTCGGAGTAGTCGCACATGAAGAACTGGGGCTTCCACCCTGGATTCCAGGTTTGTAAGATCTGCAGAGCTTCTTGTATATGCTCAGCCGTTTCTGATTGTGTAATGAACTGGCCAACAATACTGTATCCAACATTTGTGCGCACACACACAAAAAACAGTGCAAGATCATACTAATGTTGTTGCCATATCTTGCCAGTAGTGACTTCTGCCAATCAGTTTGGTGGACCCAGAGGAATGTCTGGGAGCAGTCTGTATGGGATCCTACCAGTTCATTCCATTCATCATCACCTCCTAAGTTTCCTTGAAAGCCACTTGGCTGGATTCCTTGCCTGCTTCCTGTCTTAGGCAATTGAGATTTGTCAGCCATTATGTAGGGGCGATAGAAGTGTCTGCTGTTTGGTTGCTCTTGTTCCCATTTCTTCACCATTAAGTGCAGATTCTCTTGATCCAGCTTGGAGAGCTCTAGGGCTTTCTTTGCTTTATGCACATGATTTCTGATGTCTTGCAGGCTGGGGTGAAAGGCGCGATCAGAAGGTGAGGGCTGGCATTGATACCTCTTTGAAAATTGTGTATGGACATAGTTCCTAAGTGATCGTTTCACCTCATGAATTTCGACAGTGCCATCAGAGACGATTTCAGATATTTTCTGAGCTATGGCTGGATGAACTTTTTGAGGGTACCCACTTGTTTCATCAGTTGGATGCTTTGTGTGGGCATCACATGTAGGCAAGGACACAAAATATCGCACTTCTCTAGCTAGACTACCTGATTTCATTTCCTGGCTCAGTTGTGCCAACCTTTCCTCCCTAAGTTGTCTCAGTTTCCATGAGCTCAGTTTCCCTTTCTCATCATCTGTTATTTTGTATGCATGGTATAGTGTGTACCTTTTCACTGAAATCTTAGCCAGACATCCTAGCTTCCTTGTGCCTTGCAGTCGTAGGCGACTGTGTTTGCACTCTCTTTGTTGAAAATATTCCTCCCCGAACTGACAGTTGTACAGTGTATCGCCATCTACTGTGAATGGTACACCTTCAAATTCAGTGTCTTTACCTCCCTCCTTCTTCTTCCAGTACAGACGAGGTTCCTTTGCATGAGTTGGCTCCTTTGGACAGCACTCTGGATCCTGTGTGATATATAGGCAATATCTATTATTACACTAATGCATATTTTTGCTCATAGTTTGTGGCTGTAACCATTGGCATTACTTAATACATCTACCTATTATCACATACTATACTGTTTCATTAACCAAGATACCTATACCTAGCTAGCTAGTTACCTGGTTCTCTTTTTCTGAGTTTGTATGATGCTGTCCTGCAACAGTTTTGCGTGATTTGCGAATTGAGAAAGTGGAGTGTCAACGCGGTGTTTCTCAAGAGTTCCTTCTAAGTCAGTCACGAAACCTTCGTAATACACTCCGCAGAGTTTCAGCCCTTCTGCCCATGCAGCAGGAGGCTGCTCCATACCGTCGCGCCAAACATCACGTGCGCGTGCGATGTGCTGTGAAACGGGGGGAGGGTCAACATAGTGAGACCCTCCCCCCGTTTTCACAGGGCTGCGAGTCATAATACGGCTGGTTCACGAGATCACTTTGTACAGTTCCAGGTGTTTGTCCTCTGCAATGAGGCTCTCGAAGCCACTAGCCGCTCTAAATATAGTTGCAGTAATAATTCTTCTGCTTGAGCTACGAGCTAGCTTACACCGTAAGGTTGAGATCACGAACCACAGGAGTCACGCTGACAGCGAACGGCCTACGGAGGAGGTGCGGAGCGTTGAAGCGGAGGTGGAGCTACAGGACTTGTCAACCAGCGCGCAGGTGCAGACTGACACGGAGGCCACGGAGGCTACGGAGGCCACGGAGGCCACGGAGGCTACAGAGGCCACGGAGGCTACAGAGGCCACGGAGGCTACAGAGGCCACGGAGGCTACAGAGGCCACGGAGGCTACAGAGGCCACGGAGGCTACAGAGGCCACGGAGGCTACGGAGGCCCACACAACTCCCAAACCAGTTAACCCTGCCGTGGAACTCACGCTGATAAGGCGCACTTCAGTTGACAAAGTGAGGCTGGTAGGGTAGCTAAACGTTTGGGACTTTATATTTATATATTAATTTTTTATGAGCTCGATCCTATTTTCATTGTCAAGGCAGTCTTTCTCGCAGTAGCAACCAGTGCTGTTTCACTGTGAACTGCTGAGTGTGTGGCTGGATTACTTATGCAGCTATAATCTTGATGTGATTGAGGCTCCTGCTATGCCATTCAATTCAACGGATGGGAGCTACAATATTGAGCAATGCAGCAAGGAGAAAATTAAGCTATGGCTAGATATCTTGATTTTGAAACACTGCACATCATGTGTGATTATTGCATTTGACAGCTTCTTGCCTAGTTTGTCTATAGTCTTGCATAGCCAGACCGCTTTCCCTCCTGGTGATAGCACTTCACAAAATCTTCAGGCCTAGGTTGAGATAAATTAAGGCACCAAACGCCTCACATTGGTAGGTGTGAGGATTTAGAATGTGCTGAGAATGCCCTGTGTATACATACATTCAAGGCCTTTGAATGACTTCAGCCTTGAAGCCACATGCCCATGTGTTTGTTTGCAATGCAGTGAACGTTATCCTTTCTGTTTCTCTATATAGTATTTGGCATGTTGGCTGCAGTTGGCATGCAGATTCAGTTACTAAGTTCCATGACATTGTTTGCACTCTATTTCTGTGGGATACCTTTCTTCACATCCGATAGTATATCATTTCGTTAGCAAAAGCAAGGTATGCAGTGTGGCATACCTTGGGGCATGTGAATGAGGCATAAATCACATCTGACAACAATTTAAATGAGGAAACTGCACGCAGATGGCGTTTCCCTAAACCACACTATGTATCTGCACAGTGCAGCATTTAACTAGCTAGATATACAGCATGCTATCTATTTAAAGCCACACATTTCATGTAATCATCTATTGCATGTGAAGGAAGGTATGAGCCCCAAAGAAATAGCGTTCAAATACTGTCATGGTGTTAGCAACTAAATTACCAACTGCTGTATACTGGCATAAGGCAGCCAAAAGTACACATGCTTAAATACAAAAAGGTACAGAAAACATAAGGCACAAACTAGTAGAAGCTAGGGGAATGTGAATAGACAGCAATATTGAAAGTCACATGACAAACACTGGGAAGTACAAACTAAGATATGTGACTTAATGCAATACATAGCCAATATTGAAGCCAGTGTGTGTCTGTGTGTGCTGTATGCCACATATAAGTCCATTGAAGCACTGAATTCAAGATATGATTGAACAAAAGCATGCACACATGAATATATATAGATAAGATGTGCAGTGTGCAACAAAGGAAAATTCATTGAGATACAACCCTTACTTAATGGAAACTGACTATATTGTTTGAGATATATATACAGTACTCAGATGAATGTACACACATTCTGGGGAAGACATATATATATACTAGAGAAGATTAAAAATTTTCTACAAAAATGGTAAGAATGTAGGGATGGCACAAAAAGGACAGAAACAAGAGGGGATGTCATTCTGCATCATGTGCTACTCACTGTATGGCCACATAAGAACTAGTGCCAGCTATTGCTCTTGGTGTGTAGCTATAGCTACTCCACCAGCACTCAGTTGCAAATAGCCCCTGAGGGCTGATAAAGTGGAAGCAGCTAGATTCCTTCAACTATATACTAGAGTCTAGATCTGTTCTTGCCAATTATAGTGCATATTCCTTTCGATGTGCTACTGAAGTTCAGTTTGCTCTGTTCAAGAGATAAATAATGTACCCTCCATCGACACTGATTAGCTACATGCTGCTGCCAGATGTAGGGATGTGGTGCAATACCCTTGTGTGTAGAAACCACACACAGCAAATACTTCACCACATGACATCCCCTCTTGTTTCTGTCCTTTTTGTGCCATCCCTACATTAATTCTTACCATTTTTGTAGAAAAATTTTAATCTTCTCTAGTTTCTGTACTTTTTATGCAAGTCTGCTTATAGCCTTCTCTCATTAGTATACTGTATCTCGTCCACCTTTACCTATAATAGGTCACAATCGACTTGCTACTAGTTTATTCATCCCCGGTGGATGCAAAACTGGACCGTGTAGCTAGCTAGCTACAAGTGAATTTCGTACCGTGTCCGCTGATACTGAGACATATTAAATTGCCAGCGTTTCCTTTCATCTTGGACGATATCAATAAGAACTTTATAGCGCACCACACTTGGTAAGCTGCCAATCTTGCGCTTTACCAGGCAAACACGAAGAACTTCTGCGCGCTGGCCCAGAGACCATTTTTCAAACTACGTGGTGACGTCATTAGAAAATGGCGGATTTCACACAGCTCTGTCGCTGTGAGCCACGAAAACCTTGATGTTGAATATTATCGCTTTGAAAACCAGTTCTATCAAAGAATACAGTTCGGGAACTTTCTAGTAGTTTCGTCCTAAAAGCGCTCCAATAGCCCCCTTCGTTCTTGAGTTACAGCTGGCGAAGAAGAAGAAGAAGAAGCTTGAAGAAGAAAACGAAAACCGGGATTTTCGAAGCGCGGTTATTTCTCAGCGGGATATGTTCGCTTGCCTTTAAGGTCAGTTTATAGTAAGAACGTTCTATATTCAGCTGTACGTAGCCTTCTTTCGCCGGTTTTCTGCGTATTTTCGAATTTCGCTCCTATACCAATGTATAGGGATAACGAAACACCCTGTGCCATCCCTACATAGAGAGTGCTACCGCACTCTCTGATATGCATGGAGGTATATACATAGATATGCTGCAGCTGGCACGTGTGTCATCTCTGGTTTTGGAAGTTAGTATCAGGTATCTGTTGCATGTGCCAAAGGTAAAGGTTTTCTCAACAGTACACAGCTGTTACTGCATGAGTTTACTCTTAACCTCCCTGGTTGCTCTGTTCTTCAGGTTCCTGACATGGTCAGCGTTGAGTGTGACTTGGAACTGCTGAATCCCATACCCTACCGAAACAAGGAGCACTGTTGCCAGGAAGCTGAAAAGCGAACCTTACCTGAACTATGTGGAGAGATCAATGCTTCTTCCATCAGAAATGAATCCCGTGTAGAAGGTTGCACTTGTACTGACCTCATGGCATGCAAGGCAATAGTCCTCACTGCCACCTCTTCAAACCATTGGCTGGAATCGCTGGATGCCATTGCATCCGTACAGAACATTATGCCAGATATGAAGATCATTATGATGGACCTTGGCATGAGCACTGAACAAGCGGAACAGCTACAGCGTCTGCGTAATGTTGAAGTTCGTAAATTCCCCTTTGACTCCTTCCCACCCCATGTGAGGAGACTGGATGTTTATGCATGGAAGCCATTGTCAATGCAGATGATGTTGTTCGAGTATGAAGTTGTTTTCTACATGGATGCAAGCATCCGTCTGAGACGCCCTCTTGTGGATATTCTTATTCCAAGTGTGCAGAACTTCCCAATCAAGGTTAACGGCAATGGAATGTATGATGGCACATTTACCAGGGAGGAAACCTACAAGTACCTCGGGGTTACTCGTAAGCAGGTGTCAAAGCGCTTCCAAAAAGAAGCAGGCCTTCTGATGTACCGAAACTGCTCTTTTCTACACAAACGGATACTGTCTGCCTTAGTGGACTGTGCACTCCATGAGGTGTGTATTGCCCCTAGTGGAGCTTCGATTTATGGATGTGACATGGACAAGTATCGCCAACAAAGTAACCAGATTAAGAATATTGAGCAAGTTGAATACATTGGCTGCCACCGTTTTGAACAAAGTGCCCTTACATCAATCTTGGAGAGGGAGTTTCAATTTGCAGACCAGGACCCTGTTGTGGCTGCCTATCCCTTTTCACAATCATTAGTAGTGTGGAGGAATCCAACTAAGTGCTTTACTCTGTTCCTCAAAAACTGAGAGTGAACAATGTGTCTTGCATATATGTCATAAAATGATAATATTATATTTTGTTGCCTGATGAAGCCATACATCAAAGCAAGCAACCATGGGTAAACCTGGGATAGCACGTACTGAGGGTTAGTTAACAACCTGGGGTGTAGGTTATCACCCTGCAGCGTTAGCTATCACCCTGCGGGGTTAGTTATCACCCTGCAGCGTTAGCTATCACCCTGCGGGGTTAGCTATCACCCTGCGGGGTTAGTTATCACCCTGCAGGGTTAGTTACAGTGGTTGCGAGGTTACTTGTCCGATTGCGATTTGCAGTCTGCACTCGATCACGCGGCACGTGATAAATGAGCGTCATAGTTCGTCATAGTTCGTCATTATCTATTCAAATTCGGATTGCGTGAGCACTCTTCGTACGAAGAGTGCTCACGCAATTTGAATTTTGAATACGAAATGACGAACTATGACGCTCATTTATCACGTGCCGCGTGATCGAGTACAGACTTCAAATCGCAATCGGGACAAGTAACCTCGAAACTTCTGTACCGACTGCTGCTTCAAAATGGGCTCTTAATAATCTGCACCAATCACCTATTCGGACCATTCTGTATATCCTGCTTGAAGGTCGTCGAAATCGTCGTTTGTTGTGGTGAAGTCAAACCTGGACGACTTTGCAGGACCCGAACAGGCGTTCTTCGCGAAGCGCTTCGCCAATTCACTTGTCTACGGGACGGAATAAAGTATTTGCAAATAGCCATAGTAACGTTCGGGTAGTTCGTTGGATAGCTCGATTGGACGGGCGAAGTTTGAGCTACGCGCTAGTCCGTTCGAATTGCAACAAGCTAGTTATAACATGGCCCCTCGGGCGCTTGGCTGATTTATCGCCCTCGTGACCATGTAATAACTAGTACTTGTTGCAGCTTGGGTTGTTAGATCAAAGGCAGCAACTGTGCGTTATTTTTGGATAACACACAGTTACATTGTTTGGAAGCACATAACACATTGTTTGCTTTATAACGCACTGCTTCAAATGGGGTTCTTATTTATGTCTCCAATCATGGCATGTCCAACCTAATGCAAACGCTTATTCTTACACTTCAAGGAAACATCTTTGATGTTCATCACCTTGTGGAATTTCCCATGACAGTAGACAATATGACTGTTGCAAATGTATCCCATAGTGCAAGCATGACACATTCATGCATGCATCATTCTACTATTAATTTTGATCCACACCATGCTGCATGCCAAGTGATCATAATAATTTTGGCAATTCATTCAATTGATTAACTTTTAATGAACGAATCTCACTTTGTAACATTACACTAAAACTGAAGAAATTGTTCGGGGCTAGAAAAGCAATTTTTCAAAACCCTTTCCTCTTGTGCTGCGTTTCATTCTGCCTCCTAGGCAAGATCTAATGCAGACACTAACACATACACACACACACCTCCTCTTCTGTACACCTTGTCCATGTTTGGACCTTGGGCGAGATCACGAAATCTATCAGCAGATGGGGGTCACTGAGCTGGCTGGCCTATAAGTAGCTGGTGGATGGTGGATCACCACAGGTTCCTGTCATTCACTAGCTCTTCCCAGTTAGCAATCTCGGATAGGTCAACATCTATCCAGCGTAGTGCAGTTCCTCCGGGCTTCATCTTTTTTCCCTGTGGCCGGCATTTCAGCACCTGTTGCTGTGGCCGATGGTCTGGTATCCTTTGGAGGTGACCAAACCACTGCAGTCATCTAACCTTCAGCAGGTCTTTCACTGGCATTTCTCCTGTCTCTGCTAGAATATCTACATTTCTCCTCTTGTACCACAAGGTCACTCCAACAATGTCCCGCAAGCACTTCATCTGGAAAGCATGTAATCTTCTGAGGTCTTGCTGGGTAACTGCCCACGTCTCTGCTCCATACAGTAGTACAGACATTACCATCACTCTGAAGACACGTACTTTGGTACTCCTGCTCACACTACGACTCCTAAACACCTTCCTCCTCCGCATCTGGTATGCTGTGGCCGCCTTCTTCAATCGTGCACTTACATCTCCATCTACCCTAGCAGTCCTTCCCACTTCACTCCTCAGGTAGGAGAATGTTTCCACAGCCTCCAGTGTTTCATCCTTCAGAGTGATTGCTGGTTGCTCACTGTCAGTCTCTGCTCCAACAACCATGGTCTTTGTCTTCACTCCATTGATGGCCATCCCCCACTTTGTACAAACCCTGTCCAGCGTGTCCACCATGACCTGTAGATCTTCTCTAGATTCAGCAACTAGGGTCAAGTAATCTGCATACTGGACATTCTGGATGTCAGTAGTTGTCGAAGTCTTCTCTCTATAGGTCAGGAACAGCCCTTCGGTGGTTGTATACTCAATATATATATATTGAGACACACTACTGTTAAAAATGTGGTGTGTCGATCACCCCTAAATTGGTGTGAAATGGCTGCCACAATAACCACACCAAATTTGGATGTGACGTTCACACCAAGTAGAGTAGTGTGATAATCACACTGGTGGGTAGTGTGATATTCACACTGGAATTGGTGTGAAGTTCCTCCTGATGTGTGTAATATTCATAAAATTCCAGTCCTCACATTGTTATTTAGCAATGTTTCAGAAGAAAATAACAGTTTACAGCATAGGCCGAATAAGAACAGGTACAATAGGAAAATATCTATAGTTTCAAACGAGCTATGAGCCTAGCAAGCCTAGGCTTCTTAGAAACTTTAGCTCTCAAAAATATATATTCCAAAAACTGAAATAAAGAATAGGTTCCGTTGGTGTAGTTAATATTGAAAACAAAAAAGGCAGCAAAGAGGGCAGCCACAGCCTGTGCTGTCTTCTCAACCCGCATCAGGACTTGGTTCTCGAGGCACAAGAAAACTTCTCGCACATCCTTGATTGTGCCAGTAGCCAGTAGACAGCACTGCTTCGTTGGCAACTCTGTTGCCTCTTGCACTATGTCTGCATTTAACTGCACGAGAAAAGAAGTACAAGTAGATTGATAAACTAAATAAAAAAAATTTATAAAAATTACCAGCTGATTGAGAAAGAAGAAACAAACTTTAAATGAATGTTACAACATACTGGACACATCATAATTTACTTACTGGCACAATCTTGAGGACTCGATTGTGGTCAGCCTTTGAGTGCGGGTCAACAAGTGATAGGCCTCTGAATGGATTCCCAGTGCTACTGAGTACAAATGCAGTATCAAGAGGTATATGCACTATACACACACCTCACATAGTTTCACTCCACCACACACACAACCATCACCACCACATACAAGAAACACACACACACAACAAGCAGGGACCATCCTTGGCAGGACCTGACTGGCTTCAATGGCACACACACACACACACACACACACACACACACACACACACACACACACACACACACATACACACACACACACACACACACACACACACACACACACACACACACACACACACAGACAGACAGAGAGATGCTCACCATTTTTAACTGACATGTTTAAGATAAATGTGGTAAGGATGCCTCCCCACATGGTATCTGTGGCATAGGAATTACACAGAGTGTCATGGACACACATGGACACACAGCCTACCTTATAGCTTGAAGGACACCCTTGACCTCAAACAGCTCAGATTCAGCCTCCAAGTGTTCCTTCAGACGAGCTGACTCCCCTCCTCTCCCTCCTCCTGTTGCTAATACAGCTGTTGAGAGGCTGGCTGCAATGTGTGAGGGTGGGCGTGTGCTAGAGAGGGTGGGGCTGCTTCTCGAGGGAGGGGAGGACTGAAACCTGGACAGTAGAGCAACACACACAGACACACACACACATGTGCACGCATGCACACACACATTCACAAACACAGACGCACATGCACACACACACACACACACACACACACACACACACACACACACACACACACACACACACACACACACACACACACACACACACACACACACACACACACACACACACACACACACACACACACACACACATACACACACACACACACACACACACACACACACACACACACACACACACACACACACAGGCTAAGGTTGAAAGAACCCAATCTCTCTCTGTCAACCCCCCACCTCAACCTAGAGGATGTCAGGATCTAAAAAAGGCACAATTACCCACTCCAACATCAAGGATGCACATGAAGGAGTGCTGCCAACAGAACTAATTGGGCTTGAAATGACATGCAACATCCTACGTCAACAAGTGATAGGCCTCTGATGGGTTCCCAGTGCTAAGTAGAAATGCAGTATCAAGAGGTATGCACTATACACACACCTCACATAGTTTCACTCCACCACACACACAACACACACACACACACACACACACACACACACACACACACACACACACAAACATGCATATACATGCAAGAACAAATGCACTCCCACACACACATGCACATGGACTCACCTAACTCCTCAGCTTTCTCATCAAAGCACACACTAGCTATATGGAACAGATAAACATAGGAACAACACTGGTAAACAGAACACTAACACAGAGCTATCATCCTTAAAGACAAATTGGTGCCTATGTGGAGAGACACGCGCTTTGACAGTAGGGCTTGTTCATCTCTCCAAAAAGTACAAGTAAGGCCAACTGTTGAAGAATACGTACGGGCATTCCATACACGGTGAATTTGGAGTTTGGATTGACGGTTGACATCGAAGATCTACGGTCGGCATGGTCATCGATGCAACAGTCCATCTGGCCAGTAATTCATGTGCCAATCAGCAAACACCTTCAAGGTTGTCCACTCTGGTGCTTCATATGTGACCCACTTTGAAGCTTGTTAACCAGCTTCAAAGCGGGTCACATATATTTGTAAGTGCAACCTCATCACTGTGTTTACTGTTAACCTCATGTTTTGCTCTGTTCTTCAAATTCCTGACAAGGTCAGCATTGAGTGTGAAGTGGAAGTGCTGAATCCCAGACCATTCGCTTTCTTGCTTCGCCCGGTTATGAATCGGAAATGTCCAGGAAATCTCTTCAAAACATTTCCTGGACATTTCCTGAAACACACTCTGTCAGGAAATTCCACTTTTTTCCTTGAGTGAAGCCTGACTAGAACAACTTCATATGATATATTGGTGGGATCCTAATCAGGATCGCCGATCCTGGTGCCCAGCAGGATCTTCGATCCGATTTACGATCCGCTTACGTCATACCCGGATCGTAAGTGCGATAAAAAGGCTCTGGTTTCATGTATCGGAGGCCCGCTGGGGTTGCGCAAGTGTTGCGCAAGGACTAGGTGACGCATCCTGTCGTCGAACTGACGCAGACCATGACGTGGCACTAGGCGCCCCGCACTTGTCCGGCATGGGGAGGCAGATGATCATCGTCACGTGTGGACGAGCCTGAGCGAGATGGCGCTGTGCGCCGGTCCTTGTCTCGCTCTCTTCTGCAGTGTAGTCGTTCCTCTTATCATCTAGCGAATTGGAATGACCGGATGCGGTAGCTATGATGCTCTGCGTGCGCGATTCATGCTAGCTGGCTAGTTGGGCAATCTCACGACTCTTTGCAGAATGTAGGCCTGTGATGGTAGCTATACAGCAACTGAAACGTGTAAGGCTGAAAGAGCTGCATGGTTAATCAACATAGAGTGTGGAAGACATGAATAACAAACACTACCAGGTAAGTGTGCACAAGAGTACAGAGCCTAGATGGCGGGCGGCTGTCTATGTAGCGGCACATTTAGGTGCAGGAAGGAAGGGAGCCTGTGTGCGGTGCTGTAAGGCCCTCCACATTGCGGGGGCCCTGCCCCCAACCCCCCAAACCTTCCCCAAGCGAGCATTGGTTGTAGGTTGTGCATGCTGTGTTATTTACTTCAGGAAGGCAGGAAATGAACCCTCTTTCAGCTGTTCCTTGGCATGCATTGTCTAATGGCTGTATGGCAGAGGTAGGCTGTAATGTTTTTGTGCAGTTTTTATGCCGCAGCTCCTGTGTGTGTGTGCCCAGGTGTGCCCTGGTACGTGTCTGTATGTGTGTTCACTTGTGCATGAAGAGATTTTGGTGTGTGCCAGCGCTTATGTATGTCCACCTACTTGACAGTATGTATGGAATCAAAGGCTACAGGCATTCTCTGCAGTAAATTGCCCATCTGGGTGTGCAGCGCTGTATGGACTTTGGTACATAGCTATATGGGGTTGTTGGCGGCAATGTACAGCTGCGGAATGCGCCTGTACATATTGCTGATTATTAGTCTGTACACAGGGCTATACGTTTGTGTGTGCGTGCATGTGTGTGTTAGTGCTCAACACTTAGCAATGATAAATGCGACAGTAAACATCAATGTGACTTATATATAGTCGTCCTGTTATTATGCATTCACTGACACCTATTATATACTTTCTATATAATTATATTGTATATATACAAAACAATGTTATACGCAGTAATGTGCACTTCCAATCCTGGCATAGGAGTGTGGTACTATACTACTACTATATGGTACTACTCAGGGCATGCATGCATTTGCTACTCTGACATCAGTGTGTCTTTGCCCAGAATTCAAATCCGCGTGGCTGGTCCTTGTTACCCAGAGATGCTGCATACATGTACATAGCCTCTATATCTACTGCACTATCATAGATGGTGCAGACAACACAAGCAGCCTAATGCATCTGGTTCATTACTGGTCCACCACAGGCAGCTGCCTGGTGACAGGGAGAAGGCTGCAATTCTTGTGGTCCTTTATCTACAAGGTAATACAGTATTAGCAGTATACAAGTAACAACATGTTTACTAAGGCTAGCAGGTGTTGCTTACTTATAGCTGACATTCTTGTGGCAGTCATGATTAACCTTCAGTGAGGCCTCAATGTGGACCTCCAACACATCTGCTTCTTAGTGACCTCCTCCCATGCATATTTGTTTGTTATCTAGTCCACCAGCTGGTTGGTTGCTACCAGATAGAAATGCAGCTGTCATTCCTGTGGTTGGACAGGCAAGCCTTGCTGTTGCCAACACGCAAGGGGGTGGGGACTCCTGCATGTTTGCTGCTTCACCATGCCCCCTGCCTTTTTCCACATTTGGTGCTCACCTGTGCTAACAACATGTTCACTATGACTAGCAGGTGTTACTTACTTATAGCTGGCATTCTTGTGGCTGTGGTGATTAACCTTCTACATGTGTGGCCTCCAATGTGGAACCCAACATTTGTGTTTCTTGCTGACGCCTCAAACCTTACCTGCTCACTGTACACTGCCCCCACACTAATTGCGACAGGCACATGCTTCTTCACAGCGGCCTTCAGCTCCGCCATTTTCTCAAAGGAGTAGTATCGCAAGAATGTGCCATCCTGAAATTCCCTTTGCGCAAAAGGCAATGTCCCTGGACCGCAGTGTGGGTGAACACATTTACATTGCTTCACATGTATATGCTAACCTCTCCCCAGCAATGCACTCCTTATAGTACCTTCGTTAGATGTGAGCCATTTCGCTATTGAGGTGTAGGGCAGTGCCCATGTGTAGTATATACGGCACCAGATATTCCAAGTTTTTTACAGGAAGTGACACATTAGCCATGTTCAGGTACAGCCTGCCTGTAACAGCGCACCACATTGTTGGCTTCCTGGAATGTTCCCCCCCTATACTTTTGTGCACAGGCTGCCAATTGTCGCAGCCTACTTTGGCCCTATATAGCAGTTTATTTCTACAGCAGCATACAGGCAGTCTCACAACAGTACTATGCTCTCCATATGTCTCTCAGCCACCTGTGTTTGTTCTGCCTGGCAGTCTCGTATACCATGTTGTCTGGTGATGGCGTGCCTCTTGCCGCCATTGGTCTGCATACATGTAATTTTGTGCACACCTGTTGCATTGGAGGCTCTGTATGTGTCACCAGGAAAGGGAGGCGGGGGGAGCGGGCCTATGCGTAGCTCCATGCAAGGATCTACAATGCGCAGACACAGTGTTTGTGTATGCAGGAATAAACTATATTTTGTTGCTGCCTGTATCCAGCCTATGCCGATATGAGCAGCACACCAGGCTAACACCTCTGACATTACCATGTGGTGGACGATAGGGAAAGAAGGGTGCGTTGCACTGATGATGGGCCAATAAGCCTGAAACAGATGCTGCCGCTCCATCGCTAAGCATGTGTCTCCATGGAACTGCAGCATCTGTCTGCAACTCCCATAGCTACGAACTTACAGCCACATCTCAGCTGCACATATGTACAGCCACTTCTGCCCTTCACACTTTTCTTTCGGTGATGTGTAGCATTATTTTCACTTGTGCATTTCACATGTGCCCCGCAGCGTTACTGCAGTAAGTCCATATCCAGTTGCTAACAGAACAGGGCATCACATTGCACTGTGAGGTCTGCATAACTACGTGTACTAGCAGATAATATAGTCTTTGTGTACACTGCTCTGCTTGGTGACCATGGCATGGCCACAGGTATGTACACTTTGTCAACTGGTGGTTTAGATAATAACCAGCAACTGCCATGCAACCAGTGTACGTAGTTTGTAGTTTCAGTGCTTCGCCCCATTCAGTGATGGCTAAACGACTACGTGCTGTTGACAATGGTGCAAGCACCAATCTATTAAGGAGGCCGTGTTAGAGGCCATGGAGAAAGACTTCCCCTGGACAGGTGCTCTTGGAGACCCTTTGAAGACCTGCATCATAACCCTCGCCAGGGCTGCAAATGCACCACCTGAATTTGCCCTCCTTGGCCTGTAAGTAACAGCTGCTGCTGCAATGGGACCAGACGCCTCTGTTGGACCCCTGCCGGGCTATCAGGAGCCTGTCAACTTGTTTGCCCTGTGCATTGCGCCGGCAGGTTCCGGTAAGACACAGTGTCTACAATTAGCTGTGCAGCATCCACTAGACACAGTTTTTGGCTCCTGAACACAGCAAGTTCTTGTGGATGACTTCACACATGAAGGCTTCCGCAGACAGCTGATAGCAAACAGTGGCCGTGTGATGTTGGCCTCTGATGAAAATTGCTGGCCTGTTAGAAAGTCTCGACAAAAGGAATGCAGAGGCCAGCGCCGACCGGCACCTCTTCTGCAGACTGTTTGATGCTGGTTCCTGGACTAGAACCACAGGTACACTGGGCACATCACTATGTCATAGTCCACTCTACAGGTGCACAGCCAACAGGGTTATACCAATTTGACTACGTATGTGGGTTATATGTGAGCCCTTAGCACTGGCACTATATACACACTGTGCACTTTCACATTACCCAATCCATTGCCAATGTTGCAACTCCTGCTTGCACCATTCGCATGCACAGCAAGCGGAATAGGTTCTCGTAAACCAATGCAACATTTCCCACCGGACCGACACATTCCCAAGCATCTATTCCTGTCGTAATGGCATAATATAGGCCGTCTGTCCTGTGGCATGCCACAAGCATTGCATATGCCTCCATCTGCATCCACAGGTCAAGGAAATACTCTGCACTGGGAGACTGTTGCAAAGACACATGCCTGCATCTTTGGCTTTGTACAACCAAACCCTTTCATCAGCAAAGTGTTGCCGCTGATCATCGCTGAGGATGATGGCCTCTATGACCGGTTCCTGATATGCGTGCCAAAGGTGTCAAGGCTCAATGTCGATGCATTGACTGAGAGTGCACAGGCCTTTGCGCAGCTTGACTGCAGTCCTCCAGGCTATTAACAACTGCCATGACTGCACACCGCCTCGCCAATACCTACTTTCACCAGAGGCTCTTGTTATCTATCGCCAATTTGCAGCTGCCTACGTCAAGCGCTTCAATAGCACATGCAGCCTTGCCGAAGCTACAGCAGGCACCAAAAATGCACGCTACGTTTTGCGGTGTGCACACATCCAGTTACATTTGCCACACTTAGATACGTCTCCTTGTTTTCCTATACAACATGTATGCATTACATGCAGCTGCTTCATTAGCACACCTTCTAGTGCCTGTTCAGGGAACACAGCATCTTCATAGGGGATGTGGCAGTTCTAGCCTTCACACCAAGGCTATGCATACAGTTTTGCACACACTAGCATAAGCAAGGCTTTGCTTTGTGGCTGCTAATCTGCACAGATAGGCTTCAGATGCCCTGCATCTACATCTTTCTCTCTGTTTATTCCTTCAGACTTGCCGCAGTCATCAATGTTGTATCGCAAGCCATTGCCTTCTTACTCCAAACCGACCCAGCTGCAGATTTTAGCCTCCGTCCACAGAAGTGTATACCAGCTACCTCCATGCACAGTGCCATTGCACTCACAAAATACTGCAGTGTCCAGCGGCAGATATTTGAGGCAGTAAGTTTGCCACCTCGCACAAATAGCCACATCTCTTTGTTCTATATCAACTCACCTAATAATAGCAGCCCTAAGGCTTATCACTGTTACACCATCATCACTATAATATAACACAGAATGCTAATATGTGCAGGCTGAAAAACTCTGTTTAGTGCAATCCTACATGTAACAGCAACCCTAATTCCTCCACTTGCCACTTTGACACTTTTCTTCTCCTTTTTGTACACCTACTCTTTGCTACAGGCTGTACATGGCACTGCCATTCCTGCACCTGTCCCAGTATGGACACTCGCAGATCTTCAGGCTGCAATCCTCATGGTCCCCAGGCCATTCACCACCTGCCGTCTCGTCCAACGTTCAGTCCCCCGATGCTATCAGCTATTCACATATCAGAATGCCACAGCAGCCATGTGCCAGCTGCAATCGTGTGGCTTAGGTGCTACTGTGCAACTGCGCAAGAACCAGACAGCCTTCCACAAGCCTTTACCAACTGCACAGAACAAAGCTGCTGTAGAGAGGATTATAGCCCCCACATATTCGTGGCCTGAATATCTGAGCTGCTTCTGTCAACTTGTGTCGCATTCAATGCGGCCCACACTGTTCAATACGCTACTGAGGTCATCACCCTATGCTGCACAGTTGAAGGACAGATACAATATCGCTCCTGCAGTACTGGAGCCACATTGCCTAACAAGCCCACTCATGCAATCTTGTGATTCAACATTAAGCACTTCAGATTGCACACCTTTAAACATTATGCCCCTTACATACAACCAAAGGCGTATAATAGCCCCATTTGTTCTTTACAGTGACCATCTTTTCTTACTGCAGTACTATCACTTTGTCATTGCCCATGCAGTCAGCTGCATCATGCACCTCAATGCACTTTCTATTACTTCAATCATGTAATTAGGCTGCCCTTAAATTAAAACTGTCCCAGCATTGCAAGGACCAGGTACCTTCTAGGTACAGGACTCACCTATAGATGCCCAGCAGCTATTAACTACAACTGCCGCACTAGCGCAATGCCACCAGACCTAGCAGCCTCCAAGCCACGGACATGCCTTTGCGTGGACTTACACATTCTACTTGTCCATGTAGTCAGCTGCTTCCTGCGCATTCAGCTTCTATTATTTCCAGCATGTCATTGGCCTGCCCATTAATATATAACAACTGTTGCACTGACGTCCATCACCTAATTGGAAAGTCTATTAATTCAAACTGTCGCACTGTCGCAGCGCCGCCAGGACCAGCAACCTCCCAGCCAGGACCATACCTATACATGACCTTCTACTTTCCCATTCACCTGTTCAGCCAATTAGTGACGTCCATCATCTAATTGCAAAGTCTAGTAATTAAAACTGTCGCACTGTCGCAGCGCCGCCAGTACCAGCAACCTCCCAGCCAGGACCATACCTATACGTGGCCTTCCACTTTCCCATTCGCCTGTACAGCCAATTAATGACTCCCATCACTCAATTGCAAAGTCTATTAATTAAAACTGTCGCACTGTCGCAGCGTCGCCAGGACCAGCAACCTATATACCAGCCAGGGCCATACCTATACATGCCCTTCCACTTTCCCATTCGCCTCTACAGTCCATGACTTCCATCACTCAATTGCAAAGTCTATTAATTAAAACTGTCGCACTGTCGCAGCGCCGCCAGGACCAGCAACCTCCCAGCCAGGACCATACCTATAAGTGGCCTTCCACTTTCCCATTCGCCTACAGCCAATTAATGACTCCCATCACTCAATTGCAAAGTCTATTAATTAAAACTGTCGCACTGTCGCAGTGTCGCCAGGACCAGCAGCCTACTTGCCAGGACCATACCTATACATGCCCTTCCACTTTCCCATTCGCCTGTACAGTCCATGAATCCCATCACTCAATTGCAAAGTCTATTAATTAAAACTGTCGCACTGTCGCAGCGCTGCCAGGACCAGCGGCCTCCCAGCTAGGGCCATACCTATACATGCCCTTCTACTTTCCCATTCGCCTGTACAGGCAATTAGTGACGTCCATCACCTATTTGGAAAGTCTATTAATTCAAACTGTCGCACTGTCGCAGCGCCGCCAGGACTAGCAACCTCCCAGCCAGGGCCATACCTATACATGCCCTTCTACTTTCCCATTCACCTGTTCAGCCAATTAGTGACGTCCATCATCTAATTGCAAAGTCTAGTAATTAAAACTGTCGCACTGTCGCAGTGCCGCCAGGACCAGCAGCCTATATACCAGCCAGGACCATACCTATACATGCCCTTCTACTTTCCCATTCGCCTGTACAGGCAATTAGTGACGTCCATCATCTAATTGAAAAGTCTATTAATTAAAACTGTCGCACTGTCGCAGCGCCGCCAGGACCAGCAACCTCCCAGCCAGAGCCATACCTTTACATGCCCTTCTACTTTCTCATTCGCCTGTACAGCCAATTAGTGACGTCCATCATCTAATTGCAAAGTCTATTAATTAAAACAGTCGCACTGTCGCAGCGCCGCCAGGACCAGCAACCTCCCAGCCAGTACCATACCTATACGTGGCCTTCCACTTTCCCATTCGCCTATACAGCCAATTAATGACTCCCATCACTCAATTGCAAAGTCTATTAATTAAAACTGTTGCACTGTCGCAGCGTCTCCAGGACCAGCAGCCTATATACCAACCAGGACCATACCTATACATGCCCTTCCACTATCCCATTCACCTTTACAGTCCATGACTTCCATCACTCAATTGCAAAGTCTATTAATTAAAACTGTCGCATTGTCGCAGCGCCCTCCAGGACTAGCAGCCTACTTGCCAGGCCATACCTATACATGCCCTTCTACTTTCCCATTCGCCTGTACAGGCAATTAGTGACGTCCATCACCTAATTGGAAAGTCTATTAATTCAAACTGTCGCACTGTCGCAGCGCCGCCAGGACTAGCAGCCTCCCAGCCAGGACCATACCTATACATGCCCTTCCACTTTCCCATTCGCCTGTACAGTCCATGACTTCCATCACTCAATTGCAAAGTCTATTAATTAAAACTGTCGCACTGTCGCAGCGCCACCAGGACCAGCAGCCAATATAGCAGCCAGGGCCATACCTATACATGCCCTTCTACTTTCCCATTTGCCTGTACAGGCAATTAGTGACGTCCATCATCTAATTGAAAAGTCTATTAATTAAAACTGTCGCACTGTCGCAGCGCCGCTAGGACCAGCAACCTCCCAGCCAGGGCCATACCTATACGTGCCCTTCCACTTTCCCATTAATCTATACAGCCAATTAATGACTTCCATCACTCAATTGCAAAGTCTATTAATTAAAACTGTCGCACTGTCGCAGCGCCGCCAGAACCAGCAGCCTCCCAGCCAGGGCAATACCTATACATGCCCTTCTACTTTCCCATTCGCCTGTTCAGCCATTAGTGACGTCCATCATCTAATTGCAAAGTCTATTAATTAAAACTGTCGCACTGTCGCAGCGTCGCCAGGACCAACAGCCTATATACCAGCCAGGACCATACCTATACATGCCCTTCCACTTTCCTATTCGCCTGCACAGTCAATGACTTCCATCACTCAATTGCAAAGTCTATTAATTAAAACTGTCGCACTGTCGCAGCGCCGCCAGGACCAGCAGCCAATATAGCAGCCAGGGCCATACCTATACATGCCCTTCTACTTACCCATTCGCCTGTACAGGCAATTAGTGACGTCCATCATCTAGTTGAAAAGTCTATTAATTAAAACTGTCGCACTGTCGCAGTGCCGCCAGGACCAGCAACCTCCCAGCCAGAGCCATACCTATACGTGCCCTTCCACTTTCCCATTAATCTATACAACCAATTAATGACTTCCATCACTCAATTGCAAAGTCTATTAATTAAAACTGTCGCACTGTCGCAGCGTCGCCAGCACCAGCAGCCTCCCAGCCAGGGCCATACCTATACATGCCCTTCTAACTTTCCCATTTGCCTGTACAGTCAATGTCTTCCATCACTCAATTGCAAAGTCTATTAATCAAAACTGTCACACCGTCGCAGCGTCGCCAGGGCCAGCAGCCTCCCAGCCAGGGCAATACCTATTGATGCCCTTCCACTATCCCATTCGTCTGTACAGTCCATGACTTCCATCACTCAATTGCAAAGTCTATTAATTAAAACTGTCGCACTGTCGCAGCGCCGCCAGGACCAGCAACCTCCCAGCCAGGACCATACCTATACGTGCCCTTCCACTTTCCCATTAATCTATACAGCCAATTAATGACTTCCATCACTCAATTGCAAAGTCTATTAATCAAAACTGTCGCACTGTCGCAGCATCGCCAGCACCAGCAGCCTCCCAGCCAGGGCAATACCTATTGATGCCCTTCCACTTTTACATTCGCCTGTACAGTTCATGACTTCCATCACTCAATTGCAAAGTCTATTAATTAAAACTGTCGCACTGTCACAGTGTCGCCAGGACCAGCAGCCGCCCAGACAGGAGCATGCCTATAGATGCCCTGCATCCTGCGCTTCATTGTGTTTTCTACACTAAGTCTAGCATGTAATTGGCCAGTCTTTTAATTCACTGAATATCCTGTACTTCATTGGCCTTTCTATTACTTCTAGCATCACTCTACATTCCTGGCCTGTGACTGGAGACTCCTCCTCGTTCCACATACCTCCCCAGGGGACTCCCCTGGACCCCTTTGCTCTTAGGTGGTGCTTGTATTCATATAAGTGTCAAGCCTACACCTGCACTCTGCACCTACCCCTATGACGCGCTGTGATGCGGGTCGCGCTGTGCCAACCCGTCCCCTTGCGCACATGACGCGTTGTGATGCGGGCCGACGCACTGTACCGGCTGTGATGCGGGTCGCGCTGTGCCAACCCGTCCCCTTGCGCACATGACGCGTTGTGATGCGGGCCGACGCACTGTACCGGCTCGTTGCCCTTGCGCAACACTTGCGCAACCCCAGCGGGCCTCCGAAACATGAAACCATAGCCGATAAAAATGGCGGAAACGGTAGACAATGGGAGGGACCGAGATAGTCTCGTCCCCAGTTCACTTCCGACCGCCATTTTTAATGGGGCTCGAAAGGTGGTCTGGCACATTTAGTCGAAAAGCTTGGCGGCTATGGTTTCATGTTTCGGAGGCCTGTTACGCCGCAAATCGAGAACAGCCCCAAATCGAGAACAGTAATGAGATGCACGATATTCATTGCGCAATAATAGTATTCATGGCGGAAGGTCACATCGCACTCGCAGGGGCAATGAATATAATTTTATTCGAATACATCTAAATAATTATAGATCTCCCCTCGATCGCATCTAATCGAGGGAAGAGTATGCGTATCTGCGCATGTCTAGATCAACAGCAGAGCGGGTGCAAATTTGTAGCATTTACACCAACAACTGCTAAGCTGCATGTAGATCTACTAATGTGCTACTCAGAGCTGGTTGCTATAGGGAACGATGCTTATAGTCATGAATATCATGCAGGATAGGAAATCCATATTTAAGGACACCACAGGTTGGCCTCTGATGTGTCAAAACTAATCCAAGCAAGCCTTGGAGCTGATTTGAAACTCTGCCAAGCACGAAAATGCTCAAGAGGAACTGCAGCTGGAGGAAGGCAATTGCCCTGCTAGCAGTATTGTACCTATGTGTGGGTATATCGCCATGGGTGATCGCTGTGGAACTCTTTGATTTCCCTTTGTGAGTTATATAAATAGCTACTTATATTGTAGCTGGTCAGCATCTGGCTGCAGTGTAAGCATCACGTGTATGAAATGAGTCATACTCATTATTCTATGGCAGTATATATGTACACTTTTACTGAATTTTCATGCTCCTACAGGACCTTGTGTGTATTGTGGCTGGTCCTTGTGTCTCAGCTGACACCTCCAGTCTGTGTGGTTGTGGTGTCCATGTTGCTGCCCTGTGCAGCAGAGGGACTATTGATCCACACAGAAGTTCGTTGGTAAGCTATCAGTTATTGGAAGATGCATATATACCCATTGTGTATTTTAGCACAGTGCAGTAATCATCATCAATCATACTGTTCTTTATTAATGTTATTTAGGGCACTCTTTGTTCTGGTCATGTGCTGTGGATTGCGGCATATGCACATGCGCTTGAAATGGAATTGGGTCTTCTAATCATCTGCAGCTTTTCTGTTTCCAGACCTTTGGCTCGTGACTTGCTCGACTGGGACAGTAAGCATGTCCTCTGTTGTGGCAGTTGGCAATTGGGGTGGTTCTTCTGTCACAGTACCACTGTCACTACATCCCAGCTGTATCTTTTCCTGTAATAGCTATGTGTGCCGTGCTACATAGGACCATGTGGTGTCCTAGTACCTAAGGGTACGGTGCACTCAAAGAATGAATTGATTGATTGATTGATTGATATAGCTATCGCAATTTGTTAGTAAAGTATTGTACCAATATGTCACTACATGTTTCACATAAGTATACTTATTTCATTTTATGCCACATTTCACATGCATGCATACCATGCTCAATGTCATGTCATTCACACTCACTCCTTTCGACATTCAGTATCACTGAAAGGCGTGGCATTTGTCATAAATATAATGCATAAGTTTCAGTACAGTAATCTGTCAATGTCAGAACAATGGAGTATACAACAGAAAACAGCTCTACTAGTGTCCAACAGTAAAGGTCTCAGCTCATGATCAGTTGCTCGCACGTTTAGAGAAATGCGACGTTTGGACTCATATATGGTACACATTTTATATGGAAACGGGTCATGTCGTACCTAGCAGTCAAGGACGATATAAATCATGTATATATGCACAAGGTGACAATTTATAATTACTATACATGCACTGCATGCGTCACTAGCGAGCCAGTAGGTGCCACGATCCAGCACACCGGTACAATTAGCTAGCTAGCTTGTACGGCAAGGCTGAGTTACGGCCTATCACGGTCCACAGAAGTGCTCATGCTGACAGCGCTAGCAAACGGCCTACGATTTTGTTGTTTCTAGTTGAGTTGTGATTGGCTGTCTCACATTCTGGATGAAAATGTCACAGGGGTGAGCAAAATGTTCCATTGTCCTGACCCACAATATCATTATAAACAATACAGCATAGGAATGGAAATGGCAGTAATTTCTGGATATCGGATGACTGGGGAGGCGTTCACACTGGTTGTTGCAAATAGGAATTTGTGTCCCCCTGGCCATGGATCAATTTTATTGACCTAGCTAGCTGGTCAGATTGGTGTCATATCCAGTGATTGCATTGCATTTATCACTAATGCCCCTCACTGGGTACAGTGTATAAGTCACCATCCAGCCAATACAGCATAGGCACACATGTACACTGCCTGAAGTAACAATAAGGAAAGTACGTACCGTAGCCATTGTACCAGACCCCATTGAGGGAGTGTGGGTCTGGTGCACGGGACTAGTTACCGCCAGGAATTTATATAGGTTCATTGCAGATCACTGATCGCGTTTCCGATCTTGGTCTCCTCTATATAATTATAGCTTAGTCTAGCTAGCCAAACTACTCTCTACCTCTGCTGGTAGCGTGAAAGTTTTAATTGGTCGCAGTCAGGTGTCGCCTAAGTTTTCACAGGGGTCTCACTATGTTGACCCAATCCCATGTGGTTACGTAATCTATCCTCGTGACGTCATTACACAGCTGAAAACATGTCCGAATCGGCAGATGAGAAACCGTAGGGCTTTTTACCGCATCTATGTAAGAGCGTGAAGAAGCCTTCGTCTTGTTATCTCAGGGTGAGCAAGCTAGAATCTTAGCACTATATACCTATCCTAGGCTATAGTTAACTGCTTTCTTCTACCCAGTGTAACCAAATCTTTTGAACCCCCTGGCTATATACGAGCCTGTAGTTACTCCTTCACATGCACAGTGACATGATAATGTTAAGATGAGTATGCAAAAGAGTCATGAAGGGTTTTACAGGTTATTCTTCTAACACAATGGGGTCCGTAACTGAGGTGTTCAGCTGGGGTGGCTCTGGAAGGACACTCAATAGTAGGTCTCTGGGTACAACCCTGTCGTAGTGCACTGCAAATGTGTAGCACAACTCCATGTGATAGTGTTCTGACTTATTAATGCTATCCACACCATGAGGGAAAGTCAGTTTGTTATGTGGTATTGATTGGTGCTTGAACAATCCCCACTCATAGCCCGCACCTTGCCTCTTTGGCGAAAAAATGTATACTTCCACTTGCAATAGACAAGACAGTGCTTGCAGCTCAATGTGACTCCCCCACTTCCCCCACTGACGCATTTCTTTGCAGTGCTCTGCCATTGTTCCACTGAACAGAAGGCACTTAAACAGATCAGAATTCTGTTCAGTGAAATCAACGATTATGCCTGGAATCATCGTGCAGCCCCTATATTGTTTTCATTTTTGTGTGGTATTTTTCATTTCCTAATAACTCCTTGGAAATTGATCGGAAGAGGCAATTCCCATCTCCTTTAATGGAGTCCAGTTGTCTGTTCTGTTGTTGTAGTGCCTCTTGGATAATCCCATAGTCCTTGGAGGTGGTAGGTGGTGGCGTAATGTTACCGGGTGCAAGTGTGCTGTAGTCGAGCTTCGATGTGGGAACAAATGCTTGCAAGACTGACCACTTAAATTGTCTTATTGTATCTTCTATGGGTGTGTCCACAGTCACTCCCTATACAACAGGTATACAGAACGGATAAGCTGTACATACATGTTCAATGAATGGTTGCATGCTTTATGTTTAACTTAGCATAACTGCATGCATAGGCATATAGTTACATACCTGCATGCACTTGTGGGTAGAGTATGTATCTAAATGTGTACACTATGTGTGAGCAGCATGTGGGCATGTTGCAAACATACCTTGCCAACTGTGTGTGGATGAGAAACAGTGCTTTCTGATACAGTAACTTTATCATGAGTTGCTATGTGACAAAGAAGTAAACAAAGGATGATGCAAATGCTCCATGCAGAATTGTGCATGCAAGGTGCACACAAGTGTTTCTTTCTTACCTGCGTTGTTGCTGCTTATATTCAAACACTTTCTCTCAATGCAGCATTGCCGCTTCTTGCCACTGCCACCATACTGTGGCATGTCCTTACAGTACTTGCACTGACCGCAGTTATCCCTCTGGCATCTAGCGCTGTGGCCACATCGTGATCTCTTCTGACCTACATGCATTGCATGAATGTCACAGTCAGTATATGTAATATCTGTACGTATATTCCATTCAGCTTCTCTGTTTCTCTCTCTGTATATATGGGTCTGTTGCAAAGTAGGTGTGAAATACCTGCATAAGAGTTCTGTTGGGCTTGGACACTCCTTGTCGCAGACATTAGCTGGGCTGCCACCTGCATGCGTGTATGTGAGCAAGACATGCATGTTCAGTTCAGTTAGAAGTTCTGCTTGTGTATATCTATAAGGAATTATTCAATGTATAAGAGTGATGTGCATGCAGTCACTACATTCATGGGCATGCAATCTAACATTAGTTAACCTTTTTCAGTCGTTGTGCCTTTTCACCAATCCGGTTTTGAAACTTCCTTCCAGGTCTCTTGCCTTGCTTTTGCTTGTCCAGTGAGCCATATGCACGAAGTCTTGCATACCTTCGTCTCACTTTCTTGGCAACCTCCGTCACCAAACTAGGCCTCAGAAGCAGACTGTCCTGGTGTGGCATCAGCACTCTCATTTGGGATTCAAGGCTTTGCAGCTCTTTGTTGAACTCTATAAGTGTTCCTGCATCAGTGCAGTTATAGCTCAGATTCTCTATACTTTTTAGAGAGATTCGAAGAGCTTGCTGCGCCTTGATGACTGAAGTGGCCTGTTACATATAGAGAAAAGGTATGTGCATGGTATAAGCGTCTTATAAATATGTACACGTCAACAGCATGCACATTTGCATTTATAGCTTCTACATAATGCCTAAGAAGAAAAATGCATGCTCCTATGAGT
Source organism: Aplysina aerophoba (assembly GCA_949841015.1). Lineage (NCBI taxonomy): Eukaryota > Metazoa > Porifera > Demospongiae > Verongiida > Aplysinidae > Aplysina > Aplysina aerophoba. Next base: position 1,234,395 of record OX465049.1, on the reverse strand, counting down.
GCAAGCACAATATACCTTCATTTTGGGAATCTCATCCTGCATTTCCTTAGGTGCTTCCTGTTCATCACTGTCCTGGAACACCACCTCCTCATGATCATCAGAGTTAACAGCATCACTGGCAGCTGCAGGAGTCACTGTGTCTGAGGTGAGTTACTCACTTGCAAGGTAGTTAACTGGCAGTCTGTCCCAACTCCAGTCACTGAAATAGTGAAATACTGCAAAGAAATGTTTGCAGGGCAATCGCTGCTGCTTCCAGTCCTTGCAGCTACATTGTGGCTCGCAAAAGCTGACTGTGTGTTTCTTGCCAGATGAAGAGTTGATTTCGAAGATTCCTTGCACTGAATCGGTGCAAATACCTTGTGTTGCATAATTTTGGCACATTTGCTCTTCCTGGAAAGGCAATGGACAATCACATTCCGAGCCTTCCATGCAAGTATGATGGCACGAAATCCTTATATGCTCTGTATGTTCCAGACATCTGGTAGTTTCGTAGAAGGTATTTCTGGTAGGATTCAGGAAGAAATGCATTGACTAGAAGCGCTGCTAGACTCGAGACAGTCATGTTCCTGTTGTGGGGCAGGTAGCTGTACTTCAGCAACTTGTTCAGAGCCTCCACCCCATTGTTGGTATTGACGCCAGCATAGAACTTGTCATCACGGTAGCAGTGAGCCCATTTCTGTTGGGAAATGGTAGAATACTAGGATAATACATATATACTCATTTGTTGAAAGTAAAGTGAATGAAAAAACAAAAATTGCATAGTGATGAGAGTGATTTAATGAATTACCTCCGGTATTGACAGCCACTTGTTTTGCAACCAAAATCTGACTTGGGCATTGCTTCTCCAGACTGATGATTGCTTCAAGTTTTCAATTGCTTTATCATGGTAGTAAGTCCGTGGCTTGTTTGCATCATCTACAGGGGATGGTGCAACACAATCACGTAGTAGGTACAATAGCTGGTCTCTTTCGTTCTCATTTAGGCCATGCTTTCCATCTTTTGTCCATCTCTCCCATGCCTGTTCTCGGTGGAAATCGCACAAATAAATGGTAACTCCAGGGAATACAGCCTCCAGTGCTGCTACGTCTGCTTCGGAGTAGTCGCACATGAAGAACTGGGGCTTCCACCCTGGATTCCAGGTTTGTAAGATCTGCAGAGCTTCTTGTATATGCTCAGCCGTTTCTGATTGTGTAATGAACTGGCCAACAATACTGTATCCAACATTTGTGCGCACACACACAAAAAACAGTGCAAGATCATACTTCGTAGTTTTGTATGTAGCATCTATCATACTAATGTTGTTGCCATATCTTGCCAGTAGTGACTTCTGCCAATCAGTTTGGTGGACCCAGAGGAATGTCTGGGAGCAGTCTGTATGGGATCCTACCAGTTCATTCCATTCATCATCACCTCCTAAGTTTCCTTGAAAGCCACTTGGCTGGATTCCTTGCCTGCTTCCCGTCTTAGGCAATTGAGATTTGTCAGCCATTATGTAGGGGCGATAGAAGTGTCTGCTGCTTGGTTGCTCTTGTTCCCGTTTCTTCACCATTAAGTGCAGATTCTCTTTATCCAGCTTGGAGAGCTCTAGGGCTTTCTTTGCTTTATGCACATGATTTCTGATGTCTTGCAGGCTGGGGTGAAAGGCGCGATCAGAAGGTGAGGGCTGGCATTGATACCTCTTTGAAAATTGTGTATGGACATAGTTCCTAAGTGATCGTTTCACCTCATGAATTTCGACAGTGCCATCAGAGACGATTTCAGATATTTTCTGAGCTATGGCTGGATGAACTTTTTGAGCGTACCCACTTGTTTCATCAGTTGGATGCTTTGTGTGGGCATCACATGTAGGCAAGGACACAAAATATCGCACTTCTCTAGCTGGACTACCTGATTTCATTTCCTGGCTCAGTTGTGCCAACCTTTCCTCCCTAAGTTGTCTCAGTTTCCATGAGCTCAGTTTCCCTTTCTCATCATCTGTTATTTTGTATGCATGGTATAGTGTGTACCTTTTCACTGAAATCTTAGCCAGACATCCTAGCTTCCTTGTGCCTTGCAGTCGTAGGCGACTGTGTTTGCACTCTCTTTGTTGAAAATATTCCTCCCCGAACTGACAGTTGTACAGTGTATCGCCATCTACTGTGAATGGTACACCTTCAAATTCAGTGTCTTTACCTCCCTCCTCCTTCTTCCAGTACAGACGAGGTTCCTTTGCATGAGTTGGCTCCTTTGGACAGCACTCTGGATCCTGTGTGATATATAGGCAATATCTATTATTACACTAATGCATATTTTTGCTCATAGTTTGTGGCTGTAACCATTGGCATTACTTAATACATCTACCTATTATCACATACTATACTGTTTCATTAACCAAGATACCTATACCTAGCTAGCTAGTTACCTGGTTCTCTTTTTCTGAGTTTGTATGATGCTGTCCTGCAACAGTTTTGCGTGATTTGCGAATTGAGAAAGTGGAGTGTCAACGCGGTGTTTCTCAAGAGTTCCTTCTAAGTCAGTCACGAAACCTTCGTAATACACTCCGCAGAGTTTCAGCCCTTCTGCCCATGCAGCAGGAGGCTGCTCCATACCGTCGCGCCAAACATCACGTGCGCGTGCGATGTGCTGTGAAACGGGGGGAGGGTCAACATAGTGAGACCCTCCCCCCGTTTTCACAGGGCTGCGAGTCATAATACGGCTGGTTCACGAGATCACTTTGTACAGTTCCAGGTGTTTGTCCTCTGCAATGAGGCTCTCGAAGCCACTAGCCGCTCTCTATATAGTTGCAGTAATAATTCTTCTGCTTGAGCTACGAGCTAGCTTACACCGTAAGGTTGAGATCACGAACCACAGGAGTCACGCTGACAGCGAACGGCCTACGGAGGAGGTGCGGAGCGTTGAAGCGGAGGTGGAGCTACAGGACTTGTCAACCAGCGCGCAGGTGCAGACTGACACGGAGGCCACGGAGGCTACGGAGGCCACGGAGGCCACGGAGGCTACAGAGGCCACGGAGGCTACAGAGGCCACGGAGGCTACAGAGGCCACGGAGGCTACAGAGGCCACGGAGGCTACAGAGGCCACGGAGGCTACAGAGGCCACGGAGGCTACAGAGGCCACGGAGGCTACAGAGGCCACGGAGGCTACAGAGGCCACGGAGGCTACGGAGGCCCACACAACTCCCAAACCAGTTAACCCTGCCGTGGAACTCACGCTGATAAGGCGCACTTCAGTTGACAAAGTGAGGCTGGTAGGGTAGCTAAACGTTTGGGACTTTATATTTATATATTAATTTTTTATGAGCTCGATCCTATTTTCATTGTCAAGGCAGTCTTTCTCGCAGTAGCAACCAGTGCTGTTTCACTGTGAACTGCTGAGTGTGTGGCTGGATTACTTATGCAGCTATAATCTTGATGTGATTGAGGCTCCTGCTATGCCATTCAATTCAACGGATGGGAGCTACAATATTGAGCAATGCAGCAAGGAGAAAATTAAGCTATGGCTAGATATCTTGATTTTGAAACACTGCACATCATGTGTGATTATTGCATTTGACAGCTTCTTGCCTAGTTTGTCTATAGTCTTGCATAGCCAGACCGCTTTCCCTCCTGGTGATAGCACTTCACAAAATCTTCAGGCCTAGGTTGAGATAAATTAAGGCACCAAACGCCTCACATTGGTAGGTGTGAGGATTTAGAATGTGCTGAGAATGCCCTGTGTATACATACATTCAAGGCCTTTGAATGACTTCAGCCTTGAAGCCACATGCCCATGTGTTTGTTTGCAATGCAGTGAACGTTATCCTTTCTGTTTCTCTATATAGTATTTGGCATGTTGGCTGCAGTTGGCATGCAGATTCAGTTACTAAGTTCCATGACATTGTTTGCACTCTATTTCTGTGGGATACCTTTCTTCACATCCGATAGTATATCATTTCGTTAGCAAAAGCAAGGTATGCAGTGTGGCATACCTTGGGGCATGTGAATGAGGCATAAATCACATCTGACAACAATTTAAATGAGGAAACTGCACGCAGATGGCGTTTCCCTAAACCACACTATGTATCTGCACAGTGCAGCATTTAACTAGCTAGATATACAGCATGCTATCTATTTAAAGCCACACATTTCATGTAATCATCTATTGCATGTGAAGGAAGGTATGAGCCCCAAAGAAATAGCGTTCAAATACTGTCATGGTGTTAGCAACTGAATTACCAACTGCTGTATACTGGCATAAGGCAGCCAAAAGTACACATGCTTAAATACAAAAAGGTACAGAAAACATAAGGCACAAACTAGTAGAAGCTAGGGGAATGTGAATAGACAGCAATATTGAAAGTCACATGACAAACACTGGGAAGTACAAACTAAGATATGTGACTTAATGCAATACATAGCCAATATTGAAGCCAGTGTGTGTCTGTGTGTGCTGTATGCCACATATAAGTCCATTGAAGCACTGAATTCAAGATATGATTGAACAAAAGCATGCACACATGAATATATATAGATAAGATGTGCAGTGTGCAACAAAGGAAAATTCATTGAGATACAACCCTTACTTAATGGAAACTGACTATATTGTTTGAGATATATATACAGTACTCAGATGAATGTACACACATTCTGGGGAAGACATATATATATACTAGAGAAGATTAAAAATTTTCTACAAAAATGGTAAGAATGTAGGGATGGCACAAAAAGGACAGAAACAAGAGGGGATGTCATTCTGCATCATGTGCTACTCACTGTATGGCCACATAAGAACTAGTGCCAGCTATTGCTCTTGGTGTGTAGCTATAGCTACTCCACCAGCACTCAGTTGCAAATAGCCCCTGAGGGCTGATAAAGTGGAAGCAGCTAGATTCCTTCAACTATATACTAGAGTCTAGATCTGTTCTTGCCAATTATAGTGCATATTCCTTTCGATGTGCTACTGAAGTTCAGTTTGCTCTGTTCAAGAGATAAATAATGTACCCTCCATCGACACTGATTAGCTACATGCTGCTGCCAGATGTAGGGATGTGGTGCAATACCCTTGTGTGTAGAAACCACACACAGCAAATACTTCACCACATGACATCCCCTCTTGTTTCTGTCCTTTTTGTGCCATCCCTACATTAATTCTTACCATTTTTGTAGAAAATTTTTAATCTTCTCTAGTTTCTGTACTTTTTATGCAAGTCTGCTTATAGCCTTCTCTCATTAGTATACTGTATCTCGTCCACCTTTACCTATAATAGGTCACAATCGACTTGCTACTAGTTTATTCATCCCCGATGGATGCAAAACTGGACCGTGTAGCTAGCTAGCTACAAGTGAATTTCGTACCGTGTCCGCTGATACTGAGACATATTAAATTGCCAGCGTTTCCTTTCATCTTGGACGATATCAATAAGAACTTTATAGCGCACCACACTTGGTAAGCTGCCAATCTTTCGCTTTACCAGGCAAACACGAAGAACTTCTGCGCGCTGGCCCAGCGACCATTTTTCAAACTACGTGGTGACGTCATTAGAAAATGGCGGATTTCACACAGCTCTGTCGCTGTGAGCCACGAAAACCTTGATGTTGAATATTATCGCTTTGAAAACCAGTTCTATCAAAGAATACAGTTCGGGAACTTTCTAGTAGTTTCGTCCTAAAAGCGCTCCAATAGCCCCCTTCGTTCTTGAGTTACAGCTGGCGAAGAAGAAGAAGAAGAAGCTTGAAGAAGAAAACGAAAACCGGGATTTTCGAAGCGCGGTTATTTCTCAGCGGGATATGTTCGCTTGCCTTTAAGGTCAGTTTATAGTAAGAACGTTCTATATTCAGCTGTACGTAGCCTTCTTTCGTCGGTTTTCTGCGTATTTTCGAATTTCGCTCCTATACCAATGTATAGGGATAACGAAACACCCTGTGCCATCCCTACATAGAGAGTATTACCGCACTCTCTGATATGCATGGAGGTATATACATAGATATGCTGCAGCTGGCACGTGTGTCATCTCTGGTTTGGAAGTTAGTATCAGGTATCTGTTGCATGTGCCAAAGGTAAAGGTTTTCTCAACAGTACACAGCTGTTACTGCATGAGTTTACTCTTAACCTCCCTGGTTGCTCTGTTCTTCAGGTTCCTGACAAGGTCAGCGTTGAGTGTGACTTGGAACTGCTGAATCCCATACCCTACCGAAACAAGGAGCACTGTTGCCAGGAAGCTGAAAAGCGAACCTTACCTGAACTATGTGGAGAGATCAATGCTTCTTCCATCAGAAATGAATCCCGTGTAGAAGGTTGCACTTGTACGGACCTCATGGCATGCAAGGCAATAGTCCTCACTGCCACCTCTTCAAACCATTGGCTGGAATCGCTGGATGCCATTGCATCCGTACAGAACATTATGCCAGATATGAAGATCATTATGATGGACCTTGGCATGAGCGCTGAACAAGAGGAACAGCTACAGCGTCTGCGTAATGTTGAAGTTCGTAAATTCCCCTTTGACTCCTTCCCACCCCATGTGAGGAGACTGGATGTTTATGCATGGAAGTCATTGTCAATGCAGATGATGTTGTTCGAGTATGAAGTTGTTTTCTACATGGATGCAAGCATCCGTCTGAGACGCCCTCTTGTGGATATTCTTATTCCAGGTGTGCAGAACTTCCCAATCAAGGTTAACGGCAATGGAATGTATGATGGCGCATTTACCAGGGAGGAAACCTACAAGTACCTCGGGGTTACTCGTAAGCAGGTGTCAAAGCGCTTCCAAAAAGAAGGAGGCCTTCTGATGTACCGAAACTGCTCTTTTCTACACAAACGGATACTGTCTGCCTTAGTGGACTGTGCACTCCATGAGGTGTGTATTGCCCCTAGTGGAGCTTCGCCTTATGGATGTGACATGGACAAGTATCGCCAACAAAGTAACCAGATTAACAATATTGAGCAAGTTGAATACATTGGCTGCCACCGTTTTGAACAAAGTGCCCTTACATCAGTCTTGGAGAGGGAGTTTCAATTTGCAGACCAGGACCCTGTTGTGGCTGCCTATCCCTTTTCACAATCATTAGTATTGTGGAGGAATCCAACTAAGTGCTTTACTCTGTTCCTCAAAAACTGAGAGTGAACAATGTGTCTTGCATATACGTCATAAAATGATAATATTATATTTTGTTGCCTGATGAAGCCATACATCAAAGCAAGCAACCATGGGTAAACCTGGGATAGCACGTACTGAGGGTTAGTTAACAACCTGGGGTGTAGGTTATCACCCTGCAGCGTTAGCTATCACCCTGCAGGGTTAGTTATCACCCTGCAGCGTTAGCTATCACCCTGCGGGGTTAGCTATCACCCTGCAGCGTTAGCTATCACCCTGCGGGGTTAGTTATCACCCTGCAGGGTTAGTTACAGTGGTTGCGAGGTTACTTGTCCGATTACGATTTGCAGTCTGCACTCGAACGCGGCACGTGATAAATGAGCGTCATAGTTCGTCATTATCTATTCAAATTCGGATTGCGTGAGCACTCTTCGTACGAAGAGTGCTCACGCAATTTGAATTTTGAATACGAAATGACGAACTATGACGCTCATTTATCACGTGCCGCGTGATCGAGTACAGACTTCAAATCGCAATCGGGACAAGTAACCTCGAAACCACTGTACTAGTCTCGCCCCAGTCCACTTTCGGCCGCCATTTTTAATGGGGCTCGAAAGGTGGTCTGGCACATTTAGTCGAAAAGCTTGGCACTGCAGAACGATATCGTTCTGCCCAATCAGATTGCCAGAAAATGACGCGTCACTCCGCGTAATAACGAGCGGCGTTCTACGAGCATCAATCATGGATATACCGAGGCTTGACGCTAAGGGAGTGGCAGTAGAGCTTGTGAACGATGCCATCAAGCATGCTTTCCTTACTCTGGATACGCTGCAGCAACGACCGACCAAGATAAGGCGGTTAGGGAGTTCCTACAGGGCAAGGATGTTTTCGTTTCCTTACCAACAGGCGAAGGCAAATCCCTGTGCTTCGCCACCTTACTAGCTGTGTTTGACTTCCTTAAACAGCATCTCACAGTCTGTACTGGCAGTCGGACGGGACGGTACCGGGTCGTAGCGTCAACGTCACTAGTCGTATAGTCACGTGATGTCTCTGATGTACCTTACGAATGCCAAGCTTTTCGACTAAATGTGCCAGACCACCTTTCGAGCCCCATTAAAAATGGCGGCCGGAAGTGGACTGGGGCGAGACTACCACTGTACCGACTGCTGCTTCAAAATGGGCTTTTAATAATCTGCACCAATCACCTATTCGGACCATTCTGTATATCCTGCTTGAAGGTCGTCGAAATCGTCATTTGTTGTGGTGAAGTCAAACCTGGACGACTTTGCAGGACCCGAACAGGCGTTCTTCGCGAAACGCTTCGCCAATTCACTAGTCTACGGGACGGAATAAAGTATTTGCAAATAGCCATAGTAACGTTCGGGTAGTTCGTTGGATAACTCGATTGGACGGGCGAAGTTTGAGCTACGCGCTAGTCCGTTCGAATTGCAACAAGCTAGTTATAACATGGCCCCTCGGGCGCTTGGCTGATTTATCGCCCTCGTGACCATGTGATAACTAGTACTTGTTGCAGCTTGGGTTGTTAGATCAAAGGCAGCAACTGTGCGTTATTTTTGGATAACACACAGTTACCTTGTTTGGAAGCACATAACACATTGTTTGCTTTATAACGCACTGCTTCAAATGGGGCTCTTATTTATGTCTCCAATCATGGCATGTCCAACCTAATGCAAACGCTTATTCTTACACTTCAAGAAAACATCTTTGATGTTCATCACCTTGTGGACTTTCCCATGACAGTAGACAATATGACTGTTGCAAATGTATCCCATAGTGCAAGCATGACACATTCATGCATGCATCATTCTACTATTAATTTTGATCCACACCATGCTGCATGCCAAGTGATCATAATAATTTTGGCAATTCATTCAATTGATTAACTTTTAATGAACGAATCTCACTTTGTAACATTACACTAAAACTGAAGAAATTGTTCGGGGCTAGAAAAGCAATTTTTCAAAACCCTTTCCTCTTGTGCTGCGTTTCTTTCTGCCTCCTAGGCAAGATCTAATGCAGACACTAACACATACACACACACACCTCCTCTTCTGTACACCTTGTCCATGTTTGGACCTTGGGCGAGATCACGAAATCTATCAGCAGATGGGGGTCACTGAGCTGGCTGGCCTATAAGTAGCTGGTGGATGGTGGATCGCCACAGGTTCCTGTCATTCACTAGCTCTTCCCAGTTAGCAATCTCGGATAGGTCAACATCTATCCAGCGTAGTGCAGTTCCTCCAGGCTTCATCTATTTGCCCTGTGGCCGGCATTTCAGCACCTGTTGCTGTGACCGATGGTCTGGCATCCTTTGGAGGTGACCAAACCACTGCAGTCATCTAACCTTCAGCAGGTCTTTCACTGGCATTTCTCCTGTCTCTGCTAGAATATCTACATTTCTCCTCTTGTACCACAAGGTCACTCCAACAATGCCCCGCAAGCACTTCATCTGGAAAGCATGTAATCTTCTGAGGTCTTGCTGGGTAACTGCCCACGTCTCTGCTCCATACAGCAGTACAGACATTACCATCACTCTGAAAACACGTACTTTGGTACTCCTGCTCACACTGCGACTCCTAAACACCTTCCTCCTCCGCATCTGGTATGCTGTGGCCGCCTTCTTCAATCGTGCACTTACATCTCCATCTACCCTAGCAGTCCTTCCCACTTCACTCCTCAGGTAGGAGAATGTTTCCACAGCCTCCAGTGTTTCATCCTTCAGAGTGATTGCTGGTGCTCACTGTCAGTCTCTGCTCCAAAAACCATGGTCTTTGTCTTCACTCCATTGATGGCCATCCCCCACTTTGTACAAACCCTGTCCAGCGTGTCCATCCTGACCTGTAGATCTTCTCTAGATTCAGCAACTAGGGTCAAGTAATCTGCATACTGGACATTCTGGATGTCAGTAGTTGTCGAAGTCTTCTCTCTATAGGTCAGGAACAGCCCTTCGGTGGTTGTATATAAATATATATATCACTGTTAAAAATGTGGTGTGTCGATCACCCCTAAATTGGTGTGAAATGGCTGCCACAATAACCACACCAAATTTGGGTGTGACGTTCACACCAAGTAGAGTAGTGTGATAATCACACTGGTGGGTAGTGTGATATTCACACTGGAATTGGTGTGAAGTTCCTCCTGATGTGTGTAATATTCATAACATTCCAGTCTTCACATTGTTATTTAGCAATGTTTCAGAAGAAAATAACAGTTTACAGCATAGGCCGAATAAGAACAGGTACAATAGGAAAATATCTATAGTTTCAAACGAGCTATGAGCCTAGCAAGCCTAGGCTTCTTAGAAACTTTAGCTCTCAAAAATATATATTCCAAAAACTGAAATAAAGAATAGGTTCCGTTGGTGTAGTTAATATTGAAAACAAAAAAGGCAGCAAAAAGGGCAGCCACAGCCTGTGCTGTCTTCTCAACCCGCATCAGGACTTGGTTCTTGAGGCACAAGAAAACTTCTTGCACTTCCTTGATTGTGCCAGTAGCCAGTAGACAGCACTGCTTTGTTGGCAACTCTGTTGCCTCTTGCACTATGTCTGCATTGACCTGCACGAGAAAAGAAGTACAAGTAGATTGATAAACTAAATCAAAAAAATTTATAAAAATTACCAGCTGATTGAGAAAGAAGAAACAAACTTTAAATGAATGTTACAACATACTGGACACATCATAATTTACTTACTGGCACAATCTTGAGGACTCGATTGTGGTCAGCCTTTGAGTGCGGGTCAACAAGTGATAGGCCTCTGAATGGATTCCCAGTGCTACTGAGTACAAATGCAGTATCAAGAGGTATGCACTATACACACACCTCACATAGTTTCACTCCACCACACACACAACCACCACCACCACATACAAGAAACACACACACACAACAAGCAGGGACCATCCTTGGCAGGACCTGACTGGCTTCAATGGCACACACACACACACACACACACACACACACACACACACACACACACACACACACACACACACACACACACACACACACACACACACACACACACACACACACAAGCTGGCTAAGGTTGAAAGAACCCAATCTCTCTCTGTCAACCCCCCACCTCAACCTAGAGGATGTCAGGATCTACAAAAGGCACAATTACCCACTCCAACATCAAGGATGCACATGAAGGAGTGCTGCCAACAGAACTAATTGGGCTTGAAATGACATGCAACATCCTACGTCAACAAGTGATAGGCCTCTGATGGGTTCCCAGTGCTAAGTACAAATGCAGTATCAAGAGGTATGCACTATACACACACCTCACATAGTTTCACTCCACCACACACACAACACACACACACACACACACACACACACACACACACACACAAACATGCATATACATGCAAGAACAAATGCACTCCCACACACACATGCACATGGACTCACCTAACTCCTCAGCTTTCTCATCAAAGCACACACTAGCTATATGGAACAGATAAACATAGGAACAACACTGGTAAACAGAACACTAACACAGAGCTATCATCCTTAAAGACAAATTGGTGCCTACGTGGAGAGACACGCGCTTTGACAGTAGGGCTTGTTCATCTCTTCAAAAAGTACAAGTAAGGCCAACTGTTGAAGAATACGTACGGGCATTCCATACACGGTGAATTTGGAGTTTGGATTGACGGCTGACATCGAAGATCTACGGTCGGCATGGTCATCGATGCAACAGTCCATCTGGCCAGTAATTCATGTGCCAATCAGCAAACACCTTCAAGGTTGTCCACTCTGGTGCTTCATATGTGACCCACTTTGAAGCTGGTTAACCAGCTTCGAAGCGGGTCACATATATTTGTAAGTGCAACCTCATCCTGTGTTTACTGTTAACCTTATGTCTTGCTCTGTTCTTCAAATTCCTGACAAGGTCAGCATTGAGTGTGAAGTGGAAGTGCTGAATCCCAGACCATTCGCTTTCTTGCTTCGCCCGGTTATGAATCGGAAATGTCCAGGAAATCTCTTCAAAACATTTCCTGGACATTTCCTGAAACACACTCTGTCAGGAAAGTCCACTTTTTTCCAGTGAATGGGCCCATTGAGTGAAGCCTGACTAGAACAACTTCATATGATATATTGGTGGGATCCTAATCAGGATCGCCGATCCTGGTGCCCAGCAGGATCTTCGATCCGATTTACGATCCGCTTACGTCATACCCGGATCGCAAGTGCGATAAAAATGGCGGAAACGGTAGACAATGGGAGGGACCGAGATAGTCTCGTCCCCAGTTCACTTCCAGCCACCATTTTTAATGGAGCTCGAAAGGTGGTCTGGCACATTTAGTCGAAAAGCTTGGCGGCTATGGTTTCATGTTTCGGAGGCCTGTTACGCCGCAAATCGAGAACAGCCCCAAATCGAGAACAGTAATGAGATGCACGATATTCATTGCGCAATAATTGTATTCATGGTGGAAGGTCACATCGCACTCGCAGGGGCAGTGAATATAATTTTATTCGAATACATCTAAATAATTATAGATCTCCCCTCGATCGCATCTAATCGAGGGAAGAGTATGCGTATCTGCGCATGTCTAGATCAACAGCAGAGCGGGTGCAAATTTGTAGCATTTACACCAACAACTGCTAAGCTGCATGTAGATCTACTAATGTGCTACTCAGAGCTGGTTGCTATAGGGAACGATGCTTATAGTCATGAATATCATGCAGGATAGGAAATCCATATTAAATTTTAAGGACACCACAGGTTGGCCTCTGATGTGTCAAAACTAATCCAAGCAAGCCTTGGAGCTGATTTGAAACTCTGCCAAGCACGAAAATGCTCAAGAGGAACTGCAGCTGGAGGAAGGCAATTGCCCTGCTAGAAGTATTGTACCTATGTGTGGGTATATCGCCATGGGTGATCGCTGTGGAACTCTTTGATTTCCCTTTGTGAGTTATATAAATAGCTACTTATATTGTAGCTGGTCAGCATCTGGCTGCAGTGTAAGCATCACGTGTATGAAATGAGTCATACTCATTATTCTATGGCAGTATATATGTACACTTTTACTGAATTTTCATGCTCCTACAGGACCTTGTGTGTATTGTGGCTGGTCCTTGTGTCTCAGCTGACACCTCCAGTCTGTGTGGTTGTGGTGTCCATGTTGCTGCCCTGTGCAGCAGAGGGACTATTGATCCACACAGAAGTTCGTTGGTAAGCTATCAGTTATTGGAAGATGCATATATACCCATTGTGTATTTTAGCACAGTGCAGTAATCATCATCAATCATACTGTTCTTTATTAATGTTATTTAGGGCACTCTTTGTTCTGGTCATGTGCTGTGGATTGCGGCATATGCACATGCGCTTGAAATGGAATTGGGTCTTCTAATCATCGGAAGAAGATCCAAGGTACATGTTCTGTGTATATATAATTCCACCCAGTGACCCTCTCTATACTCTGGACCATATCTCGAATTTGTATATTATACATTAAAGACTTGTGCACTTCACACACTATGCACTCATTCCCACGCACTGTATGTGTTTATGTACATGCATGTGTGTGTATGCATACATGAGTACATGTGAGTGTAATACATACATGTTGCACATACGTACATGCATGCATGCCCATCATACTATAGTATGTAATAAAATATTATAATATATTATATAGATTTGTGGCCTGTATGTCATGTATTAACTACTATGCATGTGTTAATGGAATGCTTTATGTGATATGTACCAAACCTCAGAATGCCAAGGTACCATTATGAGAGACGTTATGGCGGTGGTCATTCCACATCCGCGTCCACGGATGAGGATGAGCAGAGTGGACATGACTTGGCCAGCACGAGACGCATGGCTGCCCCCCGTGCCATCAGTGATGCAACATACACGGAGCTAGTGAAGATACTGGAAAGTGAGTCAAGTGTTACATTTCGTGATATGACTCCGCCAGCAAAAAGTGCTTACAGGTTGGTGCATAGGCATAAGGAGCAATTGGTTTTGGATATGGTTTTCGACCCAATTGACGGAAGCGAAAAGGAGAGGGTTTGTTATATGCCTACACGTGACCGCACAAAAAAGCTCATTCTACTTCGACACAGTGAGGTGGATAAAGTCATTAACCTGTGTTATGAGAGATGCAAAGGCGATGGAGCTAGGAAACTGTATAAAACTATCACACAGATATACTGTGGTTTGAGTGAACGGAAGATTCAAGCTGCTTTGAATCGTTCGACTAAACGTCAGGAACTGAAGCCTACATTCAGCAATAAGCCCCCTTTGAAACCAGTACAAGCATCTAGTGTGTGGAAACAAGTACAGGCTGATCTAGTGAGCATGGAGCACATGCCAAGTGCTGTTGGGGAAACCACTTACAAGTACGTCCTATCTGTTATAGATGTATTCAGTCGTTTCCTAATTCTAAGACCAGTTGCTTCTAAATCGGCAGCAGAAATAGCTGACATTTTGACTGGAATTTTCGCTGAACACGGGGCACCAGAGAGATTTCAGACAGATCAGGGTTCTGAGTTTAAAGGATCTGTTGATGCCTTGATGTCCAAGCTGAAGGTAAATATAATCAGGTCTAGACCATATCACCCACAGTCTCAGGGTAAAGATGAATGTTCCCACCGAACATGGAAAGATTACCTAGCTCATGACCTCAAAGAGGACCCACAAACTAACTGGGTAGCAAATTTACCGGTGTATATGTCACTGTACAATGCATCACCACACAGTGCTATTGGTCATAAAACACCATTTCAAGTGCACTTCAATCGAACACCACTAACTGTTACAAAGCCACTCCTATCTGGTCCTAGAGAATCTGATACTGATGACAGTGAATCACATGATTCCGATCTGTCTGACCATAGCAAGGCCATGCGTACTGAAGCTAAAAAGAGCTCTGAAAGAGCCGCTACACTGATGGTCCAGCAGCAACTAGCTCTGAACCCACCCAGTTTGTATGACATTGGTGATAACGTCATAGTGCGGCTGCCAATAGAGGAAAGGAAGAAGAAATCAAATAAGACAAAGAGAATGGTATACAAGGGTATTGTAGTCAAAGTAGATCACGGCAAACACATGTACATTGTTAGGTACGAGGATGCTGGACAGTATAAGACTAGACAATTTTCAGTACGAGATCTGACCTCAGAGTCATTAACAGCAGAGAAACAAAGGCCCAAAGCTGCTGTTGCACGCTCAAAGCATTCGAATAAACCAAAGGCCTCCAAGGCCAAATCAAAAAATACCAAATTGCCGACTCATGCAGAACACCTCTCAGACTGATTCAACCATGTTTAAAGTAACAACTAGGGTTGCCACTTATGACTTCCAATATTCTGATTTAAGTACTATTACAACCCATAATGCATGGCTAAGTGATTCTAATGTAAGTACTTTCATATACCTGTTGCGGAATCACAAGAGCTATGCCACTTCCCCAGTAAACATACTCCCTGTTGAGTTCTATGTAACCGTGAGAGGTGAACTGAAAGCTACAGCTGATACACTCTGGCAAGACTACTTAGTCACTGAAAAGTGCTTTTCTCCTGCTAGTGGTGCTTCCCAGTTGCTATGCATTCCCATAATAGAAAACAGTCATTTTTTGTCATCGTGGTTGATTTAATCAAGCACACAATGGAAATACTGGATTCCCGAGAAAGTCCCAGAAGAACTGATAGGTATATAATGGCAACATCAGTATTGGCACAATACCTAAACAGCAAGCTACCAGCAGTAGGTGGGATCCCACATAAAAACGGCTTTTCTTAAAGCCACCACATAACAAAAGAACACACCTGTATATACTAGCCGTCCGAAAACTCGCCATTATATTGCGTAACACACTACATCCGGTGCAAGGTTCAGGGGTCATAGCAATAAGCATATAATTATATCTATAACATAATGAGATTATGGGCCCACCCAGAAAGTCACAGAATGAACCCAAGGCACTGAAATGACACAGACTGACCTACCACACTCTGCATGCCCCCAACATACCTACATGCATGCTGCAAATGGTCCGTTCTCCATTTGCGTTAGCTAACGCAAATGGGGAACGGGCGCACCACACCCACCCAGAAGGTCACAGAATGACCCTATGGCACTGAAATGACACAGACTGACCTACCACACTCTACATGCCCCCAACATACCTACATGCATGCTGCAACTGGTCCGTTCTCCATTTGCGTTAGCTAACGCAAATGGGGAACGGGCGCACCACGCCCACCCAGAAGGTCACAGAATGACCCCATGGCACTGAAATGACACAGACTGACCTACCACACTCTACATTCCCCCAACATACCTACATGCATGCTGCAACTGGTCCGTTCTCCATTTGCGTTAGCTAACGCAAATGGGAAACGGGCGCACCACACCACCCAGAAGGTCACAGAATGACTGACCTACCACACTCTGCATGCCTACATGTATACTGTAACAGGTTCATTCTCCATTTGAATTAGCAGGGCATAGAATGCCACCTGTATAAACATACTAAACATTATTAACATGTTTCAAAGGTAGGATTAAGTGCGCTCTGCAATAAGGTCCTCGAAGCCACTAACCGCTTATGCTTGTGCTACGAGCTAGCTTACACAGTAAGGTTGAGATCACGGTCCTCAGGAGTCACGCTGACAGCGAACGGCCTACGGAGGAGGTGCAGAGCGTTGTAGCGGAGGTGGAGCTACAGGATTTGTCAACCAGCGCGCAGGTGCAGACTGACACGGAGGCCACGGAGGCTACGGAGGCCACGGAGGCCACGGACGCGACGGAGGCTACGGAGGCCCACACAACTCCCAAACCTGTTAACCCTGCCGTAGAACTCGCGCTGATAAGGCGCACTTCTGTTGACAAAGTGAGGCTGGTTAGGGGTAAACGTTTGGGACTTTATATTTATTTGTTGCAGCTTGGGTTGTTAGATCAAAGGCAGCAACTGTGCGTTATTTTTGGACTAGCATAGAAGCCCGCCTTTGGCGGGCTTCTCTGCTCCGGCGCTAGGGCAACAGCGCTTCGACGATGGTGGCTCTGCAACGGTGCTTCCTCAAATGCATTATCCATTAGTTCATTTTCTCCAATGGCCGACCCTGTAGCTAAATCATAGATAGTAGAGAACAAGGATTGGCAACTTCCGATTTCACACCTTGTTAACACCTACATCCGGGTTAGGATGACCTTTGCTCACGGCTGTTTCGCTAATACAAATGGCGGCAACTTAGTTTTGATTTGGAAACCGAGAACGAGGGATTTGAATTCCTCGAGGAACTTAACTCGCAAAGTATTTAGCCTTTTTCTCTTCGGGGACTACAAGTAAGAGACAAGTAACAAGCCATGAAGGTAGAAAGGATGCAAAGCAAGCGTGCTTTAGTCTAAAAAGTAAGCTTTATGCTCTCTCGGCAGCAAAATGCGTCTCTCTCTCTCTCTGCAAGTAATCGCTCCATAGCACACTTCTCCCAGTTTTCCAGCTAGTGTGCTACATCTCAAAGAAAAGTCAGGTATGCACAGAACATTACCCTATATGGCTCATTCTACTGCCCTTTCCGTAACTCGTGTTTTGAACGAGTTTATTTAAGCAACATTAATTGGTGTTTTAGCCTTTTTCTCTTCGGAAACTACATGCAGTTAAGAGACAAGTAACAAGCCATTAATGTAGAAATGATACGAATCCAGTGTGCTTTAGTCTAAAAAGTAAGCTTTATGCTCTCTCGGCAGCTAAATGCGTTTCTCTCTCTCTGCAAGTAATCACTCCATAGTACTCTTCTCCCAGTTATTAGCTAGTGTGCTACATGTACACATAGACTAAAGTATACTTGCTTTGCATCACTTCTACGTTCATGGCTTGTTACTTGTCTCTTAAGGTAGTAGGAGGGGCTAGAGTGACCTGTTTTGTTTGATTTCATTTTCTGACCAGACATACAGATGCAAGAACTCTTTTGAACTGCGCAGTTATTATCCCGAAACGTTCGATAGTTTTTGAGTTATACAGAAGAGAAATTTGTTGGTAATAAATACATCGCACCCACGATGTTATGATAGGACGCCCACAATGTTATGATACGGAAGGTGTCACTAAGTAAGTATACTGCACGCTTAGAAGCAGCACGAATGGAAGGTTTCCTGAATAAGTATATTGCACGTGTAGAGGCAGCGCGATGGGCGAGACAACAATGGGGATGGCTGTGGCTGCCTTCGTGCGCAGTTTAGTGAGAATGGGTAAGAAATCCGTTTTCATAACACCTCATTGTGCTAATGAGGTGCTAAATTCCAAGGGGCGCCTCCAGGATTAGACAGACCAGCATCTAAGCAGGAATTGAGCAGCGCGAAAGCCTTCTCTGGTTGCTACGCCGGTCAATATGAAGTAGAAGCACTTCACCAACAATGTGGAAGGGAAACAACCTGTTACTATATTTCTCAAGTGTTGTGAAGGGCGATTTTCGTGCTTCGTTGATTTGTTCGAGGTGTTGCGCACGGAACTACTATGTTTCGGTATACACGAATCGTCCCGCGTTTGTTCCAATGCGAAGCATATAGTGTGCGCTAAAGTCGCACGGGAGCGACTAGCGTTACACGCAGCGGTTAGAGCGTTACAGCCATTTTCGTATACTTTCGATTTAAAACGCTGTAATAGCACCATAGTACCTGTTACTCCTAGTCGCTCCCGTCGGAGTGTAGGCACATGCCCTGTCCTCCTATGCACCAAGTTTGATAGCTCTAGGCCACTCTGGTCAGAAGTAGTTTCACTTTTGCTGCGGGTCATCGGAATTACAGTGCATCTAATTAATTGCTTACACGACGTGATCAAATTAAGCAATTAATTAGTAAACCACATCAAAATACACGGAAAGGGTAGGTCTATGTACCTGGAAACAATCAAGTTTGTATGTGAAATGGTTACAAAGTTATGTGTATTCAAACATAGCCCTCTAGTTTTGAAAATAGCCCCTACTACTACCTTAACTGTAGTCTCCAAAGAAAAAAGGATGAAACATGAGTTAATGTTGCTAAAATAAACCCGTTCAAAACACGATTTACGGAAAGGGCAGTAGAATGAGCCATATAGGGCAATGTTCTGTGCTTACCTGACTTTCCTTTGATATGTAGCACACTAGCTGGAAACCTGGGAGAGGTGTGCTATGGAGCGATTACTTGCAGAGAGAGAGACACGCACTTTGCTGCCGAGAGAGTATAAAGCTTACTTTTTAGACTAAAGTACACTTGCCTGTTATCAGTTCTATGTCCAAGCTTGGTCACTTGTCTCTTGTTAAAGTCTTGGAAGAGAAGAATGGTAAAAACAAACATGTCTTCCAATGGCCCCAGTCTCGGTCCCAATCCCAATTCCGACTCGAAAAAACTAAGTTGTCGCTCCGAAACAGCTAGTCTCGTTCCCAGCCCACCACTTCCGCTAACAAAATGGCCGCGGAAAGGATGGTCTGTATAGTCTCGTACCCAGCCCCACTTCCGGCCGCCATTTTATAAGGCACGGAAGGTGGGTCTGGGGACTATGTGCAGTTTTCTTGGCGGAGTCCGGCGATCCCCGGCCTCCAATCAGATTGCAGATACGTGAATAATAATGACCAAATCACATGTCGGTCACATGCGCGTGCGTTGGGTGCGAACGACGGAGATGGACCTTCCTTTGGGTCAAGCTAACGGTCGAGCCATTGCGCATACAGAGTCATCGCTAGGGATACGAATCGAATGGTTGGGTAAAAATTGTCCTTGTCCTAACTGTCAAAGGATAGTACTCAGAGCTCGAAAATGATCCTTCCAGCTTAGAAATGGATTGACTTAGCGCTTTACAAGCCGCTTTGAGCCGGTGTCCAGATCTTGAAAGCACAGTCGGGAAGCGTACGCAGTTTGCGTACTCACTGTCAACTGGTGCCACAATGCAGGCCAAACCGTCCTCACAAAGCTTCCAACTATGCTACCACCGCGCAGAAGGGAAGATAGATTGCGTCTTCTTGTCTCCGTATCGCTAGGAGGCTGTGCACAGAAGGAGCATCGCGATAGTCTTGGGCTGCCATATAAACGCGATATGGAAGCATGTGCCCATCACGTGATATTGCGCAATCACCGCCAAGGATTATGTACATAGTCCCCAGACCCTACCTTCCGCGTCGTCAGCCATGTTTGCGGAAGTTGGGGCTGGGTACGAGACTATGGTCTGTAGGGCTGTGGCGAATATGCGGGCATAATATCCGGAATAATGGGGCTGCCTGAGCATCAGCGCACTTCCGGAATAACCGGCGGAAATTATCTAGGCATGGACCAAAATGGCTGCCAGCTGTAGTGGAAGTTGTGGAACGGTCCGAACGGGTAGTGCACAAGCAGATAGCATTGACTTAGTTTCTTCTGGGAATGATGCAAGTGAGGAGTCTGAGGACACTGAAGAGGAAACGGACGAACCTGTGGCAACACTGGCAAAGAACACAGTGTCATCGATTCTGGACAAACTGAAGTCGCCGACTCCCGCCGTGCAGCTGACACCAATGCTGACTCCAGTCCATTAGAGTGGTGGAAGCAGAACGCCACCACACTACCTAAGTGGTCATCTGCTGCGGCAAAGATTCTGCTGCTTCAGCCATCATCTGCTGCTGCTGAGCATGAATTTTCACTGTTGAAGGCATCGTTTGGAGAACAGCAAGAAAGTGCCCTTCAAGATTACATTGAGGCATCACTGCTGTTGCAGTTTAACAAGCGTTAAACATTGTTACAGACTTGCAGATAATTTGGACGTACTGTATTATACATCATTTATGTAGTATGCATACCAGCTTAATTAGAATTTTGATTCTTTTCATGAGCACTATTTTGAGAATAATGGGCAGTTTTTAAAGGAATTGTGGAATAACATAATTGGCAAGTTTTAGAGCATATTAGCCTCAGGCCTAATGGTCTGGTATCTTTGGGCCGAATCCTTGGTTCTCGCCATCCCAAATAATTCTAGCCAATCAGATCGCCGTTTGATCACGTGCACACCAAAAAAACGCGCGAAACTCGTAGGGACGAGTCTCACATGTAGCTAAATTCGCGTTCTTGTTTAGATGATGGTTAATGTCCTGCGTTAGACAATGGGATGTGACCCGCTGCAACTAGTCTAATCCTTGCCCCAGCAAGCACCCGGCCAAGATCTGAGGGTGTGTACGTGTATACGGCCTTGGACTCATGTATAACAAATACAGTGAGTTGGCGGAAGGCCAGGGTATGCAGTATTTAAATTTAAGGGTTGTGAATTTGCACACAACCCAATATATTGTTACTATGGCAACGTACAACTCCTTTGATTTGTTGTACCAGCAACTAACTTTGTAAATGTAACCAAGCAACACTTTGCTTGCCCTAGTTGCTGAGCAACCGAGTATCCAATTATGGAAGTGGAAATGACAAATTTCCTTTGAATATTCAAACATACTGCCATCTACGATTGCTTTGGGGATGTGGACTTAAAGCCACATACTGCATACCCGTGAGCTGGCCTGATCACATCGAAAGACGATGGAGACAATGTACACCCCTCAGACCTTGGCTGGAGGTGCCAGGAAAAACCGCTAGGGCCTAGTAGCAAAATAACAGTGGCTAGAATAGTAAATTGGAACTGTGATAGCCAAATAGGGAGGGGAATCAATGAACACCTGCAAAGGAACTTAAGATAGAACAAGATTAAGTGTCACCAAGTACGTGCAACATCAAGTCATACGAAAAAATGTATACTTCCACTTGCAATAGACAAGACAGTGCTTGCAGCTCAATGTGACTCCCCCACTTCCCCCACTGACGCATTTCTTTGCAGTGCTCTGCCATTGTTCCACTGAACAGAAGGCACTTAAACAGATCAGAATTCTGTTCAGTGAAATCAACGATTATGCCTGGAATCATCGTGCAGCCCCTATATTGTTTTCATTTTTGTGTGGTATTTTTCATTTCCTAATAACTCCTTGGAAATTGATCGGAAGAGGCAATTCCCATCTCCTTTAATGGAGTCCAGTTGTCTGTTCTGTTGTTGTAGTGCCTCTTGGATAATCCCATAGTCCTTGGAGGTGGTAGGTGGTGGCGTAATGTTACCGGGTGCAAGTGTGCTGTAGTCGAGCTTCGATGTGGGAACAAATGCTTGCAAGACTGACCACTTAAATTGTCTTATTGTATCTTCTATGGGTGTGTCCACAGTCACTCCCTATACAACAGGTATACAGAACGGATAAGCTGTACATACATGTTCAATGAATGGTTGCATGCTTTATGTTTAACTTAGCATAACTGCATGCATAGGCATATAGTTACATACCTGCATGCACTTGTGGGTAGAGTATGTATCTAAATGTGTACACTATGTGTGAGCAGCATGTGGGCATGTTGCAAACATACCTTGCCAACTGTGTGTGGATGAGAAACAGTGCTTTCTGATACAGTAACTTTATCATGAGTTGCTATGTGACAAAGAAGTAAACAAAGGATGATGCAAATGCTCCATGCAGAATTGTGCATGCAAGGTGCACACAAGTGTTTCTTTCTTACCTGCGTTGTTGCTGCTTATATTCAAACACTTTCTCTCAATGCAGCATTGCCGCTTCTTGCCACTGCCACCATACTGTGGCATGTCCTTACAGTACTTGCACTGACCGCAGTTATCCCTCTGGCATCTAGCGCTGTGGCCACATCGTGATCTCTTCTGACCTACATGCATTGCATGAATGTCACAGTCAGTATATGTAATATCTGTACGTATATTCCATTCAGCTTCTCTGTTTCTCTCTCTGTATATATGGGTCTGTTGCAAAGTAGGTGTGAAATACCTGCATAAGAGTTCTGTTGGGCTTGGACACTCCTTGTCGCAGACATTAGCTGGGCTGCCACCTGCATGCGTGTATGTGAGCAAGACATGCATGTTCAGTTCAGTTAGAAGTTCTGCTTGTGTATATCTATAAGGAATTATTCAATGTATAAGAGTGATGTGCATGCAGTCACTACATTCATGGGCATGCAATCTAACATTAGTTAACCTTTTTCAGTCGTTGTGCCTTTTCACCAATCCGGTTTTGAAACTTCCTTCCAGGTCTCTTGCCTTGCTTTTGCTTGTCCAGTGAGCCATATGCACGAAGTCTTGCATACCTTCGTCTCACTTTCTTGGCAACCTCCGTCACCAAACTAGGCCTCAGAAGCAGACTGTCCTGGTGTGGCATCAGCACTCTCATTTGGGATTCAAGGCTTTGCAGCTCTTTGTTGAACTCTATAAGTGTTCCTGCATCAGTGCAGTTATAGCTCAGATTCTCTATACTTTTTAGAGAGATTCGAAGAGCTTGCTGCGCCTTGATGACTGAAGTGGCCTGTTACATATAGAGAAAAGGTATGTGCATGGTATAAGCGTCTTATAAATATGTACACGTCAACAGCATGCACATTTGCATTTATAGCTTCTACATAATGCCTAAGAAGAAAAATGCATGCTCCTATGAGTGCAAGCACAATATACCTTCATTTTGGGAATCTCATCCTGCATTTCCTTAGGTGCTTCCTGTTCATCACTGTCCTGGAACACCACCTCCTCATGATCATCAGAGTTAACAGCATCACTGGCAGCTGCAGGAGTCACTGTGTCTGAGGTGAGTTACTCACTTGCAAGGTAGTTAACTGGCAGTCTGTCCCAACTCCAGTCACTGAAATAGTGAAATACTGCAAAGAAATGTTTGCAGGGCAATCGCTGCTGCTTCCAGTCCTTGCAGCTACATTGTGGCTCGCAAAAGCTGACTGTGTGTTTCTTGCCAGATGAAGAGTTGATTTCGAAGATTCCTTGCACTGAATCGGTGCAAATACCTTGTGTTGCATAATTTTGGCACATTTGCTCTTCCTGGAAAGGCAATGGACAATCACATTCCGAGCCTTCCATGCAAGTATGATGGCACGAAATCCTTATATGCTCTGTATGTTCCAGACATCTGGTAGTTTCGTAGAAGGTATTTCTGGTAGGATTCAGGAAGAAATGCATTGACTAGAAGCGCTGCTAGACTCGAGACAGTCATGTTCCTGTTGTGGGGCAGGTAGCTGTACTTCAGCAACTTGTTCAGAGCCTCCACCCCATTGTTGGTATTGACGCCAGCATAGAACTTGTCATCACGGTAGCAGTGAGCCCATTTCTGTTGGGAAATGGTAGAATACTAGGATAATACATATATACTCATTTGTTGAAAGTAAAGTGAATGAAAAAACAAAAATTGCATAGTGATGAGAGTGATTTAATGAATTACCTCCGGTATTGACAGCCACTTGTTTTGCAACCAAAATCTGACTTGGGCATTGCTTCTCCAGACTGATGATTGCTTCAAGTTTTCAATTGCTTTATCATGGTAGTAAGTCCGTGGCTTGTTTGCATCATCTACAGGGGATGGTGCAACACAATCACGTAGTAGGTACAATAGCTGGTCTCTTTCGTTCTCATTTAGGCCATGCTTTCCATCTTTTGTCCATCTCTCCCATGCCTGTTCTCGGTGGAAATCGCACAAATAAATGGTAACTCCAGGGAATACAGCCTCCAGTGCTGCTACGTCTGCTTCGGAGTAGTCGCACATGAAGAACTGGGGCTTCCACCCTGGATTCCAGGTTTGTAAGATCTGCAGAGCTTCTTGTATATGCTCAGCCGTTTCTGATTGTGTAATGAACTGGCCAACAATACTGTATCCAACATTTGTGCGCACACACACAAAAAACAGTGCAAGATCATACTTCGTAGTTTTGTATGTAGCATCTATCATACTAATGTTGTTGCCATATCTTGCCAGTAGTGACTTCTGCCAATCAGTTTGGTGGACCCAGAGGAATGTCTGGGAGCAGTCTGTATGGGATCCTACCAGTTCATTCCATTCATCATCACCTCCTAAGTTTCCTTGAAAGCCACTTGGCTGGATTCCTTGCCTGCTTCCCGTCTTAGGCAATTGAGATTTGTCAGCCATTATGTAGGGGCGATAGAAGTGTCTGCTGCTTGGTTGCTCTTGTTCCCGTTTCTTCACCATTAAGTGCAGATTCTCTTTATCCAGCTTGGAGAGCTCTAGGGCTTTCTTTGCTTTATGCACATGATTTCTGATGTCTTGCAGGCTGGGGTGAAAGGCGCGATCAGAAGGTGAGGGCTGGCATTGATACCTCTTTGAAAATTGTGTATGGACATAGTTCCTAAGTGATCGTTTCACCTCATGAATTTCGACAGTGCCATCAGAGACGATTTCAGATATTTTCTGAGCTATGGCTGGATGAACTTTTTGAGCGTACCCACTTGTTTCATCAGTTGGATGCTTTGTGTGGGCATCACATGTAGGCAAGGACACAAAATATCGCACTTCTCTAGCTGGACTACCTGATTTCATTTCCTGGCTCAGTTGTGCCAACCTTTCCTCCCTAAGTTGTCTCAGTTTCCATGAGCTCAGTTTCCCTTTCTCATCATCTGTTATTTTGTATGCATGGTATAGTGTGTACCTTTTCACTGAAATCTTAGCCAGACATCCTAGCTTCCTTGTGCCTTGCAGTCGTAGGCGACTGTGTTTGCACTCTCTTTGTTGAAAATATTCCTCCCCGAACTGACAGTTGTACAGTGTATCGCCATCTACTGTGAATGGTACACCTTCAAATTCAGTGTCTTTACCTCCCTCCTCCTTCTTCCAGTACAGACGAGGTTCCTTTGCATGAGTTGGCTCCTTTGGACAGCACTCTGGATCCTGTGTGATATATAGGCAATATCTATTATTACACTAATGCATATTTTTGCTCATAGTTTGTGGCTGTAACCATTGGCATTACTTAATACATCTACCTATTATCACATACTATACTGTTTCATTAACCAAGATACCTATACCTAGCTAGCTAGTTACCTGGTTCTCTTTTTCTGAGTTTGTATGATGCTGTCCTGCAACAGTTTTGCGTGATTTGCGAATTGAGAAAGTGGAGTGTCAACGCGGTGTTTCTCAAGAGTTCCTTCTAAGTCAGTCACGAAACCTTCGTAATACACTCCGCAGAGTTTCAGCCCTTCTGCCCATGCAGCAGGAGGCTGCTCCATACCGTCGCGCCAAACATCACGTGCGCGTGCGATGTGCTGTGAAACGGGGGGAGGGTCAACATAGTGAGACCCTCCCCCCGTTTTCACAGGGCTGCGAGTCATAATACGGCTGGTTCACGAGATCACTTTGTACAGTTCCAGGTGTTTGTCCTCTGCAATGAGGCTCTCGAAGCCACTAGCCGCTCTCTATATAGTTGCAGTAATAATTCTTCTGCTTGAGCTACGAGCTAGCTTACACCGTAAGGTTGAGATCACGAACCACAGGAGTCACGCTGACAGCGAACGGCCTACGGAGGAGGTGCGGAGCGTTGAAGCGGAGGTGGAGCTACAGGACTTGTCAACCAGCGCGCAGGTGCAGACTGACACGGAGGCCACGGAGGCTACGGAGGCCACGGAGGCCACGGAGGCTACAGAGGCCACGGAGGCTACAGAGGCCACGGAGGCTACAGAGGCCACGGAGGCTACAGAGGCCACGGAGGCTACAGAGGCCACGGAGGCTACAGAGGCCACGGAGGCTACAGAGGCCACGGAGGCTACAGAGGCCACGGAGGCTACAGAGGCCACGGAGGCTACGGAGGCCCACACAACTCCCAAACCAGTTAACCCTGCCGTGGAACTCACGCTGATAAGGCGCACTTCAGTTGACAAAGTGAGGCTGGTAGGGTAGCTAAACGTTTGGGACTTTATATTTATATATTAATTTTTTATGAGCTCGATCCTATTTTCATTGTCAAGGCAGTCTTTCTCGCAGTAGCAACCAGTGCTGTTTCACTGTGAACTGCTGAGTGTGTGGCTGGATTACTTATGCAGCTATAATCTTGATGTGATTGAGGCTCCTGCTATGCCATTCAATTCAACGGATGGGAGCTACAATATTGAGCAATGCAGCAAGGAGAAAATTAAGCTATGGCTAGATATCTTGATTTTGAAACACTGCACATCATGTGTGATTATTGCATTTGACAGCTTCTTGCCTAGTTTGTCTATAGTCTTGCATAGACAGACCGCTTTCCCTCCTGGTGAAAGCACTTCACAAAATCTTCAGGCCTAGGTTGAGATAAATTAAGGCACCAAACGCCTCACATTGGTAGGTGTGAGGATTTAGAATGTGCTGAGAATGCCCTGTGTATACATACATTCAAGGCCTTTGAATGACTTCAGCCTTGAAGCCACATGCCCATGTGTTTGTTTGCAATGCAGTGAACGTTATCCTTTCTGTTTCTCTATATAGTATTTGGCATGTTGGCTGCAGTTGGCAGATTCAGTTACTAAGTTCCATGACATTGTTTGCACTCTATTTCTGTGGGATACCTTTCTTCACATCCGATAGTATATCATTTCGTTAGCAAAAGCAAGGTATGCAGTGTGGCATACCTTGGGGCATGTGAATGAGGCATAAATCACATCTGACAACAATTTAAATGAGGAAACTGCACGCAGATGGCGTTTCCCTAAACCACACTATGTATCTGCACAGTGCAGCATTTAACTAGCTAGATATACAGCATGCTATCTATTTAAAGCCACACATTTCATGTAATCATCTATTGCATGTGAAGGAAGGTATGAGCCCCAAAGAAATAGCGTTCAAATACTGTCATGGTGTTAGCAACTGAATTACCAACTGCTGTATACTGGCATAAGGCAGCCAAAAGTACACATGCTTAAATACAAAAAGGTACAGAAAACATAAGGCACAAACTAGTAGAAGCTAGGGGAATGTGAATAGACAGCAATATTGAAAGTCACATGACAAACACTGGGAAGTACAAACTAAGATATGTGACTTAATGCAATACATAGCCAATATTGAAGCCAGTGTGTGTCTGTGTGTGCTGTATGCCACATATAAGTCCATTGAAGCACTGAATTCAAGATATGATTGAACAAAAGCATGCACACATGAATATATATAGATAAGATGTGCAGTGTGCAACAAAGGAAAATTCATTGAGATACAACCCTTACTTAATGGAAACTGACTATATTGTTTGAGATATATATACAGTACTCAGATGAATGTACACACATTCTGGGGAAGACATATATATATACTAGAGAAGATTAAAAATTTTCTACAAAAATGGTAAGAATGTAGGGATGGCACAAAAAGGACAGAAACAAGAGGGGATGTCATTCTGCATCATGTGCTACTCACTGTATGGCCACATAAGAACTAGTGCCAGCTATTGCTCTTGGTGTGTAGCTATAGCTACTCCACCAGCACTCAGTTGCAAATAGCCCCTGAGGGCTGATAAAGTGGAAGCAGCTAGATTCCTTCAACTATATACTAGAGTCTAGATCTGTTCTTGCCAATTATAGTGCATATTCCTTTCGATGTGCTACTGAAGTTCAGTTTGCTCTGTTCAAGAGATAAATAATGTACCCTCCATCGACACTGATTAGCTACATGCTGCTGCCAGATGTAGGGATGTGGTGCAATACCCTTGTGTGTAGAAACCACACACAGCAAATACTTCACCACATGACATCCCCTCTTGTTTCTGTCCTTTTTGTGCCATCCCTACATTAATTCTTACCATTTTTGTAGAAAATTTTTAATCTTCTCTAGTTTCTGTACTTTTTATGCAAGTCTGCTTATAGCCTTCTCTCATTAGTATACTGTATCTCGTCCACCTTTACCTATAATAGGTCACAATCGACTTGCTACTAGTTTATTCATCCCCGATGGATGCAAAACTGGACCGTGTAGCTAGCTAGCTACAAGTGAATTTCGTACCGTGTCCGCTGATACTGAGACATATTAAATTGCCAGCGTTTCCTTTCATCTTGGACGATATCAATAAGAACTTTATAGCGCACCACACTTGGTAAGCTGCCAATCTTTCGCTTTACCAGGCAAACACGAAGAACTTCTGCGCGCTGGCCCAGCGACCATTTTTCAAACTACGTGGTGACGTCATTAGAAAATGGCGGATTTCACACAGCTCTGTCGCTGTGAGCCACGAAAACCTTGATGTTGAATATTATCGCTTTGAAAACCAGTTCTATCAAAGAATACAGTTCGGGAACTTTCTAGTAGTTTCGTCCTAAAAGCGCTCCAATAGCCCCCTTCGTTCTTGAGTTACAGCTGGCGAAGAAGAAGAAGAAGAAGCTTGAAGAAGAAAACGAAAACCGGGATTTTCGAAGCGCGGTTATTTCTCAGCGGGATATGTTCGCTTGCCTTTAAGGTCAGTTTATAGTAAGAACGTTCTATATTCAGCTGTACGTAGCCTTCTTTCGTCGGTTTTCTGCGTATTTTCGAATTTCGCTCCTATACCAATGTATAGGGATAACGAAACACCCTGTGCCATCCCTACATAGAGAGTATTACCGCACTCTCTGATATGCATGGAGGTATATACATAGATATGCTGCAGCTGGCACGTGTGTCATCTCTGGTTTGGAAGTTAGTATCAGGTATCTGTTGCATGTGCCAAAGGTAAAGGTTTTCTCAACAGTACACAGCTGTTACTGCATGAGTTTACTCTTAACCTCCCTGGTTGCTCTGTTCTTCAGGTTCCTGACAAGGTCAGCGTTGAGTGTGACTTGGAACTGCTGAATCCCATACCCTACCGAAACAAGGAGCACTGTTGCCAGGAAGCTGAAAAGCGAACCTTACCTGAACTATGTGGAGAGATCAATGCTTCTTCCATCAGAAATGAATCCCGTGTAGAAGGTTGCACTTGTACGGACCTCATGGCATGCAAGGCAATAGTCCTCACTGCCACCTCTTCAAACCATTGGCTGGAATCGCTGGATGCCATTGCATCCGTACAGAACATTATGCCAGATATGAAGATCATTATGATGGACCTTGGCATGAGCGCTGAACAAGAGGAACAGCTACAGCGTCTGCGTAATGTTGAAGTTCGTAAATTCCCCTTTGACTCCTTCCCACCCCATGTGAGGAGACTGGATGTTTATGCATGGAAGTCATTGTCAATGCAGATGATGTTGTTCGAGTATGAAGTTGTTTTCTACATGGATGCAAGCATCCGTCTGAGACGCCCTCTTGTGGATATTCTTATTCCAGGTGTGCAGAACTTCCCAATCAAGGTTAACGGCAATGGAATGTATGATGGCGCATTTACCAGGGAGGAAACCTACAAGTACCTCGGGGTTACTCGTAAGCAGGTGTCAAAGCGCTTCCAAAAAGAAGGAGGCCTTCTGATGTACCGAAACTGCTCTTTTCTACACAAACGGATACTGTCTGCCTTAGTGGACTGTGCACTCCATGAGGTGTGTATTGCCCCTAGTGGAGCTTCGCCTTATGGATGTGACATGGACAAGTATCGCCAACAAAGTAACCAGATTAACAATATTGAGCAAGTTGAATACATTGGCTGCCACCGTTTTGAACAAAGTGCCCTTACATCAGTCTTGGAGAGGGAGTTTCAATTTGCAGACCAGGACCCTGTTGTGGCTGCCTATCCCTTTTCACAATCATTAGTATTGTGGAGGAATCCAACTAAGTGCTTTACTCTGTTCCTCAAAAACTGAGAGTGAACAATGTGTCTTGCATATACGTCATAAAATGATAATATTATATTTTGTTGCCTGATGAAGCCATACATCAAAGCAAGCAACCATGGGTAAACCTGGGATAGCACGTACTGAGGGTTAGTTAACAACCTGGGGTGTAGGTTATCACCCTGCAGCGTTAGCTATCACCCTGCAGGGTTAGTTATCACCCTGCAGCGTTAGCTATCACCCTGCGGGGTTAGCTATCACCCTGCAGCGTTAGCTATCACCCTGCGGGGTTAGTTATCACCCTGCAGGGTTAGTTACAGTGGTTGCGAGGTTACTTGTCCGATTACGATTTGCAGTCTGCACTCGAACGCGGCACGTGATAAATGAGCGTCATAGTTCGTCATTATCTATTCAAATTCGGATTGCGTGAGCACTCTTCGTACGAAGAGTGCTCACGCAATTTGAATTTTGAATACGAAATGACGAACTATGACGCTCATTTATCACGTGCCGCGTGATCGAGTACAGACTTCAAATCGCAATCGGGACAAGTAACCTCGAAACCACTGTACTAGTCTCGCCCCAGTCCACTTTCGGCCGCCATTTTTAATGGGGCTCGAAAGGTGGTCTGGCACATTTAGTCGAAAAGCTTGGCACTGCAGAACGATATCGTTCTGCCCAATCAGATTGCCAGAAAATGACGCGTCACTCCGCGTAATAACGAGCGGCGTTCTACGAGCATCAATCATGGATATACCGAGGCTTGACGCTAAGGGAGTGGCAGTAGAGCTTGTGAACGATGCCATCAAGCATGCTTTCCTTACTCTGGATACGCTGCAGCAACGACCGACCAAGATAAGGCGGTTAGGGAGTTCCTACAGGGCAAGGATGTTTTCGTTTCCTTACCAACAGGCGAAGGCAAATCCCTGTGCTTCGCCACCTTACTAGCTGTGTTTGACTTCCTTAAACAGCATCTCACAGTCTGTACTGGCAGTCGGACGGGACGGTACCGGGTCGTAGCGTCAACGTCACTAGTCGTATAGTCACGTGATGTCTCTGATGTACCTTACGAATGCCAAGCTTTTCGACTAAATGTGCCAGACCACCTTTCGAGCCCCATTAAAAATGGCGGCCGGAAGTGGACTGGGGCGAGACTACCACTGTACCGACTGCTGCTTCAAAATGGGCTTTTAATAATCTGCACCAATCACCTATTCGGACCATTCTGTATATCCTGCTTGAAGGTCGTCGAAATCGTCATTTGTTGTGGTGAAGTCAAACCTGGACGACTTTGCAGGACCCGAACAGGCGTTCTTCGCGAAACGCTTCGCCAATTCACTAGTCTACGGGACGGAATAAAGTATTTGCAAATAGCCATAGTAACGTTCGGGTAGTTCGTTGGATAACTCGATTGGACGGGCGAAGTTTGAGCTACGCGCTAGTCCGTTCGAATTGCAACAAGCTAGTTATAACATGGCCCCTCGGGCGCTTGGCTGATTTATCGCCCTCGTGACCATGTGATAACTAGTACTTGTTGCAGCTTGGGTTGTTAGATCAAAGGCAGCAACTGTGCGTTATTTTTGGATAACACACAGTTACCTTGTTTGGAAGCACATAACACATTGTTTGCTTTATAACGCACTGCTTCAAATGGGGCTCTTATTTATGTCTCCAATCATGGCATGTCCAACCTAATGCAAACGCTTATTCTTACACTTCAAGAAAACATCTTTGATGTTCATCACCTTGTGGACTTTCCCATGACAGTAGACAATATGACTGTTGCAAATGTATCCCATAGTGCAAGCATGACACATTCATGCATGCATCATTCTACTATTAATTTTGATCCACACCATGCTGCATGCCAAGTGATCATAATAATTTTGGCAATTCATTCAATTGATTAACTTTTAATGAACGAATCTCACTTTGTAACATTACACTAAAACTGAAGAAATTGTTCGGGGCTAGAAAAGCAATTTTTCAAAACCCTTTCCTCTTGTGCTGCGTTTCTTTCTGCCTCCTAGGCAAGATCTAATGCAGACACTAACACATACACACACACACCTCCTCTTCTGTACACCTTGTCCATGTTTGGACCTTGGGCGAGATCACGAAATCTATCAGCAGATGGGGGTCACTGAGCTGGCTGGCCTATAAGTAGCTGGTGGATGGTGGATCGCCACAGGTTCCTGTCATTCACTAGCTCTTCCCAGTTAGCAATCTCGGATAGGTCAACATCTATCCAGCGTAGTGCAGTTCCTCCAGGCTTCATCTATTTGCCCTGTGGCCGGCATTTCAGCACCTGTTGCTGTGACCGATGGTCTGGCATCCTTTGGAGGTGACCAAACCACTGCAGTCATCTAACCTTCAGCAGGTCTTTCACTGGCATTTCTCCTGTCTCTGCTAGAATATCTACATTTCTCCTCTTGTACCACAAGGTCACTCCAACAATGCCCCGCAAGCACTTCATCTGGAAAGCATGTAATCTTCTGAGGTCTTGCTGGGTAACTGCCCACGTCTCTGCTCCATACAGCAGTACAGACATTACCATCACTCTGAAAACACGTACTTTGGTACTCCTGCTCACACTGCGACTCCTAAACACCTTCCTCCTCCGCATCTGGTATGCTGTGGCCGCCTTCTTCAATCGTGCACTTACATCTCCATCTACCCTAGCAGTCCTTCCCACTTCACTCCTCAGGTAGGAGAATGTTTCCACAGCCTCCAGTGTTTCATCCTTCAGAGTGATTGCTGGTGCTCACTGTCAGTCTCTGCTCCAAAAACCATGGTCTTTGTCTTCACTCCATTGATGGCCATCCCCCACTTTGTACAAACCCTGTCCAGCGTGTCCATCCTGACCTGTAGATCTTCTCTAGATTCAGCAACTAGGGTCAAGTAATCTGCATACTGGACATTCTGGATGTCAGTAGTTGTCGAAGTCTTCTCTCTATAGGTCAGGAACAGCCCTTCGGTGGTTGTATATAAATATATATATCACTGTTAAAAATGTGGTGTGTCGATCACCCCTAAATTGGTGTGAAATGGCTGCCACAATAACCACACCAAATTTGGGTGTGACGTTCACACCAAGTAGAGTAGTGTGATAATCACACTGGTGGGTAGTGTGATATTCACACTGGAATTGGTGTGAAGTTCCTCCTGATGTGTGTAATATTCATAACATTCCAGTCTTCACATTGTTATTTAGCAATGTTTCAGAAGAAAATAACAGTTTACAGCATAGGCCGAATAAGAACAGGTACAATAGGAAAATATCTATAGTTTCAAACGAGCTATGAGCCTAGCAAGCCTAGGCTTCTTAGAAACTTTAGCTCTCAAAAATATATATTCCAAAAACTGAAATAAAGAATAGGTTCCGTTGGTGTAGTTAATATTGAAAACAAAAAAGGCAGCAAAAAGGGCAGCCACAGCCTGTGCTGTCTTCTCAACCCGCATCAGGACTTGGTTCTTGAGGCACAAGAAAACTTCTTGCACTTCCTTGATTGTGCCAGTAGCCAGTAGACAGCACTGCTTTGTTGGCAACTCTGTTGCCTCTTGCACTATGTCTGCATTGACCTGCACGAGAAAAGAAGTACAAGTAGATTGATAAACTAAATCAAAAAAATTTATAAAAATTACCAGCTGATTGAGAAAGAAGAAACAAACTTTAAATGAATGTTACAACATACTGGACACATCATAATTTACTTACTGGCACAATCTTGAGGACTCGATTGTGGTCAGCCTTTGAGTGCGGGTCAACAAGTGATAGGCCTCTGAATGGATTCCCAGTGCTACTGAGTACAAATGCAGTATCAAGAGGTATGCACTATACACACACCTCACATAGTTTCACTCCACCACACACACAACCACCACCACCACATACAAGAAACACACACACACAACAAGCAGGGACCATCCTTGGCAGGACCTGACTGGCTTCAATGGCACACACACACACACACACACACACACACACACACACACACACACACACACACACACACACACACACACACACACACACACACATGCATATACATGCAAGAACAAATGCACTCCCACACACACATGCACATGGACTCACCTAACTCCTCAGCTTTCTCATCAAAGCACACACTAGCTATATGGAACAGATAAACATAGGAACAACACTGGTAAACAGAACACTAACACAGAGCTATCATCCTTAAAGACAAATTGGTGCCTACGTGGAGAGACACGCGCTTTGACAGTAGGGCTTGTTCATCTCTTCAAAAAGTACAAGTAAGGCCAACTGTTGAAGAATACGTACGGGCATTCCATACACGGTGAATTTGGAGTTTGGATTGACGGCTGACATCGAAGATCTACGGTCGGCATGGTCATCGATGCAACAGTCCATCTGGCCAGTAATTCATGTGCCAATCAGCAAACACCTTCAAGGTTGTCCACTCTGGTGCTTCATATGTGACCCACTTTGAAGCTGGTTAACCAGCTTCGAAGCGGGTCACATATATTTGTAAGTGCAACCTCATCCTGTGTTTACTGTTAACCTTATGTCTTGCTCTGTTCTTCAAATTCCTGACAAGGTCAGCATTGAGTGTGAAGTGGAAGTGCTGAATCCCAGACCATTCGCTTTCTTGCTTCGCCCGGTTATGAATCGGAAATGTCCAGGAAATCTCTTCAAAACATTTCCTGGACATTTCCTGAAACACACTCTGTCAGGAAAGTCCACTTTTTTCCAGTGAATGGGCCCATTGAGTGAAGCCTGACTAGAACAACTTCATATGATATATTGGTGGGATCCTAATCAGGATCGCCGATCCTGGTGCCCAGCAGGATCTTCGATCCGATTTACGATCCGCTTACGTCATACCCGGATCGCAAGTGCGATAAAAATGGCGGAAACGGTAGACAATGGGAGGGACCGAGATAGTCTCGTCCCCAGTTCACTTCCAGCCACCATTTTTAATGGAGCTCGAAAGGTGGTCTGGCACATTTAGTCGAAAAGCTTGGCGGCTATGGTTTCATGTTTCGGAGGCCTGTTACGCCGCAAATCGAGAACAGCCCCAAATCGAGAACAGTAATGAGATGCACGATATTCATTGCGCAATAATTGTATTCATGGTGGAAGGTCACATCGCACTCGCAGGGGCAGTGAATATAATTTTATTCGAATACATCTAAATAATTATAGATCTCCCCTCGATCGCATCTAATCGAGGGAAGAGTATGCGTATCTGCGCATGTCTAGATCAACAGCAGAGCGGGTGCAAATTTGTAGCATTTACACCAACAACTGCTAAGCTGCATGTAGATCTACTAATGTGCTACTCAGAGCTGGTTGCTATAGGGAACGATGCTTATAGTCATGAATATCATGCAGGATAGGAAATCCATATTAAATTTTAAGGACACCACAGGTTGGCCTCTGATGTGTCAAAACTAATCCAAGCAAGCCTTGGAGCTGATTTGAAACTCTGCCAAGCACGAAAATGCTCAAGAGGAACTGCAGCTGGAGGAAGGCAATTGCCCTGCTAGAAGTATTGTACCTATGTGTGGGTATATCGCCATGGGTGATCGCTGTGGAACTCTTTGATTTCCCTTTGTGAGTTATATAAATAGCTACTTATATTGTAGCTGGTCAGCATCTGGCTGCAGTGTAAGCATCACGTGTATGAAATGAGTCATACTCATTATTCTATGGCAGTATATATGTACACTTTTACTGAATTTTCATGCTCCTACAGGACCTTGTGTGTATTGTGGCTGGTCCTTGTGTCTCAGCTGACACCTCCAGTCTGTGTGGTTGTGGTGTCCATGTTGCTGCCCTGTGCAGCAGAGGGACTATTGATCCACACAGAAGTTCGTTGGTAAGCTATCAGTTATTGGAAGATGCATATATACCCATTGTGTATTTTAGCACAGTGCAGTAATCATCATCAATCATACTGTTCTTTATTAATGTTATTTAGGGCACTCTTTGTTCTGGTCATGTGCTGTGGATTGCGGCATATGCACATGCGCTTGAAATGGAATTGGGTCTTCTAATCATCGGAAGAAGATCCAAGGTACATGTTCTGTGTATATATAATTCCACCCAGTGACCCTCTCTATACTCTGGACCATATCTCGAATTTGTATATTATACATTAAAGACTTGTGCACTTCACACACTATGCACTCATTCCCACGCACTGTATGTGTTTATGTACATGCATGTGTGTGTATGCATACATGAGTACATGTGAGTGTAATACATACATGTTGCACATACGTACATGCATGCATGCCCATCATACTATAGTATGTAATAAAATATTATAATATATTATATAGATTTGTGGCCTGTATGTCATGTATTAACTACTATGCATGTGTTAATGGAATGCTTTATGTGATATGTACCAAACCTCAGAATGCCAAGGTACCATTATGAGAG
This sequence comes from Aplysina aerophoba, assembly GCA_949841015.1. Classification (NCBI taxonomy): domain Eukaryota; kingdom Metazoa; phylum Porifera; class Demospongiae; order Verongiida; family Aplysinidae; genus Aplysina; species Aplysina aerophoba. Next base: position 1,197,367 of record OX465049.1, on the reverse strand, counting down.
ACGTTATGGCGGTGGTCATTCCACATCCGCGTCCACGGATGAGGATGAGCAGAGTGGACATGACTTGGCCAGGACATGACTTGGCCAGCACGAGACGCATGGCTGCCCCCCGTGCCATCAGTGATGCAACATACACGGAGCTAGTGAAGATACTGGAAAGTGAGTCAAGTGTTACATTTCGTGATATGACTCCGCCAGCAAAAAGTGCTTACAGGTTGGTGCATAGGCATAAGGAGCAATTGGTTTTGGATATGGTTTTCGACCCAATTGACGGAAGCGAAAAGGAGAGGGTTTGTTATATGCCTACACGTGACCGCACAAAAAAGCTCATTCTACTTCGACACAGTGAGGTGGATAAAGTCATTAACCTGTGTTATGAGAGATGCAAAGGCGATGGAGCTAGGAAACTGTATAAAACTATCACACAGATATACTGTGGTTTGAGTGAACGGAAGATTCAAGCTGCTTTGAATCGTTCGACTAAACGTCAGGAACTGAAGCCTACATTCAGCAATAAGCCCCCTTTGAAACCAGTACAAGCATCTAGTGTGTGGAAACAAGTACAGGCTGATCTAGTGAGCATGGAGCACATGCCAAGTGCTGTTGGGGAAACCACTTACAAGTACGTCCTATCTGTTATAGATGTATTCAGTCGTTTCCTAATTCTAAGACCAGTTGCTTCTAAATCGGCAGCAGAAATAGCTGACATTTTGACTGGAATTTTCGCTGAACACGGGGCACCAGAGAGATTTCAGACAGATCAGGGTTCTGAGTTTAAAGGATCTGTTGATGCCTTGATGTCCAAGCTGAAGGTAAATATAATCAGGTCTAGACCATATCACCCACAGTCTCAGGGTAAAGATGAATGTTCCCACCGAACATGGAAAGATTACCTAGCTCATGACCTCAAAGAGGACCCACAAACTAACTGGGTAGCAAATTTACCGGTGTATATGTCACTGTACAATGCATCACCACACAGTGCTATTGGTCATAAAACACCATTTCAAGTGCACTTCAATCGAACACCACTAACTGTTACAAAGCCACTCCTATCTGGTCCTAGAGAATCTGATACTGATGACAGTGAATCACATGATTCCGATCTGTCTGACCATAGCAAGGCCATGCGTACTGAAGCTAAAAAGAGCTCTGAAAGAGCCGCTACACTGATGGTCCAGCAGCAACTAGCTCTGAACCCACCCAGTTTGTATGACATTGGTGATAACGTCATAGTGCGGCTGCCAATAGAGGAAAGGAAGAAGAAATCAAATAAGACAAAGAGAATGGTATACAAGGGTATTGTAGTCAAAGTAGATCACGGCAAACACATGTACATTGTTAGGTACGAGGATGCTGGACAGTATAAGACTAGACAATTTTCAGTACGAGATCTGACCTCAGAGTCATTAACAGCAGAGAAACAAAGGCCCAAAGCTGCTGTTGCACGCTCAAAGCATTCGAATAAACCAAAGGCCTCCAAGGCCAAATCAAAAAATACCAAATTGCCGACTCATGCAGAACACCTCTCAGACTGATTCAACCATGTTTAAAGTAACAACTAGGGTTGCCACTTATGACTTCCAATATTCTGATTTAAGTACTATTACAACCCATAATGCATGGCTAAGTGATTCTAATGTAAGTACTTTCATATACCTGTTGCGGAATCACAAGAGCTATGCCACTTCCCCAGTAAACATACTCCCTGTTGAGTTCTATGTAACCGTGAGAGGTGAACTGAAAGCTACAGCTGATACACTCTGGCAAGACTACTTAGTCACTGAAAAGTGCTTTTCTCCTGCTAGTGGTGCTTCCCAGTTGCTATGCATTCCCATAATAGAAAACAGTCATTTTTTGTCATCGTGGTTGATTTAATCAAGCACACAATGGAAATACTGGATTCCCGAGAAAGTCCCAGAAGAACTGATAGGTATATAATGGCAACATCAGTATTGGCACAATACCTAAACAGCAAGCTACCAGCAGTAGGTGGGATCCCACATAAAAACGGCTTTTCTTAAAGCCACCACATAACAAAAGAACACACCTGTATATACTAGCCGTCCGAAAACTCGCCATTATATTGCGTAACACACTACATCCGGTGCAAGGTTCAGGGGTCATAGCAATAAGCATATAATTATATCTATAACATAATGAGATTATGGGCCCACCCAGAAAGTCACAGAATGAACCCAAGGCACTGAAATGACACAGACTGACCTACCACACTCTGCATGCCCCCAACATACCTACATGCATGCTGCAAATGGTCCGTTCTCCATTTGCGTTAGCTAACGCAAATGGGGAACGGGCGCACCACACCCACCCAGAAGGTCACAGAATGACCCTATGGCACTGAAATGACACAGACTGACCTACCACACTCTACATGCCCCCAACATACCTACATGCATGCTGCAACTGGTCCGTTCTCCATTTGCGTTAGCTAACGCAAATGGGGAACGGGCGCACCACGCCCACCCAGAAGGTCACAGAATGACCCCATGGCACTGAAATGACACAGACTGACCTACCACACTCTACATTCCCCCAACATACCTACATGCATGCTGCAACTGGTCCGTTCTCCATTTGCGTTAGCTAACGCAAATGGGAAACGGGCGCACCACACCACCCAGAAGGTCACAGAATGACTGACCTACCACACTCTGCATGCCTACATGTATACTGTAACAGGTTCATTCTCCATTTGAATTAGCAGGGCATAGAATGCCACCTGTATAAACATACTAAACATTATTAACATGTTTCAAAGGTAGGATTAAGTGCGCTCTGCAATAAGGTCCTCGAAGCCACTAACCGCTTATGCTTGTGCTACGAGCTAGCTTACACAGTAAGGTTGAGATCACGGTCCTCAGGAGTCACGCTGACAGCGAACGGCCTACGGAGGAGGTGCAGAGCGTTGTAGCGGAGGTGGAGCTACAGGATTTGTCAACCAGCGCGCAGGTGCAGACTGACACGGAGGCCACGGAGGCTACGGAGGCCACGGAGGCCACGGACGCGACGGAGGCTACGGAGGCCCACACAACTCCCAAACCTGTTAACCCTGCCGTAGAACTCGCGCTGATAAGGCGCACTTCTGTTGACAAAGTGAGGCTGGTTAGGGGTAAACGTTTGGGACTTTATATTTATTTGTTGCAGCTTGGGTTGTTAGATCAAAGGCAGCAACTGTGCGTTATTTTTGGACTAGCATAGAAGCCCGCCTTTGGCGGGCTTCTCTGCTCCGGCGCTAGGGCAACAGCGCTTCGACGATGGTGGCTCTGCAACGGTGCTTCCTCAAATGCATTATCCATTAGTTCATTTTCTCCAATGGCCGACCCTGTAGCTAAATCATAGATAGTAGAGAACAAGGATTGGCAACTTCCGATTTCACACCTTGTTAACACCTACATCCGGGTTAGGATGACCTTTGCTCACGGCTGTTTCGCTAATACAAATGGCGGCAACTTAGTTTTGATTTGGAAACCGAGAACGAGGGATTTGAATTCCTCGAGGAACTTAACTCGCAAAGTATTTAGCCTTTTTCTCTTCGGGGACTACAAGTAAGAGACAAGTAACAAGCCATGAAGGTAGAAAGGATGCAAAGCAAGCGTGCTTTAGTCTAAAAAGTAAGCTTTATGCTCTCTCGGCAGCAAAATGCGTCTCTCTCTCTCTCTGCAAGTAATCGCTCCATAGCACACTTCTCCCAGTTTTCCAGCTAGTGTGCTACATCTCAAAGAAAAGTCAGGTATGCACAGAACATTACCCTATATGGCTCATTCTACTGCCCTTTCCGTAACTCGTGTTTTGAACGAGTTTATTTAAGCAACATTAATTGGTGTTTTAGCCTTTTTCTCTTCGGAAACTACATGCAGTTAAGAGACAAGTAACAAGCCATTAATGTAGAAATGATACGAATCCAGTGTGCTTTAGTCTAAAAAGTAAGCTTTATGCTCTCTCGGCAGCTAAATGCGTTTCTCTCTCTCTGCAAGTAATCACTCCATAGTACTCTTCTCCCAGTTATTAGCTAGTGTGCTACATGTACACATAGACTAAAGTATACTTGCTTTGCATCACTTCTACGTTCATGGCTTGTTACTTGTCTCTTAAGGTAGTAGGAGGGGCTAGAGTGACCTGTTTTGTTTGATTTCATTTTCTGACCAGACATACAGATGCAAGAACTCTTTTGAACTGCGCAGTTATTATCCCGAAACGTTCGATAGTTTTTGAGTTATACAGAAGAGAAATTTGTTGGTAATAAATACATCGCACCCACGATGTTATGATAGGACGCCCACAATGTTATGATACGGAAGGTGTCACTAAGTAAGTATACTGCACGCTTAGAAGCAGCACGAATGGAAGGTTTCCTGAATAAGTATATTGCACGTGTAGAGGCAGCGCGATGGGCGAGACAACAATGGGGATGGCTGTGGCTGCCTTCGTGCGCAGTTTAGTGAGAATGGGTAAGAAATCCGTTTTCATAACACCTCATTGTGCTAATGAGGTGCTAAATTCCAAGGGGCGCCTCCAGGATTAGACAGACCAGCATCTAAGCAGGAATTGAGCAGCGCGAAAGCCTTCTCTGGTTGCTACGCCGGTCAATATGAAGTAGAAGCACTTCACCAACAATGTGGAAGGGAAACAACCTGTTACTATATTTCTCAAGTGTTGTGAAGGGCGATTTTCGTGCTTCGTTGATTTGTTCGAGGTGTTGCGCACGGAACTACTATGTTTCGGTATACACGAATCGTCCCGCGTTTGTTCCAATGCGAAGCATATAGTGTGCGCTAAAGTCGCACGGGAGCGACTAGCGTTACACGCAGCGGTTAGAGCGTTACAGCCATTTTCGTATACTTTCGATTTAAAACGCTGTAATAGCACCATAGTACCTGTTACTCCTAGTCGCTCCCGTCGGAGTGTAGGCACATGCCCTGTCCTCCTATGCACCAAGTTTGATAGCTCTAGGCCACTCTGGTCAGAAGTAGTTTCACTTTTGCTGCGGGTCATCGGAATTACAGTGCATCTAATTAATTGCTTACACGACGTGATCAAATTAAGCAATTAATTAGTAAACCACATCAAAATACACGGAAAGGGTAGGTCTATGTACCTGGAAACAATCAAGTTTGTATGTGAAATGGTTACAAAGTTATGTGTATTCAAACATAGCCCTCTAGTTTTGAAAATAGCCCCTACTACTACCTTAACTGTAGTCTCCAAAGAAAAAAGGATGAAACATGAGTTAATGTTGCTAAAATAAACCCGTTCAAAACACGATTTACGGAAAGGGCAGTAGAATGAGCCATATAGGGCAATGTTCTGTGCTTACCTGACTTTCCTTTGATATGTAGCACACTAGCTGGAAACCTGGGAGAGGTGTGCTATGGAGCGATTACTTGCAGAGAGAGAGACACGCACTTTGCTGCCGAGAGAGTATAAAGCTTACTTTTTAGACTAAAGTACACTTGCCTGTTATCAGTTCTATGTCCAAGCTTGGTCACTTGTCTCTTGTTAAAGTCTTGGAAGAGAAGAATGGTAAAAACAAACATGTCTTCCAATGGCCCCAGTCTCGGTCCCAATCCCAATTCCGACTCGAAAAAACTAAGTTGTCGCTCCGAAACAGCTAGTCTCGTTCCCAGCCCACCACTTCCGCTAACAAAATGGCCGCGGAAAGGATGGTCTGTATAGTCTCGTACCCAGCCCCACTTCCGGCCGCCATTTTATAAGGCACGGAAGGTGGGTCTGGGGACTATGTGCAGTTTTCTTGGCGGAGTCCGGCGATCCCCGGCCTCCAATCAGATTGCAGATACGTGAATAATAATGACCAAATCACATGTCGGTCACATGCGCGTGCGTTGGGTGCGAACGACGGAGATGGACCTTCCTTTGGGTCAAGCTAACGGTCGAGCCATTGCGCATACAGAGTCATCGCTAGGGATACGAATCGAATGGTTGGGTAAAAATTGTCCTTGTCCTAACTGTCAAAGGATAGTACTCAGAGCTCGAAAATGATCCTTCCAGCTTAGAAATGGATTGACTTAGCGCTTTACAAGCCGCTTTGAGCCGGTGTCCAGATCTTGAAAGCACAGTCGGGAAGCGTACGCAGTTTGCGTACTCACTGTCAACTGGTGCCACAATGCAGGCCAAACCGTCCTCACAAAGCTTCCAACTATGCTACCACCGCGCAGAAGGGAAGATAGATTGCGTCTTCTTGTCTCCGTATCGCTAGGAGGCTGTGCACAGAAGGAGCATCGCGATAGTCTTGGGCTGCCATATAAACGCGATATGGAAGCATGTGCCCATCACGTGATATTGCGCAATCACCGCCAAGGATTATGTACATAGTCCCCAGACCCTACCTTCCGCGTCGTCAGCCATGTTTGCGGAAGTTGGGGCTGGGTACGAGACTATGGTCTGTAGGGCTGTGGCGAATATGCGGGCATAATATCCGGAATAATGGGGCTGCCTGAGCATCAGCGCACTTCCGGAATAACCGGCGGAAATTATCTAGGCATGGACCAAAATGGCTGCCAGCTGTAGTGGAAGTTGTGGAACGGTCCGAACGGGTAGTGCACAAGCAGATAGCATTGACTTAGTTTCTTCTGGGAATGATGCAAGTGAGGAGTCTGAGGACACTGAAGAGGAAACGGACGAACCTGTGGCAACACTGGCAAAGAACACAGTGTCATCGATTCTGGACAAACTGAAGTCGCCGACTCCCGCCGTGCAGCTGACACCAATGCTGACTCCAGTCCATTAGAGTGGTGGAAGCAGAACGCCACCACACTACCTAAGTGGTCATCTGCTGCGGCAAAGATTCTGCTGCTTCAGCCATCATCTGCTGCTGCTGAGCATGAATTTTCACTGTTGAAGGCATCGTTTGGAGAACAGCAAGAAAGTGCCCTTCAAGATTACATTGAGGCATCACTGCTGTTGCAGTTTAACAAGCGTTAAACATTGTTACAGACTTGCAGATAATTTGGACGTACTGTATTATACATCATTTATGTAGTATGCATACCAGCTTAATTAGAATTTTGATTCTTTTCATGAGCACTATTTTGAGAATAATGGGCAGTTTTTAAAGGAATTGTGGAATAACATAATTGGCAAGTTTTAGAGCATATTAGCCTCAGGCCTAATGGTCTGGTATCTTTGGGCCGAATCCTTGGTTCTCGCCATCCCAAATAATTCTAGCCAATCAGATCGCCGTTTGATCACGTGCACACCAAAAAAACGCGCGAAACTCGTAGGGACGAGTCTCACATGTAGCTAAATTCGCGTTCTTGTTTAGATGATGGTTAATGTCCTGCGTTAGACAATGGGATGTGACCCGCTGCAACTAGTCTAATCCTTGCCCCAGCAAGCACCCGGCCAAGATCTGAGGGTGTGTACGTGTATACGGCCTTGGACTCATGTATAACAAATACAGTGAGTTGGCGGAAGGCCAGGGTATGCAGTATTTAAATTTAAGGGTTGTGAATTTGCACACAACCCAATATATTGTTACTATGGCAACGTACAACTCCTTTGATTTGTTGTACCAGCAACTAACTTTGTAAATGTAACCAAGCAACACTTTGCTTGCCCTAGTTGCTGAGCAACCGAGTATCCAATTATGGAAGTGGAAATGACAAATTTCCTTTGAATATTCAAACATACTGCCATCTACGATTGCTTTGGGGATGTGGACTTAAAGCCACATACTGCATACCCGTGAGCTGGCCTGATCACATCGAAAGACGATGGAGACAATGTACACCCCTCAGACCTTGGCTGGAGGTGCCAGGAAAAACCGCTAGGGCCTAGTAGCAAAATAACAGTGGCTAGAATAGTAAATTGGAACTGTGATAGCCAAATAGGGAGGGGAATCAATGAACACCTGCAAAGGAACTTAAGATAGAACAAGATTAAGTGTCACCAAGTACGTGCAACATCAAGTCATACGAAAAAATGTATACTTCCACTTGCAATAGACAAGACAGTGCTTGCAGCTCAATGTGACTCCCCCACTTCCCCCACTGACGCATTTCTTTGCAGTGCTCTGCCATTGTTCCACTGAACAGAAGGCACTTAAACAGATCAGAATTCTGTTCAGTGAAATCAACGATTATGCCTGGAATCATCGTGCAGCCCCTATATTGTTTTCATTTTTGTGTGGTATTTTTCATTTCCTAATAACTCCTTGGAAATTGATCGGAAGAGGCAATTCCCATCTCCTTTAATGGAGTCCAGTTGTCTGTTCTGTTGTTGTAGTGCCTCTTGGATAATCCCATAGTCCTTGGAGGTGGTAGGTGGTGGCGTAATGTTACCGGGTGCAAGTGTGCTGTAGTCGAGCTTCGATGTGGGAACAAATGCTTGCAAGACTGACCACTTAAATTGTCTTATTGTATCTTCTATGGGTGTGTCCACAGTCACTCCCTATACAACAGGTATACAGAACGGATAAGCTGTACATACATGTTCAATGAATGGTTGCATGCTTTATGTTTAACTTAGCATAACTGCATGCATAGGCATATAGTTACATACCTGCATGCACTTGTGGGTAGAGTATGTATCTAAATGTGTACACTATGTGTGAGCAGCATGTGGGCATGTTGCAAACATACCTTGCCAACTGTGTGTGGATGAGAAACAGTGCTTTCTGATACAGTAACTTTATCATGAGTTGCTATGTGACAAAGAAGTAAACAAAGGATGATGCAAATGCTCCATGCAGAATTGTGCATGCAAGGTGCACACAAGTGTTTCTTTCTTACCTGCGTTGTTGCTGCTTATATTCAAACACTTTCTCTCAATGCAGCATTGCCGCTTCTTGCCACTGCCACCATACTGTGGCATGTCCTTACAGTACTTGCACTGACCGCAGTTATCCCTCTGGCATCTAGCGCTGTGGCCACATCGTGATCTCTTCTGACCTACATGCATTGCATGAATGTCACAGTCAGTATATGTAATATCTGTACGTATATTCCATTCAGCTTCTCTGTTTCTCTCTCTGTATATATGGGTCTGTTGCAAAGTAGGTGTGAAATACCTGCATAAGAGTTCTGTTGGGCTTGGACACTCCTTGTCGCAGACATTAGCTGGGCTGCCACCTGCATGCGTGTATGTGAGCAAGACATGCATGTTCAGTTCAGTTAGAAGTTCTGCTTGTGTATATCTATAAGGAATTATTCAATGTATAAGAGTGATGTGCATGCAGTCACTACATTCATGGGCATGCAATCTAACATTAGTTAACCTTTTTCAGTCGTTGTGCCTTTTCACCAATCCGGTTTTGAAACTTCCTTCCAGGTCTCTTGCCTTGCTTTTGCTTGTCCAGTGAGCCATATGCACGAAGTCTTGCATACCTTCGTCTCACTTTCTTGGCAACCTCCGTCACCAAACTAGGCCTCAGAAGCAGACTGTCCTGGTGTGGCATCAGCACTCTCATTTGGGATTCAAGGCTTTGCAGCTCTTTGTTGAACTCTATAAGTGTTCCTGCATCAGTGCAGTTATAGCTCAGATTCTCTATACTTTTTAGAGAGATTCGAAGAGCTTGCTGCGCCTTGATGACTGAAGTGGCCTGTTACATATAGAGAAAAGGTATGTGCATGGTATAAGCGTCTTATAAATATGTACACGTCAACAGCATGCACATTTGCATTTATAGCTTCTACATAATGCCTAAGAAGAAAAATGCATGCTCCTATGAGTGCAAGCACAATATACCTTCATTTTGGGAATCTCATCCTGCATTTCCTTAGGTGCTTCCTGTTCATCACTGTCCTGGAACACCACCTCCTCATGATCATCAGAGTTAACAGCATCACTGGCAGCTGCAGGAGTCACTGTGTCTGAGGTGAGTTACTCACTTGCAAGGTAGTTAACTGGCAGTCTGTCCCAACTCCAGTCACTGAAATAGTGAAATACTGCAAAGAAATGTTTGCAGGGCAATCGCTGCTGCTTCCAGTCCTTGCAGCTACATTGTGGCTCGCAAAAGCTGACTGTGTGTTTCTTGCCAGATGAAGAGTTGATTTCGAAGATTCCTTGCACTGAATCGGTGCAAATACCTTGTGTTGCATAATTTTGGCACATTTGCTCTTCCTGGAAAGGCAATGGACAATCACATTCCGAGCCTTCCATGCAAGTATGATGGCACGAAATCCTTATATGCTCTGTATGTTCCAGACATCTGGTAGTTTCGTAGAAGGTATTTCTGGTAGGATTCAGGAAGAAATGCATTGACTAGAAGCGCTGCTAGACTCGAGACAGTCATGTTCCTGTTGTGGGGCAGGTAGCTGTACTTCAGCAACTTGTTCAGAGCCTCCACCCCATTGTTGGTATTGACGCCAGCATAGAACTTGTCATCACGGTAGCAGTGAGCCCATTTCTGTTGGGAAATGGTAGAATACTAGGATAATACATATATACTCATTTGTTGAAAGTAAAGTGAATGAAAAAACAAAAATTGCATAGTGATGAGAGTGATTTAATGAATTACCTCCGGTATTGACAGCCACTTGTTTTGCAACCAAAATCTGACTTGGGCATTGCTTCTCCAGACTGATGATTGCTTCAAGTTTTCAATTGCTTTATCATGGTAGTAAGTCCGTGGCTTGTTTGCATCATCTACAGGGGATGGTGCAACACAATCACGTAGTAGGTACAATAGCTGGTCTCTTTCGTTCTCATTTAGGCCATGCTTTCCATCTTTTGTCCATCTCTCCCATGCCTGTTCTCGGTGGAAATCGCACAAATAAATGGTAACTCCAGGGAATACAGCCTCCAGTGCTGCTACGTCTGCTTCGGAGTAGTCGCACATGAAGAACTGGGGCTTCCACCCTGGATTCCAGGTTTGTAAGATCTGCAGAGCTTCTTGTATATGCTCAGCCGTTTCTGATTGTGTAATGAACTGGCCAACAATACTGTATCCAACATTTGTGCGCACACACACAAAAAACAGTGCAAGATCATACTTCGTAGTTTTGTATGTAGCATCTATCATACTAATGTTGTTGCCATATCTTGCCAGTAGTGACTTCTGCCAATCAGTTTGGTGGACCCAGAGGAATGTCTGGGAGCAGTCTGTATGGGATCCTACCAGTTCATTCCATTCATCATCACCTCCTAAGTTTCCTTGAAAGCCACTTGGCTGGATTCCTTGCCTGCTTCCCGTCTTAGGCAATTGAGATTTGTCAGCCATTATGTAGGGGCGATAGAAGTGTCTGCTGCTTGGTTGCTCTTGTTCCCGTTTCTTCACCATTAAGTGCAGATTCTCTTTATCCAGCTTGGAGAGCTCTAGGGCTTTCTTTGCTTTATGCACATGATTTCTGATGTCTTGCAGGCTGGGGTGAAAGGCGCGATCAGAAGGTGAGGGCTGGCATTGATACCTCTTTGAAAATTGTGTATGGACATAGTTCCTAAGTGATCGTTTCACCTCATGAATTTCGACAGTGCCATCAGAGACGATTTCAGATATTTTCTGAGCTATGGCTGGATGAACTTTTTGAGCGTACCCACTTGTTTCATCAGTTGGATGCTTTGTGTGGGCATCACATGTAGGCAAGGACACAAAATATCGCACTTCTCTAGCTGGACTACCTGATTTCATTTCCTGGCTCAGTTGTGCCAACCTTTCCTCCCTAAGTTGTCTCAGTTTCCATGAGCTCAGTTTCCCTTTCTCATCATCTGTTATTTTGTATGCATGGTATAGTGTGTACCTTTTCACTGAAATCTTAGCCAGACATCCTAGCTTCCTTGTGCCTTGCAGTCGTAGGCGACTGTGTTTGCACTCTCTTTGTTGAAAATATTCCTCCCCGAACTGACAGTTGTACAGTGTATCGCCATCTACTGTGAATGGTACACCTTCAAATTCAGTGTCTTTACCTCCCTCCTCCTTCTTCCAGTACAGACGAGGTTCCTTTGCATGAGTTGGCTCCTTTGGACAGCACTCTGGATCCTGTGTGATATATAGGCAATATCTATTATTACACTAATGCATATTTTTGCTCATAGTTTGTGGCTGTAACCATTGGCATTACTTAATACATCTACCTATTATCACATACTATACTGTTTCATTAACCAAGATACCTATACCTAGCTAGCTAGTTACCTGGTTCTCTTTTTCTGAGTTTGTATGATGCTGTCCTGCAACAGTTTTGCGTGATTTGCGAATTGAGAAAGTGGAGTGTCAACGCGGTGTTTCTCAAGAGTTCCTTCTAAGTCAGTCACGAAACCTTCGTAATACACTCCGCAGAGTTTCAGCCCTTCTGCCCATGCAGCAGGAGGCTGCTCCATACCGTCGCGCCAAACATCACGTGCGCGTGCGATGTGCTGTGAAACGGGGGGAGGGTCAACATAGTGAGACCCTCCCCCCGTTTTCACAGGGCTGCGAGTCATAATACGGCTGGTTCACGAGATCACTTTGTACAGTTCCAGGTGTTTGTCCTCTGCAATGAGGCTCTCGAAGCCACTAGCCGCTCTCTATATAGTTGCAGTAATAATTCTTCTGCTTGAGCTACGAGCTAGCTTACACCGTAAGGTTGAGATCACGAACCACAGGAGTCACGCTGACAGCGAACGGCCTACGGAGGAGGTGCGGAGCGTTGAAGCGGAGGTGGAGCTACAGGACTTGTCAACCAGCGCGCAGGTGCAGACTGACACGGAGGCCACGGAGGCTACGGAGGCCACGGAGGCCACGGAGGCTACAGAGGCCACGGAGGCTACAGAGGCCACGGAGGCTACAGAGGCCACGGAGGCTACAGAGGCCACGGAGGCTACAGAGGCCACGGAGGCTACAGAGGCCACGGAGGCTACAGAGGCCACGGAGGCTACAGAGGCCACGGAGGCTACAGAGGCCACGGAGGCTACGGAGGCCCACACAACTCCCAAACCAGTTAACCCTGCCGTGGAACTCACGCTGATAAGGCGCACTTCAGTTGACAAAGTGAGGCTGGTAGGGTAGCTAAACGTTTGGGACTTTATATTTATATATTAATTTTTTATGAGCTCGATCCTATTTTCATTGTCAAGGCAGTCTTTCTCGCAGTAGCAACCAGTGCTGTTTCACTGTGAACTGCTGAGTGTGTGGCTGGATTACTTATGCAGCTATAATCTTGATGTGATTGAGGCTCCTGCTATGCCATTCAATTCAACGGATGGGAGCTACAATATTGAGCAATGCAGCAAGGAGAAAATTAAGCTATGGCTAGATATCTTGATTTTGAAACACTGCACATCATGTGTGATTATTGCATTTGACAGCTTCTTGCCTAGTTTGTCTATAGTCTTGCATAGACAGACCGCTTTCCCTCCTGGTGAAAGCACTTCACAAAATCTTCAGGCCTAGGTTGAGATAAATTAAGGCACCAAACGCCTCACATTGGTAGGTGTGAGGATTTAGAATGTGCTGAGAATGCCCTGTGTATACATACATTCAAGGCCTTTGAATGACTTCAGCCTTGAAGCCACATGCCCATGTGTTTGTTTGCAATGCAGTGAACGTTATCCTTTCTGTTTCTCTATATAGTATTTGGCATGTTGGCTGCAGTTGGCAGATTCAGTTACTAAGTTCCATGACATTGTTTGCACTCTATTTCTGTGGGATACCTTTCTTCACATCCGATAGTATATCATTTCGTTAGCAAAAGCAAGGTATGCAGTGTGGCATACCTTGGGGCATGTGAATGAGGCATAAATCACATCTGACAACAATTTAAATGAGGAAACTGCACGCAGATGGCGTTTCCCTAAACCACACTATGTATCTGCACAGTGCAGCATTTAACTAGCTAGATATACAGCATGCTATCTATTTAAAGCCACACATTTCATGTAATCATCTATTGCATGTGAAGGAAGGTATGAGCCCCAAAGAAATAGCGTTCAAATACTGTCATGGTGTTAGCAACTGAATTACCAACTGCTGTATACTGGCATAAGGCAGCCAAAAGTACACATGCTTAAATACAAAAAGGTACAGAAAACATAAGGCACAAACTAGTAGAAGCTAGGGGAATGTGAATAGACAGCAATATTGAAAGTCACATGACAAACACTGGGAAGTACAAACTAAGATATGTGACTTAATGCAATACATAGCCAATATTGAAGCCAGTGTGTGTCTGTGTGTGCTGTATGCCACATATAAGTCCATTGAAGCACTGAATTCAAGATATGATTGAACAAAAGCATGCACACATGAATATATATAGATAAGATGTGCAGTGTGCAACAAAGGAAAATTCATTGAGATACAACCCTTACTTAATGGAAACTGACTATATTGTTTGAGATATATATACAGTACTCAGATGAATGTACACACATTCTGGGGAAGACATATATATATACTAGAGAAGATTAAAAATTTTCTACAAAAATGGTAAGAATGTAGGGATGGCACAAAAAGGACAGAAACAAGAGGGGATGTCATTCTGCATCATGTGCTACTCACTGTATGGCCACATAAGAACTAGTGCCAGCTATTGCTCTTGGTGTGTAGCTATAGCTACTCCACCAGCACTCAGTTGCAAATAGCCCCTGAGGGCTGATAAAGTGGAAGCAGCTAGATTCCTTCAACTATATACTAGAGTCTAGATCTGTTCTTGCCAATTATAGTGCATATTCCTTTCGATGTGCTACTGAAGTTCAGTTTGCTCTGTTCAAGAGATAAATAATGTACCCTCCATCGACACTGATTAGCTACATGCTGCTGCCAGATGTAGGGATGTGGTGCAATACCCTTGTGTGTAGAAACCACACACAGCAAATACTTCACCACATGACATCCCCTCTTGTTTCTGTCCTTTTTGTGCCATCCCTACATTAATTCTTACCATTTTTGTAGAAAATTTTTAATCTTCTCTAGTTTCTGTACTTTTTATGCAAGTCTGCTTATAGCCTTCTCTCATTAGTATACTGTATCTCGTCCACCTTTACCTATAATAGGTCACAATCGACTTGCTACTAGTTTATTCATCCCCGATGGATGCAAAACTGGACCGTGTAGCTAGCTAGCTACAAGTGAATTTCGTACCGTGTCCGCTGATACTGAGACATATTAAATTGCCAGCGTTTCCTTTCATCTTGGACGATATCAATAAGAACTTTATAGCGCACCACACTTGGTAAGCTGCCAATCTTTCGCTTTACCAGGCAAACACGAAGAACTTCTGCGCGCTGGCCCAGCGACCATTTTTCAAACTACGTGGTGACGTCATTAGAAAATGGCGGATTTCACACAGCTCTGTCGCTGTGAGCCACGAAAACCTTGATGTTGAATATTATCGCTTTGAAAACCAGTTCTATCAAAGAATACAGTTCGGGAACTTTCTAGTAGTTTCGTCCTAAAAGCGCTCCAATAGCCCCCTTCGTTCTTGAGTTACAGCTGGCGAAGAAGAAGAAGAAGAAGCTTGAAGAAGAAAACGAAAACCGGGATTTTCGAAGCGCGGTTATTTCTCAGCGGGATATGTTCGCTTGCCTTTAAGGTCAGTTTATAGTAAGAACGTTCTATATTCAGCTGTACGTAGCCTTCTTTCGTCGGTTTTCTGCGTATTTTCGAATTTCGCTCCTATACCAATGTATAGGGATAACGAAACACCCTGTGCCATCCCTACATAGAGAGTATTACCGCACTCTCTGATATGCATGGAGGTATATACATAGATATGCTGCAGCTGGCACGTGTGTCATCTCTGGTTTGGAAGTTAGTATCAGGTATCTGTTGCATGTGCCAAAGGTAAAGGTTTTCTCAACAGTACACAGCTGTTACTGCATGAGTTTACTCTTAACCTCCCTGGTTGCTCTGTTCTTCAGGTTCCTGACAAGGTCAGCGTTGAGTGTGACTTGGAACTGCTGAATCCCATACCCTACCGAAACAAGGAGCACTGTTGCCAGGAAGCTGAAAAGCGAACCTTACCTGAACTATGTGGAGAGATCAATGCTTCTTCCATCAGAAATGAATCCCGTGTAGAAGGTTGCACTTGTACGGACCTCATGGCATGCAAGGCAATAGTCCTCACTGCCACCTCTTCAAACCATTGGCTGGAATCGCTGGATGCCATTGCATCCGTACAGAACATTATGCCAGATATGAAGATCATTATGATGGACCTTGGCATGAGCGCTGAACAAGAGGAACAGCTACAGCGTCTGCGTAATGTTGAAGTTCGTAAATTCCCCTTTGACTCCTTCCCACCCCATGTGAGGAGACTGGATGTTTATGCATGGAAGTCATTGTCAATGCAGATGATGTTGTTCGAGTATGAAGTT
This sequence comes from Aplysina aerophoba, assembly GCA_949841015.1. Taxonomy (NCBI): domain Eukaryota; kingdom Metazoa; phylum Porifera; class Demospongiae; order Verongiida; family Aplysinidae; genus Aplysina; species Aplysina aerophoba. The sequence goes on along the minus strand of OX465049.1, from coordinate 1,181,095 downwards.
GTTTTCTACATGGATGCAAGCATCCGTCTGAGACGCCCTCTTGTGGATATTCTTATTCCAGGTGTGCAGAACTTCCCAATCAAGGTTAACGGCAATGGAATGTATGATGGCGCATTTACCAGGGAGGAAACCTACAAGTACCTCGGGGTTACTCGTAAGCAGGTGTCAAAGCGCTTCCAAAAAGAAGGAGGCCTTCTGATGTACCGAAACTGCTCTTTTCTACACAAACGGATACTGTCTGCCTTAGTGGACTGTGCACTCCATGAGGTGTGTATTGCCCCTAGTGGAGCTTCGCCTTATGGATGTGACATGGACAAGTATCGCCAACAAAGTAACCAGATTAACAATATTGAGCAAGTTGAATACATTGGCTGCCACCGTTTTGAACAAAGTGCCCTTACATCAGTCTTGGAGAGGGAGTTTCAATTTGCAGACCAGGACCCTGTTGTGGCTGCCTATCCCTTTTCACAATCATTAGTATTGTGGAGGAATCCAACTAAGTGCTTTACTCTGTTCCTCAAAAACTGAGAGTGAACAATGTGTCTTGCATATACGTCATAAAATGATAATATTATATTTTGTTGCCTGATGAAGCCATACATCAAAGCAAGCAACCATGGGTAAACCTGGGATAGCACGTACTGAGGGTTAGTTAACAACCTGGGGTGTAGGTTATCACCCTGCAGCGTTAGCTATCACCCTGCAGGGTTAGTTATCACCCTGCAGCGTTAGCTATCACCCTGCGGGGTTAGCTATCACCCTGCAGCGTTAGCTATCACCCTGCGGGGTTAGTTATCACCCTGCAGGGTTAGTTACAGTGGTTGCGAGGTTACTTGTCCGATTACGATTTGCAGTCTGCACTCGAACGCGGCACGTGATAAATGAGCGTCATAGTTCGTCATTATCTATTCAAATTCGGATTGCGTGAGCACTCTTCGTACGAAGAGTGCTCACGCAATTTGAATTTTGAATACGAAATGACGAACTATGACGCTCATTTATCACGTGCCGCGTGATCGAGTACAGACTTCAAATCGCAATCGGGACAAGTAACCTCGAAACCACTGTACTAGTCTCGCCCCAGTCCACTTTCGGCCGCCATTTTTAATGGGGCTCGAAAGGTGGTCTGGCACATTTAGTCGAAAAGCTTGGCACTGCAGAACGATATCGTTCTGCCCAATCAGATTGCCAGAAAATGACGCGTCACTCCGCGTAATAACGAGCGGCGTTCTACGAGCATCAATCATGGATATACCGAGGCTTGACGCTAAGGGAGTGGCAGTAGAGCTTGTGAACGATGCCATCAAGCATGCTTTCCTTACTCTGGATACGCTGCAGCAACGACCGACCAAGATAAGGCGGTTAGGGAGTTCCTACAGGGCAAGGATGTTTTCGTTTCCTTACCAACAGGCGAAGGCAAATCCCTGTGCTTCGCCACCTTACTAGCTGTGTTTGACTTCCTTAAACAGCATCTCACAGTCTGTACTGGCAGTCGGACGGGACGGTACCGGGTCGTAGCGTCAACGTCACTAGTCGTATAGTCACGTGATGTCTCTGATGTACCTTACGAATGCCAAGCTTTTCGACTAAATGTGCCAGACCACCTTTCGAGCCCCATTAAAAATGGCGGCCGGAAGTGGACTGGGGCGAGACTACCACTGTACCGACTGCTGCTTCAAAATGGGCTTTTAATAATCTGCACCAATCACCTATTCGGACCATTCTGTATATCCTGCTTGAAGGTCGTCGAAATCGTCATTTGTTGTGGTGAAGTCAAACCTGGACGACTTTGCAGGACCCGAACAGGCGTTCTTCGCGAAACGCTTCGCCAATTCACTAGTCTACGGGACGGAATAAAGTATTTGCAAATAGCCATAGTAACGTTCGGGTAGTTCGTTGGATAACTCGATTGGACGGGCGAAGTTTGAGCTACGCGCTAGTCCGTTCGAATTGCAACAAGCTAGTTATAACATGGCCCCTCGGGCGCTTGGCTGATTTATCGCCCTCGTGACCATGTGATAACTAGTACTTGTTGCAGCTTGGGTTGTTAGATCAAAGGCAGCAACTGTGCGTTATTTTTGGATAACACACAGTTACCTTGTTTGGAAGCACATAACACATTGTTTGCTTTATAACGCACTGCTTCAAATGGGGCTCTTATTTATGTCTCCAATCATGGCATGTCCAACCTAATGCAAACGCTTATTCTTACACTTCAAGAAAACATCTTTGATGTTCATCACCTTGTGGACTTTCCCATGACAGTAGACAATATGACTGTTGCAAATGTATCCCATAGTGCAAGCATGACACATTCATGCATGCATCATTCTACTATTAATTTTGATCCACACCATGCTGCATGCCAAGTGATCATAATAATTTTGGCAATTCATTCAATTGATTAACTTTTAATGAACGAATCTCACTTTGTAACATTACACTAAAACTGAAGAAATTGTTCGGGGCTAGAAAAGCAATTTTTCAAAACCCTTTCCTCTTGTGCTGCGTTTCTTTCTGCCTCCTAGGCAAGATCTAATGCAGACACTAACACATACACACACACACCTCCTCTTCTGTACACCTTGTCCATGTTTGGACCTTGGGCGAGATCACGAAATCTATCAGCAGATGGGGGTCACTGAGCTGGCTGGCCTATAAGTAGCTGGTGGATGGTGGATCGCCACAGGTTCCTGTCATTCACTAGCTCTTCCCAGTTAGCAATCTCGGATAGGTCAACATCTATCCAGCGTAGTGCAGTTCCTCCAGGCTTCATCTATTTGCCCTGTGGCCGGCATTTCAGCACCTGTTGCTGTGACCGATGGTCTGGCATCCTTTGGAGGTGACCAAACCACTGCAGTCATCTAACCTTCAGCAGGTCTTTCACTGGCATTTCTCCTGTCTCTGCTAGAATATCTACATTTCTCCTCTTGTACCACAAGGTCACTCCAACAATGCCCCGCAAGCACTTCATCTGGAAAGCATGTAATCTTCTGAGGTCTTGCTGGGTAACTGCCCACGTCTCTGCTCCATACAGCAGTACAGACATTACCATCACTCTGAAAACACGTACTTTGGTACTCCTGCTCACACTGCGACTCCTAAACACCTTCCTCCTCCGCATCTGGTATGCTGTGGCCGCCTTCTTCAATCGTGCACTTACATCTCCATCTACCCTAGCAGTCCTTCCCACTTCACTCCTCAGGTAGGAGAATGTTTCCACAGCCTCCAGTGTTTCATCCTTCAGAGTGATTGCTGGTGCTCACTGTCAGTCTCTGCTCCAAAAACCATGGTCTTTGTCTTCACTCCATTGATGGCCATCCCCCACTTTGTACAAACCCTGTCCAGCGTGTCCATCCTGACCTGTAGATCTTCTCTAGATTCAGCAACTAGGGTCAAGTAATCTGCATACTGGACATTCTGGATGTCAGTAGTTGTCGAAGTCTTCTCTCTATAGGTCAGGAACAGCCCTTCGGTGGTTGTATATAAATATATATATCACTGTTAAAAATGTGGTGTGTCGATCACCCCTAAATTGGTGTGAAATGGCTGCCACAATAACCACACCAAATTTGGGTGTGACGTTCACACCAAGTAGAGTAGTGTGATAATCACACTGGTGGGTAGTGTGATATTCACACTGGAATTGGTGTGAAGTTCCTCCTGATGTGTGTAATATTCATAACATTCCAGTCTTCACATTGTTATTTAGCAATGTTTCAGAAGAAAATAACAGTTTACAGCATAGGCCGAATAAGAACAGGTACAATAGGAAAATATCTATAGTTTCAAACGAGCTATGAGCCTAGCAAGCCTAGGCTTCTTAGAAACTTTAGCTCTCAAAAATATATATTCCAAAAACTGAAATAAAGAATAGGTTCCGTTGGTGTAGTTAATATTGAAAACAAAAAAGGCAGCAAAAAGGGCAGCCACAGCCTGTGCTGTCTTCTCAACCCGCATCAGGACTTGGTTCTTGAGGCACAAGAAAACTTCTTGCACTTCCTTGATTGTGCCAGTAGCCAGTAGACAGCACTGCTTTGTTGGCAACTCTGTTGCCTCTTGCACTATGTCTGCATTGACCTGCACGAGAAAAGAAGTACAAGTAGATTGATAAACTAAATCAAAAAAATTTATAAAAATTACCAGCTGATTGAGAAAGAAGAAACAAACTTTAAATGAATGTTACAACATACTGGACACATCATAATTTACTTACTGGCACAATCTTGAGGACTCGATTGTGGTCAGCCTTTGAGTGCGGGTCAACAAGTGATAGGCCTCTGAATGGATTCCCAGTGCTACTGAGTACAAATGCAGTATCAAGAGGTATGCACTATACACACACCTCACATAGTTTCACTCCACCACACACACAACCACCACCACCACATACAAGAAACACACACACACAACAAGCAGGGACCATCCTTGGCAGGACCTGACTGGCTTCAATGGCACACACACACACACACACACACACACACACACACACACACACACACACACACACACACACACACACACACACACACACACACACACACACACACACACACACACACACACACACACACACACACACACACACACACACACACACACACACACACACACACAGACAGACAGAGAGATGCTCACCATTTTTAACTGACATGTTTAAGATAAACGTGGTAAGGATGCCTCCCCACATGGTACCACACCCTTGACCTCAAACAGCTCAGATTCAGCCTCCAAGTGTTCCTTCAGACGAGCTGACTCCCCTCCTCTCCCTCCTCCTGTTGCTAATACAGCTGATGAGAGGCTGGCTGCAATGTGTGAGGGTGGGCGTGTGCTAGAGAGGGTGGGGCTGCTTCTCGAGGGAGGGGAGGACTGAAACCTGGACAGTAGAGCAACACACACAGACACACACACACATGTGCGCGCATGCACACACACATTCACAAACACAGACGCACATGCACACACACACACACACACACACACACACACACACACACACACACACACACACACACACACACACACACACACACACACACACACACACACACAAACATGCATATACATGCAAGAACAAATGCACTCCCACACACACATGCACATGGACTCACCTAACTCCTCAGCTTTCTCATCAAAGCACACACTAGCTATATGGAACAGATAAACATAGGAACAACACTGGTAAACAGAACACTAACACAGAGCTATCATCCTTAAAGACAAATTGGTGCCTACGTGGAGAGACACGCGCTTTGACAGTAGGGCTTGTTCATCTCTTCAAAAAGTACAAGTAAGGCCAACTGTTGAAGAATACGTACGGGCATTCCATACACGGTGAATTTGGAGTTTGGATTGACGGCTGACATCGAAGATCTACGGTCGGCATGGTCATCGATGCAACAGTCCATCTGGCCAGTAATTCATGTGCCAATCAGCAAACACCTTCAAGGTTGTCCACTCTGGTGCTTCATATGTGACCCACTTTGAAGCTGGTTAACCAGCTTCGAAGCGGGTCACATATATTTGTAAGTGCAACCTCATCCTGTGTTTACTGTTAACCTTATGTCTTGCTCTGTTCTTCAAATTCCTGACAAGGTCAGCATTGAGTGTGAAGTGGAAGTGCTGAATCCCAGACCATTCGCTTTCTTGCTTCGCCCGGTTATGAATCGGAAATGTCCAGGAAATCTCTTCAAAACATTTCCTGGACATTTCCTGAAACACACTCTGTCAGGAAAGTCCACTTTTTTCCAGTGAATGGGCCCATTGAGTGAAGCCTGACTAGAACAACTTCATATGATATATTGGTGGGATCCTAATCAGGATCGCCGATCCTGGTGCCCAGCAGGATCTTCGATCCGATTTACGATCCGCTTACGTCATACCCGGATCGCAAGTGCGATAAAAATGGCGGAAACGGTAGACAATGGGAGGGACCGAGATAGTCTCGTCCCCAGTTCACTTCCAGCCACCATTTTTAATGGAGCTCGAAAGGTGGTCTGGCACATTTAGTCGAAAAGCTTGGCGGCTATGGTTTCATGTTTCGGAGGCCTGTTACGCCGCAAATCGAGAACAGCCCCAAATCGAGAACAGTAATGAGATGCACGATATTCATTGCGCAATAATTGTATTCATGGTGGAAGGTCACATCGCACTCGCAGGGGCAGTGAATATAATTTTATTCGAATACATCTAAATAATTATAGATCTCCCCTCGATCGCATCTAATCGAGGGAAGAGTATGCGTATCTGCGCATGTCTAGATCAACAGCAGAGCGGGTGCAAATTTGTAGCATTTACACCAACAACTGCTAAGCTGCATGTAGATCTACTAATGTGCTACTCAGAGCTGGTTGCTATAGGGAACGATGCTTATAGTCATGAATATCATGCAGGATAGGAAATCCATATTAAATTTTAAGGACACCACAGGTTGGCCTCTGATGTGTCAAAACTAATCCAAGCAAGCCTTGGAGCTGATTTGAAACTCTGCCAAGCACGAAAATGCTCAAGAGGAACTGCAGCTGGAGGAAGGCAATTGCCCTGCTAGAAGTATTGTACCTATGTGTGGGTATATCGCCATGGGTGATCGCTGTGGAACTCTTTGATTTCCCTTTGTGAGTTATATAAATAGCTACTTATATTGTAGCTGGTCAGCATCTGGCTGCAGTGTAAGCATCACGTGTATGAAATGAGTCATACTCATTATTCTATGGCAGTATATATGTACACTTTTACTGAATTTTCATGCTCCTACAGGACCTTGTGTGTATTGTGGCTGGTCCTTGTGTCTCAGCTGACACCTCCAGTCTGTGTGGTTGTGGTGTCCATGTTGCTGCCCTGTGCAGCAGAGGGACTATTGATCCACACAGAAGTTCGTTGGTAAGCTATCAGTTATTGGAAGATGCATATATACCCATTGTGTATTTTAGCACAGTGCAGTAATCATCATCAATCATACTGTTCTTTATTAATGTTATTTAGGGCACTCTTTGTTCTGGTCATGTGCTGTGGATTGCGGCATATGCACATGCGCTTGAAATGGAATTGGGTCTTCTAATCATCGGAAGAAGATCCAAGGTACATGTTCTGTGTATATATAATTCCACCCAGTGACCCTCTCTATACTCTGGACCATATCTCGAATTTGTATATTATACATTAAAGACTTGTGCACTTCACACACTATGCACTCATTCCCACGCACTGTATGTGTTTATGTACATGCATGTGTGTGTATGCATACATGAGTACATGTGAGTGTAATACATACATGTTGCACATACGTACATGCATGCATGCCCATCATACTATAGTATGTAATAAAATATTATAATATATTATATAGATTTGTGGCCTGTATGTCATGTATTAACTACTATGCATGTGTTAATGGAATGCTTTATGTGATATGTACCAAACCTCAGAATGCCAAGGTACCATTATGAGAGACGTTATGGCGGTGGTCATTCCACATCCGCGTCCACGGATGAGGATGAGCAGAGTGGACATGACTTGGCCAGCACGAGACGCATGGCTGCCCCCCGTGCCATCAGTGATGCAACATACACGGAGCTAGTGAAGATACTGGAAAGTGAGTCAAGTGTTACATTTCGTGATATGACTCCGCCAGCAAAAAGTGCTTACAGGTTGGTGCATAGGCATAAGGAGCAATTGGTTTTGGATATGGTTTTCGACCCAATTGACGGAAGCGAAAAGGAGAGGGTTTGTTATATGCCTACACGTGACCGCACAAAAAAGCTCATTCTACTTCGACACAGTGAGGTGGATAAAGTCATTAACCTGTGTTATGAGAGATGCAAAGGCGATGGAGCTAGGAAACTGTATAAAACTATCACACAGATATACTGTGGTTTGAGTGAACGGAAGATTCAAGCTGCTTTGAATCGTTCGACTAAACGTCAGGAACTGAAGCCTACATTCAGCAATAAGCCCCCTTTGAAACCAGTACAAGCATCTAGTGTGTGGAAACAAGTACAGGCTGATCTAGTGAGCATGGAGCACATGCCAAGTGCTGTTGGGGAAACCACTTACAAGTACGTCCTATCTGTTATAGATGTATTCAGTCGTTTCCTAATTCTAAGACCAGTTGCTTCTAAATCGGCAGCAGAAATAGCTGACATTTTGACTGGAATTTTCGCTGAACACGGGGCACCAGAGAGATTTCAGACAGATCAGGGTTCTGAGTTTAAAGGATCTGTTGATGCCTTGATGTCCAAGCTGAAGGTAAATATAATCAGGTCTAGACCATATCACCCACAGTCTCAGGGTAAAGATGAATGTTCCCACCGAACATGGAAAGATTACCTAGCTCATGACCTCAAAGAGGACCCACAAACTAACTGGGTAGCAAATTTACCGGTGTATATGTCACTGTACAATGCATCACCACACAGTGCTATTGGTCATAAAACACCATTTCAAGTGCACTTCAATCGAACACCACTAACTGTTACAAAGCCACTCCTATCTGGTCCTAGAGAATCTGATACTGATGACAGTGAATCACATGATTCCGATCTGTCTGACCATAGCAAGGCCATGCGTACTGAAGCTAAAAAGAGCTCTGAAAGAGCCGCTACACTGATGGTCCAGCAGCAACTAGCTCTGAACCCACCCAGTTTGTATGACATTGGTGATAACGTCATAGTGCGGCTGCCAATAGAGGAAAGGAAGAAGAAATCAAATAAGACAAAGAGAATGGTATACAAGGGTATTGTAGTCAAAGTAGATCACGGCAAACACATGTACATTGTTAGGTACGAGGATGCTGGACAGTATAAGACTAGACAATTTTCAGTACGAGATCTGACCTCAGAGTCATTAACAGCAGAGAAACAAAGGCCCAAAGCTGCTGTTGCACGCTCAAAGCATTCGAATAAACCAAAGGCCTCCAAGGCCAAATCAAAAAATACCAAATTGCCGACTCATGCAGAACACCTCTCAGACTGATTCAACCATGTTTAAAGTAACAACTAGGGTTGCCACTTATGACTTCCAATATTCTGATTTAAGTACTATTACAACCCATAATGCATGGCTAAGTGATTCTAATGTAAGTACTTTCATATACCTGTTGCGGAATCACAAGAGCTATGCCACTTCCCCAGTAAACATACTCCCTGTTGAGTTCTATGTAACCGTGAGAGGTGAACTGAAAGCTACAGCTGATACACTCTGGCAAGACTACTTAGTCACTGAAAAGTGCTTTTCTCCTGCTAGTGGTGCTTCCCAGTTGCTATGCATTCCCATAATAGAAAACAGTCATTTTTTGTCATCGTGGTTGATTTAATCAAGCACACAATGGAAATACTGGATTCCCGAGAAAGTCCCAGAAGAACTGATAGGTATATAATGGCAACATCAGTATTGGCACAATACCTAAACAGCAAGCTACCAGCAGTAGGTGGGATCCCACATAAAAACGGCTTTTCTTAAAGCCACCACATAACAAAAGAACACACCTGTATATACTAGCCGTCCGAAAACTCGCCATTATATTGCGTAACACACTACATCCGGTGCAAGGTTCAGGGGTCATAGCAATAAGCATATAATTATATCTATAACATAATGAGATTATGGGCCCACCCAGAAAGTCACAGAATGAACCCAAGGCACTGAAATGACACAGACTGACCTACCACACTCTGCATGCCCCCAACATACCTACATGCATGCTGCAAATGGTCCGTTCTCCATTTGCGTTAGCTAACGCAAATGGGGAACGGGCGCACCACACCCACCCAGAAGGTCACAGAATGACCCTATGGCACTGAAATGACACAGACTGACCTACCACACTCTACATGCCCCCAACATACCTACATGCATGCTGCAACTGGTCCGTTCTCCATTTGCGTTAGCTAACGCAAATGGGGAACGGGCGCACCACGCCCACCCAGAAGGTCACAGAATGACCCCATGGCACTGAAATGACACAGACTGACCTACCACACTCTACATTCCCCCAACATACCTACATGCATGCTGCAACTGGTCCGTTCTCCATTTGCGTTAGCTAACGCAAATGGGAAACGGGCGCACCACACCACCCAGAAGGTCACAGAATGACTGACCTACCACACTCTGCATGCCTACATGTATACTGTAACAGGTTCATTCTCCATTTGAATTAGCAGGGCATAGAATGCCACCTGTATAAACATACTAAACATTATTAACATGTTTCAAAGGTAGGATTAAGTGCGCTCTGCAATAAGGTCCTCGAAGCCACTAACCGCTTATGCTTGTGCTACGAGCTAGCTTACACAGTAAGGTTGAGATCACGGTCCTCAGGAGTCACGCTGACAGCGAACGGCCTACGGAGGAGGTGCAGAGCGTTGTAGCGGAGGTGGAGCTACAGGATTTGTCAACCAGCGCGCAGGTGCAGACTGACACGGAGGCCACGGAGGCTACGGAGGCCACGGAGGCCACGGACGCGACGGAGGCTACGGAGGCCCACACAACTCCCAAACCTGTTAACCCTGCCGTAGAACTCGCGCTGATAAGGCGCACTTCTGTTGACAAAGTGAGGCTGGTTAGGGGTAAACGTTTGGGACTTTATATTTATTTGTTGCAGCTTGGGTTGTTAGATCAAAGGCAGCAACTGTGCGTTATTTTTGGACTAGCATAGAAGCCCGCCTTTGGCGGGCTTCTCTGCTCCGGCGCTAGGGCAACAGCGCTTCGACGATGGTGGCTCTGCAACGGTGCTTCCTCAAATGCATTATCCATTAGTTCATTTTCTCCAATGGCCGACCCTGTAGCTAAATCATAGATAGTAGAGAACAAGGATTGGCAACTTCCGATTTCACACCTTGTTAACACCTACATCCGGGTTAGGATGACCTTTGCTCACGGCTGTTTCGCTAATACAAATGGCGGCAACTTAGTTTTGATTTGGAAACCGAGAACGAGGGATTTGAATTCCTCGAGGAACTTAACTCGCAAAGTATTTAGCCTTTTTCTCTTCGGGGACTACAAGTAAGAGACAAGTAACAAGCCATGAAGGTAGAAAGGATGCAAAGCAAGCGTGCTTTAGTCTAAAAAGTAAGCTTTATGCTCTCTCGGCAGCAAAATGCGTCTCTCTCTCTCTCTGCAAGTAATCGCTCCATAGCACACTTCTCCCAGTTTTCCAGCTAGTGTGCTACATCTCAAAGAAAAGTCAGGTATGCACAGAACATTACCCTATATGGCTCATTCTACTGCCCTTTCCGTAACTCGTGTTTTGAACGAGTTTATTTAAGCAACATTAATTGGTGTTTTAGCCTTTTTCTCTTCGGAAACTACATGCAGTTAAGAGACAAGTAACAAGCCATTAATGTAGAAATGATACGAATCCAGTGTGCTTTAGTCTAAAAAGTAAGCTTTATGCTCTCTCGGCAGCTAAATGCGTTTCTCTCTCTCTGCAAGTAATCACTCCATAGTACTCTTCTCCCAGTTATTAGCTAGTGTGCTACATGTACACATAGACTAAAGTATACTTGCTTTGCATCACTTCTACGTTCATGGCTTGTTACTTGTCTCTTAAGGTAGTAGGAGGGGCTAGAGTGACCTGTTTTGTTTGATTTCATTTTCTGACCAGACATACAGATGCAAGAACTCTTTTGAACTGCGCAGTTATTATCCCGAAACGTTCGATAGTTTTTGAGTTATACAGAAGAGAAATTTGTTGGTAATAAATACATCGCACCCACGATGTTATGATAGGACGCCCACAATGTTATGATACGGAAGGTGTCACTAAGTAAGTATACTGCACGCTTAGAAGCAGCACGAATGGAAGGTTTCCTGAATAAGTATATTGCACGTGTAGAGGCAGCGCGATGGGCGAGACAACAATGGGGATGGCTGTGGCTGCCTTCGTGCGCAGTTTAGTGAGAATGGGTAAGAAATCCGTTTTCATAACACCTCATTGTGCTAATGAGGTGCTAAATTCCAAGGGGCGCCTCCAGGATTAGACAGACCAGCATCTAAGCAGGAATTGAGCAGCGCGAAAGCCTTCTCTGGTTGCTACGCCGGTCAATATGAAGTAGAAGCACTTCACCAACAATGTGGAAGGGAAACAACCTGTTACTATATTTCTCAAGTGTTGTGAAGGGCGATTTTCGTGCTTCGTTGATTTGTTCGAGGTGTTGCGCACGGAACTACTATGTTTCGGTATACACGAATCGTCCCGCGTTTGTTCCAATGCGAAGCATATAGTGTGCGCTAAAGTCGCACGGGAGCGACTAGCGTTACACGCAGCGGTTAGAGCGTTACAGCCATTTTCGTATACTTTCGATTTAAAACGCTGTAATAGCACCATAGTACCTGTTACTCCTAGTCGCTCCCGTCGGAGTGTAGGCACATGCCCTGTCCTCCTATGCACCAAGTTTGATAGCTCTAGGCCACTCTGGTCAGAAGTAGTTTCACTTTTGCTGCGGGTCATCGGAATTACAGTGCATCTAATTAATTGCTTACACGACGTGATCAAATTAAGCAATTAATTAGTAAACCACATCAAAATACACGGAAAGGGTAGGTCTATGTACCTGGAAACAATCAAGTTTGTATGTGAAATGGTTACAAAGTTATGTGTATTCAAACATAGCCCTCTAGTTTTGAAAATAGCCCCTACTACTACCTTAACTGTAGTCTCCAAAGAAAAAAGGATGAAACATGAGTTAATGTTGCTAAAATAAACCCGTTCAAAACACGATTTACGGAAAGGGCAGTAGAATGAGCCATATAGGGCAATGTTCTGTGCTTACCTGACTTTCCTTTGATATGTAGCACACTAGCTGGAAACCTGGGAGAGGTGTGCTATGGAGCGATTACTTGCAGAGAGAGAGACACGCACTTTGCTGCCGAGAGAGTATAAAGCTTACTTTTTAGACTAAAGTACACTTGCCTGTTATCAGTTCTATGTCCAAGCTTGGTCACTTGTCTCTTGTTAAAGTCTTGGAAGAGAAGAATGGTAAAAACAAACATGTCTTCCAATGGCCCCAGTCTCGGTCCCAATCCCAATTCCGACTCGAAAAAACTAAGTTGTCGCTCCGAAACAGCTAGTCTCGTTCCCAGCCCACCACTTCCGCTAACAAAATGGCCGCGGAAAGGATGGTCTGTATAGTCTCGTACCCAGCCCCACTTCCGGCCGCCATTTTATAAGGCACGGAAGGTGGGTCTGGGGACTATGTGCAGTTTTCTTGGCGGAGTCCGGCGATCCCCGGCCTCCAATCAGATTGCAGATACGTGAATAATAATGACCAAATCACATGTCGGTCACATGCGCGTGCGTTGGGTGCGAACGACGGAGATGGACCTTCCTTTGGGTCAAGCTAACGGTCGAGCCATTGCGCATACAGAGTCATCGCTAGGGATACGAATCGAATGGTTGGGTAAAAATTGTCCTTGTCCTAACTGTCAAAGGATAGTACTCAGAGCTCGAAAATGATCCTTCCAGCTTAGAAATGGATTGACTTAGCGCTTTACAAGCCGCTTTGAGCCGGTGTCCAGATCTTGAAAGCACAGTCGGGAAGCGTACGCAGTTTGCGTACTCACTGTCAACTGGTGCCACAATGCAGGCCAAACCGTCCTCACAAAGCTTCCAACTATGCTACCACCGCGCAGAAGGGAAGATAGATTGCGTCTTCTTGTCTCCGTATCGCTAGGAGGCTGTGCACAGAAGGAGCATCGCGATAGTCTTGGGCTGCCATATAAACGCGATATGGAAGCATGTGCCCATCACGTGATATTGCGCAATCACCGCCAAGGATTATGTACATAGTCCCCAGACCCTACCTTCCGCGTCGTCAGCCATGTTTGCGGAAGTTGGGGCTGGGTACGAGACTATGGTCTGTAGGGCTGTGGCGAATATGCGGGCATAATATCCGGAATAATGGGGCTGCCTGAGCATCAGCGCACTTCCGGAATAACCGGCGGAAATTATCTAGGCATGGACCAAAATGGCTGCCAGCTGTAGTGGAAGTTGTGGAACGGTCCGAACGGGTAGTGCACAAGCAGATAGCATTGACTTAGTTTCTTCTGGGAATGATGCAAGTGAGGAGTCTGAGGACACTGAAGAGGAAACGGACGAACCTGTGGCAACACTGGCAAAGAACACAGTGTCATCGATTCTGGACAAACTGAAGTCGCCGACTCCCGCCGTGCAGCTGACACCAATGCTGACTCCAGTCCATTAGAGTGGTGGAAGCAGAACGCCACCACACTACCTAAGTGGTCATCTGCTGCGGCAAAGATTCTGCTGCTTCAGCCATCATCTGCTGCTGCTGAGCATGAATTTTCACTGTTGAAGGCATCGTTTGGAGAACAGCAAGAAAGTGCCCTTCAAGATTACATTGAGGCATCACTGCTGTTGCAGTTTAACAAGCGTTAAACATTGTTACAGACTTGCAGATAATTTGGACGTACTGTATTATACATCATTTATGTAGTATGCATACCAGCTTAATTAGAATTTTGATTCTTTTCATGAGCACTATTTTGAGAATAATGGGCAGTTTTTAAAGGAATTGTGGAATAACATAATTGGCAAGTTTTAGAGCATATTAGCCTCAGGCCTAATGGTCTGGTATCTTTGGGCCGAATCCTTGGTTCTCGCCATCCCAAATAATTCTAGCCAATCAGATCGCCGTTTGATCACGTGCACACCAAAAAAACGCGCGAAACTCGTAGGGACGAGTCTCACATGTAGCTAAATTCGCGTTCTTGTTTAGATGATGGTTAATGTCCTGCGTTAGACAATGGGATGTGACCCGCTGCAACTAGTCTAATCCTTGCCCCAGCAAGCACCCGGCCAAGATCTGAGGGTGTGTACGTGTATACGGCCTTGGACTCATGTATAACAAATACAGTGAGTTGGCGGAAGGCCAGGGTATGCAGTATTTAAATTTAAGGGTTGTGAATTTGCACACAACCCAATATATTGTTACTATGGCAACGTACAACTCCTTTGATTTGTTGTACCAGCAACTAACTTTGTAAATGTAACCAAGCAACACTTTGCTTGCCCTAGTTGCTGAGCAACCGAGTATCCAATTATGGAAGTGGAAATGACAAATTTCCTTTGAATATTCAAACATACTGCCATCTACGATTGCTTTGGGGATGTGGACTTAAAGCCACATACTGCATACCCGTGAGCTGGCCTGATCACATCGAAAGACGATGGAGACAATGTACACCCCTCAGACCTTGGCTGGAGGTGCCAGGAAAAACCGCTAGGGCCTAGTAGCAAAATAACAGTGGCTAGAATAGTAAATTGGAACTGTGATAGCCAAATAGGGAGGGGAATCAATGAACACCTGCAAAGGAACTTAAGATAGAACAAGATTAAGTGTCACCAAGTACGTGCAACATCAAGTCATACGAAAAAATGTATACTTCCACTTGCAATAGACAAGACAGTGCTTGCAGCTCAATGTGACTCCCCCACTTCCCCCACTGACGCATTTCTTTGCAGTGCTCTGCCATTGTTCCACTGAACAGAAGGCACTTAAACAGATCAGAATTCTGTTCAGTGAAATCAACGATTATGCCTGGAATCATCGTGCAGCCCCTATATTGTTTTCATTTTTGTGTGGTATTTTTCATTTCCTAATAACTCCTTGGAAATTGATCGGAAGAGGCAATTCCCATCTCCTTTAATGGAGTCCAGTTGTCTGTTCTGTTGTTGTAGTGCCTCTTGGATAATCCCATAGTCCTTGGAGGTGGTAGGTGGTGGCGTAATGTTACCGGGTGCAAGTGTGCTGTAGTCGAGCTTCGATGTGGGAACAAATGCTTGCAAGACTGACCACTTAAATTGTCTTATTGTATCTTCTATGGGTGTGTCCACAGTCACTCCCTATACAACAGGTATACAGAACGGATAAGCTGTACATACATGTTCAATGAATGGTTGCATGCTTTATGTTTAACTTAGCATAACTGCATGCATAGGCATATAGTTACATACCTGCATGCACTTGTGGGTAGAGTATGTATCTAAATGTGTACACTATGTGTGAGCAGCATGTGGGCATGTTGCAAACATACCTTGCCAACTGTGTGTGGATGAGAAACAGTGCTTTCTGATACAGTAACTTTATCATGAGTTGCTATGTGACAAAGAAGTAAACAAAGGATGATGCAAATGCTCCATGCAGAATTGTGCATGCAAGGTGCACACAAGTGTTTCTTTCTTACCTGCGTTGTTGCTGCTTATATTCAAACACTTTCTCTCAATGCAGCATTGCCGCTTCTTGCCACTGCCACCATACTGTGGCATGTCCTTACAGTACTTGCACTGACCGCAGTTATCCCTCTGGCATCTAGCGCTGTGGCCACATCGTGATCTCTTCTGACCTACATGCATTGCATGAATGTCACAGTCAGTATATGTAATATCTGTACGTATATTCCATTCAGCTTCTCTGTTTCTCTCTCTGTATATATGGGTCTGTTGCAAAGTAGGTGTGAAATACCTGCATAAGAGTTCTGTTGGGCTTGGACACTCCTTGTCGCAGACATTAGCTGGGCTGCCACCTGCATGCGTGTATGTGAGCAAGACATGCATGTTCAGTTCAGTTAGAAGTTCTGCTTGTGTATATCTATAAGGAATTATTCAATGTATAAGAGTGATGTGCATGCAGTCACTACATTCATGGGCATGCAATCTAACATTAGTTAACCTTTTTCAGTCGTTGTGCCTTTTCACCAATCCGGTTTTGAAACTTCCTTCCAGGTCTCTTGCCTTGCTTTTGCTTGTCCAGTGAGCCATATGCACGAAGTCTTGCATACCTTCGTCTCACTTTCTTGGCAACCTCCGTCACCAAACTAGGCCTCAGAAGCAGACTGTCCTGGTGTGGCATCAGCACTCTCATTTGGGATTCAAGGCTTTGCAGCTCTTTGTTGAACTCTATAAGTGTTCCTGCATCAGTGCAGTTATAGCTCAGATTCTCTATACTTTTTAGAGAGATTCGAAGAGCTTGCTGCGCCTTGATGACTGAAGTGGCCTGTTACATATAGAGAAAAGGTATGTGCATGGTATAAGCGTCTTATAAATATGTACACGTCAACAGCATGCACATTTGCATTTATAGCTTCTACATAATGCCTAAGAAGAAAAATGCATGCTCCTATGAGTGCAAGCACAATATACCTTCATTTTGGGAATCTCATCCTGCATTTCCTTAGGTGCTTCCTGTTCATCACTGTCCTGGAACACCACCTCCTCATGATCATCAGAGTTAACAGCATCACTGGCAGCTGCAGGAGTCACTGTGTCTGAGGTGAGTTACTCACTTGCAAGGTAGTTAACTGGCAGTCTGTCCCAACTCCAGTCACTGAAATAGTGAAATACTGCAAAGAAATGTTTGCAGGGCAATCGCTGCTGCTTCCAGTCCTTGCAGCTACATTGTGGCTCGCAAAAGCTGACTGTGTGTTTCTTGCCAGATGAAGAGTTGATTTCGAAGATTCCTTGCACTGAATCGGTGCAAATACCTTGTGTTGCATAATTTTGGCACATTTGCTCTTCCTGGAAAGGCAATGGACAATCACATTCCGAGCCTTCCATGCAAGTATGATGGCACGAAATCCTTATATGCTCTGTATGTTCCAGACATCTGGTAGTTTCGTAGAAGGTATTTCTGGTAGGATTCAGGAAGAAATGCATTGACTAGAAGCGCTGCTAGACTCGAGACAGTCATGTTCCTGTTGTGGGGCAGGTAGCTGTACTTCAGCAACTTGTTCAGAGCCTCCACCCCATTGTTGGTATTGACGCCAGCATAGAACTTGTCATCACGGTAGCAGTGAGCCCATTTCTGTTGGGAAATGGTAGAATACTAGGATAATACATATATACTCATTTGTTGAAAGTAAAGTGAATGAAAAAACAAAAATTGCATAGTGATGAGAGTGATTTAATGAATTACCTCCGGTATTGACAGCCACTTGTTTTGCAACCAAAATCTGACTTGGGCATTGCTTCTCCAGACTGATGATTGCTTCAAGTTTTCAATTGCTTTATCATGGTAGTAAGTCCGTGGCTTGTTTGCATCATCTACAGGGGATGGTGCAACACAATCACGTAGTAGGTACAATAGCTGGTCTCTTTCGTTCTCATTTAGGCCATGCTTTCCATCTTTTGTCCATCTCTCCCATGCCTGTTCTCGGTGGAAATCGCACAAATAAATGGTAACTCCAGGGAATACAGCCTCCAGTGCTGCTACGTCTGCTTCGGAGTAGTCGCACATGAAGAACTGGGGCTTCCACCCTGGATTCCAGGTTTGTAAGATCTGCAGAGCTTCTTGTATATGCTCAGCCGTTTCTGATTGTGTAATGAACTGGCCAACAATACTGTATCCAACATTTGTGCGCACACACACAAAAAACAGTGCAAGATCATACTTCGTAGTTTTGTATGTAGCATCTATCATACTAATGTTGTTGCCATATCTTGCCAGTAGTGACTTCTGCCAATCAGTTTGGTGGACCCAGAGGAATGTCTGGGAGCAGTCTGTATGGGATCCTACCAGTTCATTCCATTCATCATCACCTCCTAAGTTTCCTTGAAAGCCACTTGGCTGGATTCCTTGCCTGCTTCCCGTCTTAGGCAATTGAGATTTGTCAGCCATTATGTAGGGGCGATAGAAGTGTCTGCTGCTTGGTTGCTCTTGTTCCCGTTTCTTCACCATTAAGTGCAGATTCTCTTTATCCAGCTTGGAGAGCTCTAGGGCTTTCTTTGCTTTATGCACATGATTTCTGATGTCTTGCAGGCTGGGGTGAAAGGCGCGATCAGAAGGTGAGGGCTGGCATTGATACCTCTTTGAAAATTGTGTATGGACATAGTTCCTAAGTGATCGTTTCACCTCATGAATTTCGACAGTGCCATCAGAGACGATTTCAGATATTTTCTGAGCTATGGCTGGATGAACTTTTTGAGCGTACCCACTTGTTTCATCAGTTGGATGCTTTGTGTGGGCATCACATGTAGGCAAGGACACAAAATATCGCACTTCTCTAGCTGGACTACCTGATTTCATTTCCTGGCTCAGTTGTGCCAACCTTTCCTCCCTAAGTTGTCTCAGTTTCCATGAGCTCAGTTTCCCTTTCTCATCATCTGTTATTTTGTATGCATGGTATAGTGTGTACCTTTTCACTGAAATCTTAGCCAGACATCCTAGCTTCCTTGTGCCTTGCAGTCGTAGGCGACTGTGTTTGCACTCTCTTTGTTGAAAATATTCCTCCCCGAACTGACAGTTGTACAGTGTATCGCCATCTACTGTGAATGGTACACCTTCAAATTCAGTGTCTTTACCTCCCTCCTCCTTCTTCCAGTACAGACGAGGTTCCTTTGCATGAGTTGGCTCCTTTGGACAGCACTCTGGATCCTGTGTGATATATAGGCAATATCTATTATTACACTAATGCATATTTTTGCTCATAGTTTGTGGCTGTAACCATTGGCATTACTTAATACATCTACCTATTATCACATACTATACTGTTTCATTAACCAAGATACCTATACCTAGCTAGCTAGTTACCTGGTTCTCTTTTTCTGAGTTTGTATGATGCTGTCCTGCAACAGTTTTGCGTGATTTGCGAATTGAGAAAGTGGAGTGTCAACGCGGTGTTTCTCAAGAGTTCCTTCTAAGTCAGTCACGAAACCTTCGTAATACACTCCGCAGAGTTTCAGCCCTTCTGCCCATGCAGCAGGAGGCTGCTCCATACCGTCGCGCCAAACATCACGTGCGCGTGCGATGTGCTGTGAAACGGGGGGAGGGTCAACATAGTGAGACCCTCCCCCCGTTTTCACAGGGCTGCGAGTCATAATACGGCTGGTTCACGAGATCACTTTGTACAGTTCCAGGTGTTTGTCCTCTGCAATGAGGCTCTCGAAGCCACTAGCCGCTCTCTATATAGTTGCAGTAATAATTCTTCTGCTTGAGCTACGAGCTAGCTTACACCGTAAGGTTGAGATCACGAACCACAGGAGTCACGCTGACAGCGAACGGCCTACGGAGGAGGTGCGGAGCGTTGAAGCGGAGGTGGAGCTACAGGACTTGTCAACCAGCGCGCAGGTGCAGACTGACACGGAGGCCACGGAGGCTACGGAGGCCACGGAGGCCACGGAGGCTACAGAGGCCACGGAGGCTACAGAGGCCACGGAGGCTACAGAGGCCACGGAGGCTACAGAGGCCACGGAGGCTACAGAGGCCACGGAGGCTACAGAGGCCACGGAGGCTACAGAGGCCACGGAGGCTACAGAGGCCACGGAGGCTACAGAGGCCACGGAGGCTACGGAGGCCCACACAACTCCCAAACCAGTTAACCCTGCCGTGGAACTCACGCTGATAAGGCGCACTTCAGTTGACAAAGTGAGGCTGGTAGGGTAGCTAAACGTTTGGGACTTTATATTTATATATTAATTTTTTATGAGCTCGATCCTATTTTCATTGTCAAGGCAGTCTTTCTCGCAGTAGCAACCAGTGCTGTTTCACTGTGAACTGCTGAGTGTGTGGCTGGATTACTTATGCAGCTATAATCTTGATGTGATTGAGGCTCCTGCTATGCCATTCAATTCAACGGATGGGAGCTACAATATTGAGCAATGCAGCAAGGAGAAAATTAAGCTATGGCTAGATATCTTGATTTTGAAACACTGCACATCATGTGTGATTATTGCATTTGACAGCTTCTTGCCTAGTTTGTCTATAGTCTTGCATAGCCAGACCGCTTTCCCTCCTGGTGATAGCACTTCACAAAATCTTCAGGCCTAGGTTGAGATAAATTAAGGCACCAAACGCCTCACATTGGTAGGTGTGAGGATTTAGAATGTGCTGAGAATGCCCTGTGTATACATACATTCAAGGCCTTTGAATGACTTCAGCCTTGAAGCCACATGCCCATGTGTTTGTTTGCAATGCAGTGAACGTTATCCTTTCTGTTTCTCTATATAGTATTTGGCATGTTGGCTGCAGTTGGCATGCAGATTCAGTTACTAAGTTCCATGACATTGTTTGCACTCTATTTCTGTGGGATACCTTTCTTCACATCCGATAGTATATCATTTCGTTAGCAAAAGCAAGGTATGCAGTGTGGCATACCTTGGGGCATGTGAATGAGGCATAAATCACATCTGACAACAATTTAAATGAGGAAACTGCACGCAGATGGCGTTTCCCTAAACCACACTATGTATCTGCACAGTGCAGCATTTAACTAGCTAGATATACAGCATGCTATCTATTTAAAGCCACACATTTCATGTAATCATCTATTGCATGTGAAGGAAGGTATGAGCCCCAAAGAAATAGCGTTCAAATACTGTCATGGTGTTAGCAACTGAATTACCAACTGCTGTATACTGGCATAAGGCAGCCAAAAGTACACATGCTTAAATACAAAAAGGTACAGAAAACATAAGGCACAAACTAGTAGAAGCTAGGGGAATGTGAATAGACAGCAATATTGAAAGTCACATGACAAACACTGGGAAGTACAAACTAAGATATGTGACTTAATGCAATACATAGCCAATATTGAAGCCAGTGTGTGTCTGTGTGTGCTGTATGCCACATATAAGTCCATTGAAGCACTGAATTCAAGATATGATTGAACAAAAGCATGCACACATGAATATATATAGATAAGATGTGCAGTGTGCAACAAAGGAAAATTCATTGAGATACAACCCTTACTTAATGGAAACTGACTATATTGTTTGAGATATATATACAGTACTCAGATGAATGTACACACATTCTGGGGAAGACATATATATATACTAGAGAAGATTAAAAATTTTCTACAAAAATGGTAAGAATGTAGGGATGGCACAAAAAGGACAGAAACAAGAGGGGATGTCATTCTGCATCATGTGCTACTCACTGTATGGCCACATAAGAACTAGTGCCAGCTATTGCTCTTGGTGTGTAGCTATAGCTACTCCACCAGCACTCAGTTGCAAATAGCCCCTGAGGGCTGATAAAGTGGAAGCAGCTAGATTCCTTCAACTATATACTAGAGTCTAGATCTGTTCTTGCCAATTATAGTGCATATTCCTTTCGATGTGCTACTGAAGTTCAGTTTGCTCTGTTCAAGAGATAAATAATGTACCCTCCATCGACACTGATTAGCTACATGCTGCTGCCAGATGTAGGGATGTGGTGCAATACCCTTGTGTGTAGAAACCACACACAGCAAATACTTCACCACATGACATCCCCTCTTGTTTCTGTCCTTTTTGTGCCATCCCTACATTAATTCTTACCATTTTTGTAGAAAATTTTTAATCTTCTCTAGTTTCTGTACTTTTTATGCAAGTCTGCTTATAGCCTTCTCTCATTAGTATACTGTATCTCGTCCACCTTTACCTATAATAGGTCACAATCGACTTGCTACTAGTTTATTCATCCCCGATGGATGCAAAACTGGACCGTGTAGCTAGCTAGCTACAAGTGAATTTCGTACCGTGTCCGCTGATACTGAGACATATTAAATTGCCAGCGTTTCCTTTCATCTTGGACGATATCAATAAGAACTTTATAGCGCACCACACTTGGTAAGCTGCCAATCTTTCGCTTTACCAGGCAAACACGAAGAACTTCTGCGCGCTGGCCCAGCGACCATTTTTCAAACTACGTGGTGACGTCATTAGAAAATGGCGGATTTCACACAGCTCTGTCGCTGTGAGCCACGAAAACCTTGATGTTGAATATTATCGCTTTGAAAACCAGTTCTATCAAAGAATACAGTTCGGGAACTTTCTAGTAGTTTCGTCCTAAAAGCGCTCCAATAGCCCCCTTCGTTCTTGAGTTACAGCTGGCGAAGAAGAAGAAGAAGAAGCTTGAAGAAGAAAACGAAAACCGGGATTTTCGAAGCGCGGTTATTTCTCAGCGGGATATGTTCGCTTGCCTTTAAGGTCAGTTTATAGTAAGAACGTTCTATATTCAGCTGTACGTAGCCTTCTTTCGTCGGTTTTCTGCGTATTTTCGAATTTCGCTCCTATACCAATGTATAGGGATAACGAAACACCCTGTGCCATCCCTACATAGAGAGTATTACCGCACTCTCTGATATGCATGGAGGTATATACATAGATATGCTGCAGCTGGCACGTGTGTCATCTCTGGTTTGGAAGTTAGTATCAGGTATCTGTTGCATGTGCCAAAGGTAAAGGTTTTCTCAACAGTACACAGCTGTTACTGCATGAGTTTACTCTTAACCTCCCTGGTTGCTCTGTTCTTCAGGTTCCTGACAAGGTCAGCGTTGAGTGTGACTTGGAACTGCTGAATCCCATACCCTACCGAAACAAGGAGCACTGTTGCCAGGAAGCTGAAAAGCGAACCTTACCTGAACTATGTGGAGAGATCAATGCTTCTTCCATCAGAAATGAATCCCGTGTAGAAGGTTGCACTTGTACGGACCTCATGGCATGCAAGGCAATAGTCCTCACTGCCACCTCTTCAAACCATTGGCTGGAATCGCTGGATGCCATTGCATCCGTACAGAACATTATGCCAGATATGAAGATCATTATGATGGACCTTGGCATGAGCGCTGAACAAGAGGAACAGCTACAGCGTCTGCGTAATGTTGAAGTTCGTAAATTCCCCTTTGACTCCTTCCCACCCCATGTGAGGAGACTGGATGTTTATGCATGGAAGTCATTGTCAATGCAGATGATGTTGTTCGAGTATGAAGTTGTTTTCTACATGGATGCAAGCATCCGTCTGAGACGCCCTCTTGTGGATATTCTTATTCCAGGTGTGCAGAACTTCCCAATCAAGGTTAACGGCAATGGAATGTATGATGGCGCATTTACCAGGGAGGAAACCTACAAGTACCTCGGGGTTACTCGTAAGCAGGTGTCAAAGCGCTTCCAAAAAGAAGGAGGCCTTCTGATGTACCGAAACTGCTCTTTTCTACACAAACGGATACTGTCTGCCTTAGTGGACTGTGCACTCCATGAGGTGTGTATTGCCCCTAGTGGAGCTTCGCCTTATGGATGTGACATGGACAAGTATCGCCAACAAAGTAACCAGATTAACAATATTGAGCAAGTTGAATACATTGGCTGCCACCGTTTTGAACAAAGTGCCCTTACATCAGTCTTGGAGAGGGAGTTTCAATTTGCAGACCAGGACCCTGTTGTGGCTGCCTATCCCTTTTCACAATCATTAGTATTGTGGAGGAATCCAACTAAGTGCTTTACTCTGTTCCTCAAAAACTGAGAGTGAACAATGTGTCTTGCATATACGTCATAAAATGATAATATTATATTTTGTTGCCTGATGAAGCCATACATCAAAGCAAGCAACCATGGGTAAACCTGGGATAGCACGTACTGAGGGTTAGTTAACAACCTGGGGTGTAGGTTATCACCCTGCAGCGTTAGCTATCACCCTGCAGGGTTAGTTATCACCCTGCAGCGTTAGCTATCACCCTGCGGGGTTAGCTATCACCCTGCAGCGTTAGCTATCACCCTGCGGGGTTAGTTATCACCCTGCAGGGTTAGTTACAGTGGTTGCGAGGTTACTTGTCCGATTACGATTTGCAGTCTGCACTCGAACGCGGCACGTGATAAATGAGCGTCATAGTTCGTCATTATCTATTCAAATTCGGATTGCGTGAGCACTCTTCGTACGAAGAGTGCTCACGCAATTTGAATTTTGAATACGAAATGACGAACTATGACGCTCATTTATCACGTGCCGCGTGATCGAGTACAGACTTCAAATCGCAATCGGGACAAGTAACCTCGAAACCACTGTACTAGTCTCGCCCCAGTCCACTTTCGGCCGCCATTTTTAATGGGGCTCGAAAGGTGGTCTGGCACATTTAGTCGAAAAGCTTGGCACTGCAGAACGATATCGTTCTGCCCAATCAGATTGCCAGAAAATGACGCGTCACTCCGCGTAATAACGAGCGGCGTTCTACGAGCATCAATCATGGATATACCGAGGCTTGACGCTAAGGGAGTGGCAGTAGAGCTTGTGAACGATGCCATCAAGCATGCTTTCCTTACTCTGGATACGCTGCAGCAACGACCGACCAAGATAAGGCGGTTAGGGAGTTCCTACAGGGCAAGGATGTTTTCGTTTCCTTACCAACAGGCGAAGGCAAATCCCTGTGCTTCGCCACCTTACTAGCTGTGTTTGACTTCCTTAAACAGCATCTCACAGTCTGTACTGGCAGTCGGACGGGACGGTACCGGGTCGTAGCGTCAACGTCACTAGTCGTATAGTCACGTGATGTCTCTGATGTACCTTACGAATGCCAAGCTTTTCGACTAAATGTGCCAGACCACCTTTCGAGCCCCATTAAAAATGGCGGCCGGAAGTGGACTGGGGCGAGACTACCACTGTACCGACTGCTGCTTCAAAATGGGCTTTTAATAATCTGCACCAATCACCTATTCGGACCATTCTGTATATCCTGCTTGAAGGTCGTCGAAATCGTCATTTGTTGTGGTGAAGTCAAACCTGGACGACTTTGCAGGACCCGAACAGGCGTTCTTCGCGAAACGCTTCGCCAATTCACTAGTCTACGGGACGGAATAAAGTATTTGCAAATAGCCATAGTAACGTTCGGGTAGTTCGTTGGATAACTCGATTGGACGGGCGAAGTTTGAGCTACGCGCTAGTCCGTTCGAATTGCAACAAGCTAGTTATAACATGGCCCCTCGGGCGCTTGGCTGATTTATCGCCCTCGTGACCATGTGATAACTAGTACTTGTTGCAGCTTGGGTTGTTAGATCAAAGGCAGCAACTGTGCGTTATTTTTGGATAACACACAGTTACCTTGTTTGGAAGCACATAACACATTGTTTGCTTTATAACGCACTGCTTCAAATGGGGCTCTTATTTATGTCTCCAATCATGGCATGTCCAACCTAATGCAAACGCTTATTCTTACACTTCAAGAAAACATCTTTGATGTTCATCACCTTGTGGACTTTCCCATGACAGTAGACAATATGACTGTTGCAAATGTATCCCATAGTGCAAGCATGACACATTCATGCATGCATCATTCTACTATTAATTTTGATCCACACCATGCTGCATGCCAAGTGATCATAATAATTTTGGCAATTCATTCAATTGATTAACTTTTAATGAACGAATCTCACTTTGTAACATTACACTAAAACTGAAGAAATTGTTCGGGGCTAGAAAAGCAATTTTTCAAAACCCTTTCCTCTTGTGCTGCGTTTCTTTCTGCCTCCTAGGCAAGATCTAATGCAGACACTAACACATACACACACACACCTCCTCTTCTGTACACCTTGTCCATGTTTGGACCTTGGGCGAGATCACGAAATCTATCAGCAGATGGGGGTCACTGAGCTGGCTGGCCTATAAGTAGCTGGTGGATGGTGGATCGCCACAGGTTCCTGTCATTCACTAGCTCTTCCCAGTTAGCAATCTCGGATAGGTCAACATCTATCCAGCGTAGTGCAGTTCCTCCAGGCTTCATCTATTTGCCCTGTGGCCGGCATTTCAGCACCTGTTGCTGTGACCGATGGTCTGGCATCCTTTGGAGGTGACCAAACCACTGCAGTCATCTAACCTTCAGCAGGTCTTTCACTGGCATTTCTCCTGTCTCTGCTAGAATATCTACATTTCTCCTCTTGTACCACAAGGTCACTCCAACAATGCCCCGCAAGCACTTCATCTGGAAAGCATGTAATCTTCTGAGGTCTTGCTGGGTAACTGCCCACGTCTCTGCTCCATACAGCAGTACAGACATTACCATCACTCTGAAAACACGTACTTTGGTACTCCTGCTCACACTGCGACTCCTAAACACCTTCCTCCTCCGCATCTGGTATGCTGTGGCCGCCTTCTTCAATCGTGCACTTACATCTCCATCTACCCTAGCAGTCCTTCCCACTTCACTCCTCAGGTAGGAGAATGTTTCCACAGCCTCCAGTGTTTCATCCTTCAGAGTGATTGCTGGTGCTCACTGTCAGTCTCTGCTCCAAAAACCATGGTCTTTGTCTTCACTCCATTGATGGCCATCCCCCACTTTGTACAAACCCTGTCCAGCGTGTCCATCCTGACCTGTAGATCTTCTCTAGATTCAGCAACTAGGGTCAAGTAATCTGCATACTGGACATTCTGGATGTCAGTAGTTGTCGAAGTCTTCTCTCTATAGGTCAGGAACAGCCCTTCGGTGGTTGTATATAAATATATATATCACTGTTAAAAATGTGGTGTGTCGATCACCCCTAAATTGGTGTGAAATGGCTGCCACAATAACCACACCAAATTTGGGTGTGACGTTCACACCAAGTAGAGTAGTGTGATAATCACACTGGTGGGTAGTGTGATATTCACACTGGAATTGGTGTGAAGTTCCTCCTGATGTGTGTAATATTCATAACATTCCAGTCTTCACATTGTTATTTAGCAATGTTTCAGAAGAAAATAACAGTTTACAGCATAGGCCGAATAAGAACAGGTACAATAGGAAAATATCTATAGTTTCAAACGAGCTATGAGCCTAGCAAGCCTAGGCTTCTTAGAAACTTTAGCTCTCAAAAATATATATTCCAAAAACTGAAATAAAGAATAGGTTCCGTTGGTGTAGTTAATATTGAAAACAAAAAAGGCAGCAAAAAGGGCAGCCACAGCCTGTGCTGTCTTCTCAACCCGCATCAGGACTTGGTTCTTGAGGCACAAGAAAACTTCTTGCACTTCCTTGATTGTGCCAGTAGCCAGTAGACAGCACTGCTTTGTTGGCAACTCTGTTGCCTCTTGCACTATGTCTGCATTGACCTGCACGAGAAAAGAAGTACAAGTAGATTGATAAACTAAATCAAAAAAATTTATAAAAATTACCAGCTGATTGAGAAAGAAGAAACAAACTTTAAATGAATGTTACAACATACTGGACACATCATAATTTACTTACTGGCACAATCTTGAGGACTCGATTGTGGTCAGCCTTTGAGTGCGGGTCAACAAGTGATAGGCCTCTGAATGGATTCCCAGTGCTACTGAGTACAAATGCAGTATCAAGAGGTATGCACTATACACACACCTCACATAGTTTCACTCCACCACACACACAACCACCACCACCACATACAAGAAACACACACACACAACAAGCAGGGACCATCCTTGGCAGGACCTGACTGGCTTCAATGGCACACACACACACACACACACACACACACACACACACACACACACACACACACACACACACACACACACACACACACACACACACACACACACACACACACACACACACACACACACACACACACACACACACACACACACACACACACACACACACACACAGACAGACAGAGAGATGCTCACCATTTTTAACTGACATGTTTAAGATAAACGTGGTAAGGATGCCTCCCCACATGGTACCACACCCTTGACCTCAAACAGCTCAGATTCAGCCTCCAAGTGTTCCTTCAGACGAGCTGACTCCCCTCCTCTCCCTCCTCCTGTTGCTAATACAGCTGATGAGAGGCTGGCTGCAATGTGTGAGGGTGGGCGTGTGCTAGAGAGGGTGGGGCTGCTTCTCGAGGGAGGGGAGGACTGAAACCTGGACAGTAGAGCAACACACACAGACACACACACACATGTGCGCGCATGCACACACACATTCACAAACACAGACGCACATGCACACACACACACACACACACACACACACACACACACACACACACACACACACACACACACACACACACACACACACACACACACACACACACACACACACACACACACACACACACACACACAAGCTGGCTAAGGTTGAAAGAACCCAATCTCTCTCTGTCAACCCCCCACCTCAACCTAGAGGATGTCAGGATCTACAAAAGGCACAATTACCCACTCCAACATCAAGGATGCACATGAAGGAGTGCTGCCAACAGAACTAATTGGGCTTGAAATGACATGCAACATCCTACGTCAACAAGTGATAGGCCTCTGATGGGTTCCCAGTGCTAAGTACAAATGCAGTATCAAGAGGTATGCACTATACACACACCTCACATAGTTTCACTCCACCACACACACAACACACACACACACACACACACACACACACACACACACACAAACATGCATATACATGCAAGAACAAATGCACTCCCACACACACATGCACATGGACTCACCTAACTCCTCAGCTTTCTCATCAAAGCACACACTAGCTATATGGAACAGATAAACATAGGAACAACACTGGTAAACAGAACACTAACACAGAGCTATCATCCTTAAAGACAAATTGGTGCCTACGTGGAGAGACACGCGCTTTGACAGTAGGGCTTGTTCATCTCTTCAAAAAGTACAAGTAAGGCCAACTGTTGAAGAATACGTACGGGCATTCCATACACGGTGAATTTGGAGTTTGGATTGACGGCTGACATCGAAGATCTACGGTCGGCATGGTCATCGATGCAACAGTCCATCTGGCCAGTAATTCATGTGCCAATCAGCAAACACCTTCAAGGTTGTCCACTCTGGTGCTTCATATGTGACCCACTTTGAAGCTGGTTAACCAGCTTCGAAGCGGGTCACATATATTTGTAAGTGCAACCTCATCCTGTGTTTACTGTTAACCTTATGTCTTGCTCTGTTCTTCAAATTCCTGACAAGGTCAGCATTGAGTGTGAAGTGGAAGTGCTGAATCCCAGACCATTCGCTTTCTTGCTTCGCCCGGTTATGAATCGGAAATGTCCAGGAAATCTCTTCAAAACATTTCCTGGACATTTCCTGAAACACACTCTGTCAGGAAAGTCCACTTTTTTCCAGTGAATGGGCCCATTGAGTGAAGCCTGACTAGAACAACTTCATATGATATATTGGTGGGATCCTAATCAGGATCGCCGATCCTGGTGCCCAGCAGGATCTTCGATCCGATTTACGATCCGCTTACGTCATACCCGGATCGCAAGTGCGATAAAAATGGCGGAAACGGTAGACAATGGGAGGGACCGAGATAGTCTCGTCCCCAGTTCACTTCCAGCCACCATTTTTAATGGAGCTCGAAAGGTGGTCTGGCACATTTAGTCGAAAAGCTTGGCGGCTATGGTTTCATGTTTCGGAGGCCTGTTACGCCGCAAATCGAGAACAGCCCCAAATCGAGAACAGTAATGAGATGCACGATATTCATTGCGCAATAATTGTATTCATGGTGGAAGGTCACATCGCACTCGCAGGGGCAGTGAATATAATTTTATTCGAATACATCTAAATAATTATAGATCTCCCCTCGATCGCATCTAATCGAGGGAAGAGTATGCGTATCTGCGCATGTCTAGATCAACAGCAGAGCGGGTGCAAATTTGTAGCATTTACACCAACAACTGCTAAGCTGCATGTAGATCTACTAATGTGCTACTCAGAGCTGGTTGCTATAGGGAACGATGCTTATAGTCATGAATATCATGCAGGATAGGAAATCCATATTAAATTTTAAGGACACCACAGGTTGGCCTCTGATGTGTCAAAACTAATCCAAGCAAGCCTTGGAGCTGATTTGAAACTCTGCCAAGCACGAAAATGCTCAAGAGGAACTGCAGCTGGAGGAAGGCAATTGCCCTGCTAGAAGTATTGTACCTATGTGTGGGTATATCGCCATGGGTGATCGCTGTGGAACTCTTTGATTTCCCTTTGTGAGTTATATAAATAGCTACTTATATTGTAGCTGGTCAGCATCTGGCTGCAGTGTAAGCATCACGTGTATGAAATGAGTCATACTCATTATTCTATGGCAGTATATATGTACACTTTTACTGAATTTTCATGCTCCTACAGGACCTTGTGTGTATTGTGGCTGGTCCTTGTGTCTCAGCTGACACCTCCAGTCTGTGTGGTTGTGGTGTCCATGTTGCTGCCCTGTGCAGCAGAGGGACTATTGATCCACACAGAAGTTCGTTGGTAAGCTATCAGTTATTGGAAGATGCATATATACCCATTGTGTATTTTAGCACAGTGCAGTAATCATCATCAATCATACTGTTCTTTATTAATGTTATTTAGGGCACTCTTTGTTCTGGTCATGTGCTGTGGATTGCGGCATATGCACATGCGCTTGAAATGGAATTGGGTCTTCTAATCATCGGAAGAAGATCCAAGGTACATGTTCTGTGTATATATAATTCCACCCAGTGACCCTCTCTATACTCTGGACCATATCTCGAATTTGTATATTATACATTAAAGACTTGTGCACTTCACACACTATGCACTCATTCCCACGCACTGTATGTGTTTATGTACATGCATGTGTGTGTATGCATACATGAGTACATGTGAGTGTAATACATACATGTTGCACATACGTACATGCATGCATGCCCATCATACTATAGTATGTAATAAAATATTATAATATATTATATAGATTTGTGGCCTGTATGTCATGTATTAACTACTATGCATGTGTTAATGGAATGCTTTATGTGATATGTACCAAACCTCAGAATGCCAAGGTACCATTATGAGAGACGTTATGGCGGTGGTCATTCCACATCCGCGTCCACGGATGAGGATGAGCAGAGTGGACATGACTTGGCCAGCACGAGACGCATGGCTGCCCCCCGTGCCATCAGTGATGCAACATACACGGAGCTAGTGAAGATACTGGAAAGTGAGTCAAGTGTTACATTTCGTGATATGACTCCGCCAGCAAAAAGTGCTTACAGGTTGGTGCATAGGCATAAGGAGCAATTGGTTTTGGATATGGTTTTCGACCCAATTGACGGAAGCGAAAAGGAGAGGGTTTGTTATATGCCTACACGTGACCGCACAAAAAAGCTCATTCTACTTCGACACAGTGAGGTGGATAAAGTCATTAACCTGTGTTATGAGAGATGCAAAGGCGATGGAGCTAGGAAACTGTATAAAACTATCACACAGATATACTGTGGTTTGAGTGAACGGAAGATTCAAGCTGCTTTGAATCGTTCGACTAAACGTCAGGAACTGAAGCCTACATTCAGCAATAAGCCCCCTTTGAAACCAGTACAAGCATCTAGTGTGTGGAAACAAGTACAGGCTGATCTAGTGAGCATGGAGCACATGCCAAGTGCTGTTGGGGAAACCACTTACAAGTACGTCCTATCTGTTATAGATGTATTCAGTCGTTTCCTAATTCTAAGACCAGTTGCTTCTAAATCGGCAGCAGAAATAGCTGACATTTTGACTGGAATTTTCGCTGAACACGGGGCACCAGAGAGATTTCAGACAGATCAGGGTTCTGAGTTTAAAGGATCTGTTGATGCCTTGATGTCCAAGCTGAAGGTAAATATAATCAGGTCTAGACCATATCACCCACAGTCTCAGGGTAAAGATGAATGTTCCCACCGAACATGGAAAGATTACCTAGCTCATGACCTCAAAGAGGACCCACAAACTAACTGGGTAGCAAATTTACCGGTGTATATGTCACTGTACAATGCATCACCACACAGTGCTATTGGTCATAAAACACCATTTCAAGTGCACTTCAATCGAACACCACTAACTGTTACAAAGCCACTCCTATCTGGTCCTAGAGAATCTGATACTGATGACAGTGAATCACATGATTCCGATCTGTCTGACCATAGCAAGGCCATGCGTACTGAAGCTAAAAAGAGCTCTGAAAGAGCCGCTACACTGATGGTCCAGCAGCAACTAGCTCTGAACCCACCCAGTTTGTATGACATTGGTGATAACGTCATAGTGCGGCTGCCAATAGAGGAAAGGAAGAAGAAATCAAATAAGACAAAGAGAATGGTATACAAGGGTATTGTAGTCAAAGTAGATCACGGCAAACACATGTACATTGTTAGGTACGAGGATGCTGGACAGTATAAGACTAGACAATTTTCAGTACGAGATCTGACCTCAGAGTCATTAACAGCAGAGAAACAAAGGCCCAAAGCTGCTGTTGCACGCTCAAAGCATTCGAATAAACCAAAGGCCTCCAAGGCCAAATCAAAAAATACCAAATTGCCGACTCATGCAGAACACCTCTCAGACTGATTCAACCATGTTTAAAGTAACAACTAGGGTTGCCACTTATGACTTCCAATATTCTGATTTAAGTACTATTACAACCCATAATGCATGGCTAAGTGATTCTAATGTAAGTACTTTCATATACCTGTTGCGGAATCACAAGAGCTATGCCACTTCCCCAGTAAACATACTCCCTGTTGAGTTCTATGTAACCGTGAGAGGTGAACTGAAAGCTACAGCTGATACACTCTGGCAAGACTACTTAGTCACTGAAAAGTGCTTTTCTCCTGCTAGTGGTGCTTCCCAGTTGCTATGCATTCCCATAATAGAAAACAGTCATTTTTTGTCATCGTGGTTGATTTAATCAAGCACACAATGGAAATACTGGATTCCCGAGAAAGTCCCAGAAGAACTGATAGGTATATAATGGCAACATCAGTATTGGCACAATACCTAAACAGCAAGCTACCAGCAGTAGGTGGGATCCCACATAAAAACGGCTTTTCTTAAAGCCACCACATAACAAAAGAACACACCTGTATATACTAGCCGTCCGAAAACTCGCCATTATATTGCGTAACACACTACATCCGGTGCAAGGTTCAGGGGTCATAGCAATAAGCATATAATTATATCTATAACATAATGAGATTATGGGCCCACCCAGAAAGTCACAGAATGAACCCAAGGCACTGAAATGACACAGACTGACCTACCACACTCTGCATGCCCCCAACATACCTACATGCATGCTGCAAATGGTCCGTTCTCCATTTGCGTTAGCTAACGCAAATGGGGAACGGGCGCACCACACCCACCCAGAAGGTCACAGAATGACCCTATGGCACTGAAATGACACAGACTGACCTACCACACTCTACATGCCCCCAACATACCTACATGCATGCTGCAACTGGTCCGTTCTCCATTTGCGTTAGCTAACGCAAATGGGGAACGGGCGCACCACGCCCACCCAGAAGGTCACAGAATGACCCCATGGCACTGAAATGACACAGACTGACCTACCACACTCTACATTCCCCCAACATACCTACATGCATGCTGCAACTGGTCCGTTCTCCATTTGCGTTAGCTAACGCAAATGGGAAACGGGCGCACCACACCACCCAGAAGGTCACAGAATGACTGACCTACCACACTCTGCATGCCTACATGTATACTGTAACAGGTTCATTCTCCATTTGAATTAGCAGGGCATAGAATGCCACCTGTATAAACATACTAAACATTATTAACATGTTTCAAAGGTAGGATTAAGTGCGCTCTGCAATAAGGTCCTCGAAGCCACTAACCGCTTATGCTTGTGCTACGAGCTAGCTTACACAGTAAGGTTGAGATCACGGTCCTCAGGAGTCACGCTGACAGCGAACGGCCTACGGAGGAGGTGCAGAGCGTTGTAGCGGAGGTGGAGCTACAGGATTTGTCAACCAGCGCGCAGGTGCAGACTGACACGGAGGCCACGGAGGCTACGGAGGCCACGGAGGCCACGGACGCGACGGAGGCTACGGAGGCCCACACAACTCCCAAACCTGTTAACCCTGCCGTAGAACTCGCGCTGATAAGGCGCACTTCTGTTGACAAAGTGAGGCTGGTTAGGGGTAAACGTTTGGGACTTTATATTTATTTGTTGCAGCTTGGGTTGTTAGATCAAAGGCAGCAACTGTGCGTTATTTTTGGACTAGCATAGAAGCCCGCCTTTGGCGGGCTTCTCTGCTCCGGCGCTAGGGCAACAGCGCTTCGACGATGGTGGCTCTGCAACGGTGCTTCCTCAAATGCATTATCCATTAGTTCATTTTCTCCAATGGCCGACCCTGTAGCTAAATCATAGATAGTAGAGAACAAGGATTGGCAACTTCCGATTTCACACCTTGTTAACACCTACATCCGGGTTAGGATGACCTTTGCTCACGGCTGTTTCGCTAATACAAATGGCGGCAACTTAGTTTTGATTTGGAAACCGAGAACGAGGGATTTGAATTCCTCGAGGAACTTAACTCGCAAAGTATTTAGCCTTTTTCTCTTCGGGGACTACAAGTAAGAGACAAGTAACAAGCCATGAAGGTAGAAAGGATGCAAAGCAAGCGTGCTTTAGTCTAAAAAGTAAGCTTTATGCTCTCTCGGCAGCAAAATGCGTCTCTCTCTCTCTCTGCAAGTAATCGCTCCATAGCACACTTCTCCCAGTTTTCCAGCTAGTGTGCTACATCTCAAAGAAAAGTCAGGTATGCACAGAACATTACCCTATATGGCTCATTCTACTGCCCTTTCCGTAACTCGTGTTTTGAACGAGTTTATTTAAGCAACATTAATTGGTGTTTTAGCCTTTTTCTCTTCGGAAACTACATGCAGTTAAGAGACAAGTAACAAGCCATTAATGTAGAAATGATACGAATCCAGTGTGCTTTAGTCTAAAAAGTAAGCTTTATGCTCTCTCGGCAGCTAAATGCGTTTCTCTCTCTCTGCAAGTAATCACTCCATAGTACTCTTCTCCCAGTTATTAGCTAGTGTGCTACATGTACACATAGACTAAAGTATACTTGCTTTGCATCACTTCTACGTTCATGGCTTGTTACTTGTCTCTTAAGGTAGTAGGAGGGGCTAGAGTGACCTGTTTTGTTTGATTTCATTTTCTGACCAGACATACAGATGCAAGAACTCTTTTGAACTGCGCAGTTATTATCCCGAAACGTTCGATAGTTTTTGAGTTATACAGAAGAGAAATTTGTTGGTAATAAATACATCGCACCCACGATGTTATGATAGGACGCCCACAATGTTATGATACGGAAGGTGTCACTAAGTAAGTATACTGCACGCTTAGAAGCAGCACGAATGGAAGGTTTCCTGAATAAGTATATTGCACGTGTAGAGGCAGCGCGATGGGCGAGACAACAATGGGGATGGCTGTGGCTGCCTTCGTGCGCAGTTTAGTGAGAATGGGTAAGAAATCCGTTTTCATAACACCTCATTGTGCTAATGAGGTGCTAAATTCCAAGGGGCGCCTCCAGGATTAGACAGACCAGCATCTA
The DNA here is from genome assembly GCA_949841015.1 of Aplysina aerophoba. NCBI lineage: Eukaryota > Metazoa > Porifera > Demospongiae > Verongiida > Aplysinidae > Aplysina > Aplysina aerophoba. The sequence continues at coordinate 1,145,043 of OX465049.1, read as the reverse complement.
AGCAGGAATTGAGCAGCGCGAAAGCCTTCTCTGGTTGCTACGCCGGTCAATATGAAGTAGAAGCACTTCACCAACAATGTGGAAGGGAAACAACCTGTTACTATATTTCTCAAGTGTTGTGAAGGGCGATTTTCGTGCTTCGTTGATTTGTTCGAGGTGTTGCGCACGGAACTACTATGTTTCGGTATACACGAATCGTCCCGCGTTTGTTCCAATGCGAAGCATATAGTGTGCGCTAAAGTCGCACGGGAGCGACTAGCGTTACACGCAGCGGTTAGAGCGTTACAGCCATTTTCGTATACTTTCGATTTAAAACGCTGTAATAGCACCATAGTACCTGTTACTCCTAGTCGCTCCCGTCGGAGTGTAGGCACATGCCCTGTCCTCCTATGCACCAAGTTTGATAGCTCTAGGCCACTCTGGTCAGAAGTAGTTTCACTTTTGCTGCGGGTCATCGGAATTACAGTGCATCTAATTAATTTCTTACACGACGTGATCAAATTAAGCAATTAATTAGTAAACCACATCAAAATACACGGAAAGGGTAGGTCTATGTACCTGGAAACAATCAAGTTTGTATGTGAAATGGTTACAAAGTTATGTGTATTCAAACATAGCCCTCTAGTTTTGAAAATAGCCCCTACTACTACCTTAACTGTAGTCTCCAAAGAAAAAAGGATGAAACATGAGTTAATGTTGCTAAAATAAACCCGTTCAAAACACGATTTACGGAAAGGGCAGTAGAATGAGCCATATAGGGCAATGTTCTGTGCTTACCTGACTTTCCTTTGATATGTAGCACACTAGCTGGAAACCTGGGAGAGGTGTGCTATGGAGCGATTACTTGCAGAGAGAGAGACACGCACTTTGCTGCCGAGAGAGTATAAAGCTTACTTTTTAGACTAAAGTACACTTGCCTGTTATCAGTTCTATGTCCAAGCTTGGTCACTTGTCTCTTGTTAAAGTCTTGGAAGAGAAGAATGGTAAAAACAAACATGTCTTCCAATGGCCCCAGTCTCGGTCCCAATCCCAATTCCGACTCGAAAAAACTAAGTTGTCGCTCCGAAACAGCTAGTCTCGTTCCCAGCCCACCACTTCCGCTAACAAAATGGCCGCGGAAAGGATGGTCTGTATAGTCTCGTACCCAGCCCCACTTCCGGCCGCCATTTTATAAGGCACGGAAGGTGGGTCTGGGGACTATGTGCAGTTTTCTTGGCGGAGTCCGGCGATCCCCGGCCTCCAATCAGATTGCAGATACGTGAATAATAATGACCAAATCACATGTCGGTCACATGCGCGTGCGTTGGGTGCGAACGACGGAGATGGACCTTCCTTTGGGTCAAGCTAACGGTCGAGCCATTGCGCATACAGAGTCATCGCTAGGGATACGAATCGAATGGTTGGGTAAAAATTGTCCTTGTCCTAACTGTCAAAGGATAGTACTCAGAGCTCGAAAATGATCCTTCCAGCTTAGAAATGGATTGACTTAGCGCTTTACAAGCCGCTTTGAGCCGGTGTCCAGATCTTGAAAGCACAGTCGGGAAGCGTACGCAGTTTGCGTACTCACTGTCAACTGGTGCCACAATGCAGGCCAAACCGTCCTCACAAAGCTTCCAACTATGCTACCACCGCGCAGAAGGGAAGATAGATTGCGTCTTCTTGTCTCCGTATCGCTAGGAGGCTGTGCACAGAAGGAGCATCGCGATAGTCTTGGGCTGCCATATAAACGCGATATGGAAGCATGTGCCCATCACGTGATATTGCGCAATCACCGCCAAGGATTATGTACATAGTCCCCAGACCCTACCTTCCGCGTCGTCAGCCATGTTTGCGGAAGTTGGGGCTGGGTACGAGACTATGGTCTGTAGGGCTGTGGCGAATATGCGGGCATAATATCCGGAATAATGGGGCTGCCTGAGCATCAGCGCACTTCCGGAATAACCGGCGGAAATTATCTAGGCATGGACCAAAATGGCTGCCAGCTGTAGTGGAAGTTGTGGAACGGTCCGAACGGGTAGTGCACAAGCAGATAGCATTGACTTAGTTTCTTCTGGGAATGATGCAAGTGAGGAGTCTGAGGACACTGAAGAGGAAACGGACGAACCTGTGGCAACACTGGCAAAGAACACAGTGTCATCGATTCTGGACAAACTGAAGTCGCCGACTCCCGCCGTGCAGCTGACACCAATGCTGACTCCAGTCCATTAGAGTGGTGGAAGCAGAACGCCACCACACTACCTAAGTGGTCATCTGCTGCGGCAAAGATTCTGCTGCTTCAGCCATCATCTGCTGCTGCTGAGCATGAATTTTCACTGTTGAAGGCATCGTTTGGAGAACAGCAAGAAAGTGCCCTTCAAGATTACATTGAGGCATCACTGCTGTTGCAGTTTAACAAGCGTTAAACATTGTTACAGACTTGCAGATAATTTGGACGTACTGTATTATACATCATTTATGTAGTATGCATACCAGCTTAATTAGAATTTTGATTCTTTTCATGAGCACTATTTTGAGAATAATGGGCAGTTTTTAAAGGAATTGTGGAATAACATAATTGGCAAGTTTTAGAGCATATTAGCCTCAGGCCTAATGGTCTGGTATCTTTGGGCCGAATCCTTGGTTCTCGCCATCCCAAATAATTCTAGCCAATCAGATCGCCGTTTGATCACGTGCACACCAAAAAAACGCGCGAAACTCGTAGGGACGAGTCTCACATGTAGCTAAATTCGCGTTCTTGTTTAGATGATGGTTAATGTCCTGCGTTAGACAATGGGATGTGACCCGCTGCAACTAGTCTAATCCTTGCCCCAGCAAGCACCCGGCCAAGATCTGAGGGTGTGTACGTGTATACGGCCTTGGACTCATGTATAACAAATACAGTGAGTTGGCGGAAGGCCAGGGTATGCAGTATTTAAATTTAAGGGTTGTGAATTTGCACACAACCCAATATATTGTTACTATGGCAACGTACAACTCCTTTGATTTGTTGTACCAGCAACTAACTTTGTAAATGTAACCAAGCAACACTTTGCTTGCCCTAGTTGCTGAGCAACCGAGTATCCAATTATGGAAGTGGAAATGACAAATTTCCTTTGAATATTCAAACATACTGCCATCTACGATTGCTTTGGGGATGTGGACTTAAAGCCACATACTGCATACCCGTGAGCTGGCCTGATCACATCGAAAGACGATGGAGACAATGTACACCCCTCAGACCTTGGCTGGAGGTGCCAGGAAAAACCGCTAGGGCCTAGTAGCAAAATAACAGTGGCTAGAATAGTAAATTGGAACTGTGATAGCCAAATAGGGAGGGGAATCAATGAACACCTGCAAAGGAACTTAAGATAGAACAAGATTAAGTGTCACCAAGTACGTGCAACATCAAGTCATACACACACCAAAATAACCCTACTTATCTCCTGACAGCTTACGAGGAGCTGGCCATGTCCCAAGGACGTACCCGGCATGCATATGAGTGACCAATAGCAAATACCATGAATACCGCTAAAGGACATTAAAAGATGAATAGCTAAATCAAAATTGCCCACAATTACCCCAACTAGGAGAAGACCGTGGATGGGTGGGTGGGTATTTCTCTTCACCGACGCTGTCGTTAAGAGAATGGACTGTCGCTACGGACGCACCGGGATAGCGAATTGGACGGCGTCGCTATTGCCCCCATAATTTTTGCGCCATTTTGGCGGAACTTTTAGTCCGCCATATTATTTCCTGTGCCATTGTTGGGGCACTTGTACATTAACTGCGTTTAACCTCGAGGTTAAACTTCATTTAATGTCCTGCGTTAGACAATGGGATGTGACCCGCTGCAACTAGTCTAATCCTTGCCCCAGCAAGCACCCGGCCAAGATCTGAGGGAGTGTACGTGTATACAGCCTTGGACTCATGTATAACAAATACAGTGAGTTGGCGGAAGGCCAGGGTATGCAGTATTTAAATTTAAGGGTTGTGAATTTGCACACAACCCAATATATTGTTACTATGGCAACGTACAACTCCTTTGATTTGTTGTACCAGCAACTAACTTTGTAAATGTAACCAGGCAACACTTTGCTTGCCCTAGTTGCTGAGCAACCGAGTGTCCAATTATGGAAGTGGAAATGACAAATTTCCTTTGAATATTCAAACATACTGCCATCTACGATTGCTTTGGGGATGTGGACTTAAAGCCACATACTGCCACAAGTTATGGCGCAACTCAAAGAGGGAGACATAAACCCCCCAATGCAAGCGATGAACAGCCGCTAGAAAATAAAATAAAACGGGAATGTCTGAACACGTGCAATGAAGCAGAATTCATTTACGCATCACAGTGCCTCAATGCAACCCAATTACTGCCATGACTTCACAAAAATCTAATTGTGTAATGTGAGGTGAGACATATAGCCGAGGTAGCCCTGGCCAGCAATTGTTAAATGACACTGGTAAACGGTTCATGAGCCAGCTAACTAAGGGTGTTGGCCAGTGTAGAAGAAACTGCAGCAAGCTCCTCCCTTGGAGTCTGCAAGTACACCTGGTATGCTGAGCTCTCCCACCTGCCCAACATTTTAATCTTGGCATCTGAGATGCCAGCACGTAAGGCTGTTGTAGCCGCACCAATGCGGAAACTGTGGCCACAATACTTGAGGACATCCATGCCCACAGATGACAATGCTTCTCTGACAAGGGAAACTAGCTTGACCCGTGACAGTGGTTGCCCATTCTCAAATAGGAACAAGGGGCCACTCTTAGTTCCTCGCCTGTTAAGATAGTCCAATAAAGATGAGACGGGGCACAAAGAAGCCCCTGTACGGGAAAAAAAGACTGAGATGCCCTTGCCAAATTGGTCTGTCTTGGAGTGCTTTATGCGGATAGCTAAGGATGAGCCCCCTGCACCGGTGACGGTGGACACATCCTCCAAAGAAAGGTGTATTGATGGATCGTACGTGGCCAGAGAAGGCACAGTAAATTCCGCACATCTCAAGAAACCAAAGAATGCAACACAAACTGCAGCCCATAGCATTCGGTTGTCGGTCAGCTGATGGTCTCTGCCCCACACCTTCTTTAGCTCCAACAAAATAGATGGGGTAATGGGAAGGCGAGGCCTTACTGATGAGGATTGACGTGCCTTTACCCTTTTAATGCCACGTATTACTAATTCTACTCTGGGGGTATACAAGTTTATGGAGGAGAGGCCAGCATTGATAAACAAATTGCGAATTGCGGCCAGGTAAGATTTAACAGTAGATGGGGCCAGGCCATCCTCGCCCAGCTGAGATATGAACAGTAGAATGGTATGCTCTGATGGTGGGATAGGAGTTAGGTTAAACTTATTGCAAAACTCCAGGTAACGCTTCTGGCCAGATGTGTAACTCTTCTGAGTGTTGGGTGCTAAACCATGTGAATAAAGGTAGGTTTTGGGACATCATTCTGCGATGCAGAAATTTTCTTGGAGTCTGGAGCTGATGCTCCAAGGTCAGCTAATACAGCTGAAACCGTCTCCATGCCAGACAGAGTGGCATCATTGGGAACCACTGAATATGGACAGGGAAAGTAACAAGGCAGACTGTGACCATGCCTCTGCTATTTCCGGCAGAATGCATGTAGCCCGTACATACCTGCTGCAACCCCCAACTCTGGCCCAAACTATATAGCTTGACCAGAGTATATCACAAGGAGGCACAATACAGTTTTGACCAACAAAATTGAATACTGCATGGTCCACAGAGCCCAATGCCCTGTTGGCATGTGTTCCAAGCAAAAAAGCAGGAATTCACTCATGACAGCATGCTGACAGCGTGACCAGAGCAGATATCCAGGGCAGTGTACAGCGAGATTGCATGTACATATGGAACCAGCGCCATTGGTCAAAGGTGACTATCCATGGCCATGGACAAAGCAATGAAGGCATAGCCCGTGCATATATGTAGCTGGACAAACCATAGACTCAGCATTGCATGATGCATGCATGGACAGACAACTGTACGGATTGAGAGTTGAGAGTGAAGCCAGCACCAAGTGACGATCACTTCTGCAATCACCCACTGTCCAATTATGCATGTAAACGAGCATGACCATATAATATTTATATAGCTACACCTCCAAACAGTCGGACTCGGACCAGAAACAGTCATGCTGAACTAGTATATAACCCGACCAGCAGATGCAAGGGAAAACATTGGTCTCCGGGTATATATATAGAACCATGTATGCAGTATAAGTTGCAACAGCCCCATTCAGATGGGGAGCCTTAGCTGACATGCCTACATGCTCAGTGCTGCGGCCCTGACCCACTATATATGTCAATTCAATAGCAGCCGAAGTTGTATTCTGTATAATACATGTGTACTGTGTAATGCGTATTCATGCATGCATGTAACCCGTTTTCGAGCACGGACTAGCCCTACCGAGTGCTGATCCATTATGTCTGATAGGGTGACATATGCAGGATGTATGCAAGGTGTAGCAGTAGAAGCAACACGCAAGCATCCCGGCAACACAAACTGCTGCTCCAATATTCTTAATTTGCAGACTAGTATACCAACTAGCTCTGCTGGGTGACAGTGTGCTGCCACCACACACCACACATAGTAGGTCCGACTAGCCCTGCTGAGTGACCTGACCACTATGCCAACAATGTGACATGTATTCGGTCAACACTCAACCACCTGGCTGCCCAAATCGCTGCCACCACACTCTGCAGACTAGGACAAACTAGCCCTGCGAGTGACCTGACCATTATGCCAACAAGGTGACATGTATTCGGCCAACACTCAACCACCTGGCTGCACAAATCGCTGCCACCACACTCTGCAGACTAGGACCAACTAGCCCTGCGGAGTGACCTGACCATTATGCCAACAAGGTGACATGTATTCGGCTAACACTCAACCACCTGGCTGCACAAATTACTGCCACCACACTCTGCAGACTAGGACCAACTAGCCCTGCGGAGTGACCTGACCATTATGCCAACAACATGGCATTAAGTCACCAAACCAACCACATGCCTGCACACTATGTGCAAACTAGAACCAATGTTAACTTGCCATACCGAGTGACCAGACCATTATGCCAACACAGTAGTGACATCAATGCAAGCAAACCACACAGCAACCGAGATTGCTGCCAACCCACAAACGCTCCTTGCCAACTGGACCCAACTATAGTCTAGCTGAGTAACCATTGCAAAAGAAAGGCCATGATAATAGGCCCCCAGGCAAAACCACAATCCGTAATATTTATATGTATAATCAACCAGCCATCAGATAAGACCGCCAAGCCAACAAGTAGATCAGCGATAATGGTGATCTGAACCAACCATAAAGTGGATCGGAGTACATGGTACTATGACTTGAATAAAGCTTGATGTGGGCTGGAATCCACCCTTACAATAATTATCCCTTCTGGACCCGGTGCTACGTAAAACATCCAAAAGGTATGCTACACTACAGTCCCAAGCGTATGAGATTCTATGTGCACTAAATAGAATAAAACTAATCGACCATGTGCATTGCGCATGAGCGGCTGCAAGCCCTGAGGCAGCACTCTCATTATGAGAACCCTATAGGACCTTATATATAAATGCACTACAAAGTATATGCAGGCCGTGTAGGTATGACATAAACTGTGCAATGACTGGGCCATAGGTAAGAATCTGTATGGCGAAATACACAGGGAACCTACAAGACCAGCGCGCGAGGTAGAGAGAAATATAACGGGGGGGGGGGGGGGGGGGGGTACAGGAAGTGCAACTCACCGGAAGAAACTTCTTGCGCAGACCGGGCTTCCTTCGAGGCCGTGCTGGACTGCTGGAGAACACTGAGCTGCTGCAGCATAGACGACTGCGCCTTTCCTTGTTGGTCCATTTGCGCTTTCAGCGCCGACACGGCTGAAGTGAGGTTGGCCAGGACTTCGGCGACTTGCGGGGTCGCGGACATGTCTTCCGACATAGTGGGACACGAACAAGCGCTGGCTTAAGACTCGAGGAAGACGGTATTTCTCTTCACCGACGCTGTCGTTAAGAGAATGGACTGTCGCTACGGACGCACCGGGATAGCGAATTGGACGGCGTCGCTATTGCCCCCATAATTTTTGCGCCATTTTGACGGAACTTTTAGTCCGCCATATTATTTCCTGTGCCATTGTTGGGGCACTTGTACATTAACTGCGTTTAACCTCGAGGTTAAACTTCATATATTCCACGTTTGAGATCGAGCTCTGTACCTGCGGAGATATTCGACGAATGCCTCACAGCATCTCTGCAGACGCTTCATTTCGATTTTCGAAAAACGTCTCCCCTCGTATATATAAACATGAGTATCGCCTCCGAGTAGCCGGTCGACAGAAACATTGAACTGAATGGAGCTTGAGACTCGTCGCCTACGAGTTTCGCGCGTGATTTTTGTAGACACGTGACCATGCATCGATGTGATTGGCCAGAATTATTTGGGATGGCGAGAACCAAGGATTCGGCCCAAAGATACCAGACCATCCTTTCCGCGGCCATTTTCTTAGCGGAAGCGGTGGGCTGGGTACGAGACTACGAAACAGCCGTGTGCTAGTCTCGTCCCCAGCCCACTTCCGGCCGCCATTTTGTCGAGGGCGTGGAAGATGGTCTGGGAAACTGAGCCAACATTCCTGGTCCGTGACGTCATGATCACGCGCTACGGTACAATAGCCGACCGCGCTCGATCGTATCCTGCCAGATAAGCGAGCTCAAGATGCCACAACACAGACTGATTTTAGTGATTCTTCGGTATATCTCACTCCTGAACACTTCCCTCAAACTAAGGTCTTGCAACATCGATTTAGGACTTTTCAGCGCCAGAGAAATTAACACGTCTTCGCCGCTCACGAAGTGGATGACAGCCTCGCGTTGTTCAGTTGTCAGACAACGCTGATAGCTCAGACGACATTATCTATTCTCTACATACTCTATTCTCAGTCTGGAGTATTCCATTCAGCAACGCTGCTTTGCTGCCGACGGAGTCATGTGACCGATCGGCAATCTGATTGGTATTCTTGATTCTGAGAATGCAACGTCACGGACCAGGAATGTGAGCTCAGTTTCCGCGCCCTCGACAAGATGGCGGCCGGAAGTGGGCTGGGGACGAGACTAGACCTTTGCTTGCCGCAATAAAAATGGCGTCGCCGCCGCCGAGATGCTAAAGACAATGCTAACGTGCTAACGGACGCTTTCAGAGTCTTTAGGACACAGAAAACGAGTATTCAGAACGAAAGACTTGCGACGTTTGCCAGAGGATGAACTGAAACCCTATTCTCTAAAGCATTTACTTTCTCTAAGCGTGTCCACAGTTTATCGCTGTATTATTTGCATTCGCGCTCGATCGATAGGATTGCTTTTGCTGCTGACCCTTTTAAACGTATCGTAGTTCGTCTATAACTTCATAAGCCTACTTTGTTCGGGTGGAAAGGCATTCCATAGACAGCGATGCCGTAGCCCAGCGCTATCGCTATAATCTAGGCCTTTCGTCGGTGGGAGATCGAGGGGGACCAAATATTTCCGAGGCGGACCGAATATTTCGGAAATATATGGTCCGGGGGACCGAATATTTCCGACATATTCGGTCCGGCCGGACTGGAAATAGGGGGGACCGATTATGCCGTGACAGGTCTGACATTCCGTTGCTTTGTATGAATGGATTGAAATGCAAAATTGGTCATTTTGTCTACCTATGTACTTTGCTCAGGATACTTAGCATAATCAAAGTATGAGTTGGAAGGCATACACCAATCACTATAGAATTGGTCTAAATCAAAAAGATCATCTGAAATGCCCTCTCACAACCAGGAAAGGTACAGAACTACACCACACTAATAATCAGCAGTTGTACACTATGAGGCCTGACAGCACCCCAGAATTAAGAGAAATCTCTTCAAAACCGGTCTAAAGGCATGCTACAGGGACTGAAAAGTATTGCTCTTTAAGCCTTTTGAGCACACATGCAATGCCATTGGCAGTAGAGGTACAGAAAGTCCTATTACAAGGTAAAATGATCAATAATTGAGCCTTGCAGTGCCTTTATGGGTGTGTGTCTGTTTTTTTCAACACCTATCCACTCTATAGCCCTTAAGAGACCTTGAGCTATCTTTTGTGGGTTTGCAGTGCTTTGTGACCTTCCCCTGGTGGTTTGTTCTTCCACAACTGTCCCTTCTTCTCCAAATCTCTCTTTCAAAGGTCGCGCCAAAATCACCTATAACACTTAACAAGGTGTCAGTTCTAACCCGGATGCATAACCAGTACACACAGTATAAAATAATACACAGTACAGGAGAGTTGCCAATCCCTGTTTTCTACTATCTATGGCTAAATGATGGTGCTCAAGGCAAGTCATTGATCATGACAGTAGTCCAATGACGGCCATTCCATGTCAATGCTCCTCTGGATAAAGCCAAGCTATGCGAACCAATAGAAGCCTATAGTTCCATTGCTATTAGTGGTCTGTCATATTTCATTGCTTGTATTACCACAGCAGGTGGGTATCATGCATGTCTAACACGTGCTTTTGAAATTGAGGTATGGTTCAGCAGACTGACACCTAAAGTTGTCGCTCTCTTGCATGTATCTAGGCAGAATCTAAGCTTCTCTGCATTGGAAGTTACTCCCATGGCGATCAATACTAAAGCAGTATATCATCTGACAGCTCCAGGCATGCATGTGCAATGAGGTTATAGGAGGTATTATTTCAAAAAAATACTGTCAGACAGAGCACTGATATGTGAAGAATGGCTATATATAAATGGTTCACATGCTTATTCTGTGCTGGTACGTAATGACATGTTCTAAAGAGCTTCTTTGTAAACAACATTCCTAGTCTCACCACCAGGTGCACAAATGAACAGATTCCTTGGCATGCCAACCCGTGAGCACCCAACATAGTACTGCCCATGTGAAAAACAGGGTGCTTGTAAATAGAGGCCTGCCACTGTTAAAGCTTTGGCCCTGGGCCTTATTGATCAACATGGCAAAACAAACTCTTACTGGAAACTGGAGCCTCTTGAATTCAAAAGGTATGTTTGCACCAGAAGGTATTAAGGTAATTCGTGGCAGAAAAACATCAGATTCTTTGCAATTGCCTGTGGCAATTGTCACTTCAATGCAATTGCGCATAAGTCGTACACGACAGCACCGTCCGCCGCTTTGGCATTTCTGCTGTTGTCGTGCAAACTGTACATGGAGGTGTTGTGTTGTGAGGTATATAACACCGAAGGAAAGACACAACAATATATACATATATACAGTACAAGTACACCTTAAGCCAATTGAGAAACAACATGCATTGTTATGTCTATATTTAGTAGTAGGAAAGTGGTCAGTAACATGTGTGATCCGTTCAGAAACGAGCCTCGTTGACAACAAGGTCAACAGGGGTGTCGATCAAGTCGAGTGCCTTCATTGGCTTGTGGGATGAGGATCGAGCTCCCCTCAGGCACATCACCGATTAGGGAAAATGCAATCTTGCATCTGATCATTCGCATTGTCGCACTGTAGGGGGCTGCATGCTTCGTAGCAATCAATGATGTGAGCCTCTTGTACATGATCATTGCGGATGGACCCCACCCTCCTGTAGAAGACATGACGATTGGTCTAAATGATCCATGTTCCACTTCAACAACTCGCTTCTCGTATTCCCTTCTCTTTTCATTCTTGTGGCATCTGTAGCTTGCTGCAATGGTTTGGTTGCAATTGGTTGGCGCGTGAGGGTTGAACACCCTGACATCAAAGTATGCGCATTGCCTATTGCTTCCCCAAAACCCTTGAGCTTTAACATCAAGTCTCGTGTTGTCTTCCACGTTGGCTGTCCTGTGCCGGAATGTTTCTCCTGTTAGTGGTTGGAGGGGTGGTTCCACCTCAACATTAGGGCAGACCTCAGAGAGCAGTTGGGCTGTCATATCTCGATCCGATCGTGTCGAATTGAGGGAAAGGTTGTGAGGTATATTGTTGAAAACGGACGTCTGTATACTTTCTCTGTAAAACCGAAATGGCGGATGGTCGTTTTCTGGTTTTTCGCCGCATGCTCCTCAGCCGAAGCGTATTTGCGCACATCACCCCCTCGAGGACACTCTACGGTAGGGGTTTCAAAGTGCTGTGAAGGTTTCGTGGCGATTTGGTTGCGCGCACGCGAGGATATCGCGGCCAACTGTTTTCAACTCCTCTTTATTAATATAGATAACGCATAGTTGCCTTATTTAGAAGCGTATAACGCATTGTTTGTTTTATAACGCACTGCTTCAAATGGGGCTCTTATTTATGTCTCCAATCATTGTCCAACCTAATGCAAAACGCTTATTCTTACACTTCAAGAAAACATCTTTGATGTTCATCACCTTGTGGACTTTCCCATGACAGTAGACAATATGACTGTATCCTATAGTGCAAGCATGACACATTCATGCATGCATCATTCTACTATTAATTGATCCACACCATGCTGCATGCCATGCTTTATAGGTAAGAAGTTTCCAGCAACTGTAGCTACTGTAAAATGCTGAAGTGATCATAATAATTTCGGCAATTTATACAATTGCTTAACTTTTAATGGACGAATCTCACTTTATAATGTTGCACTAAAACTGAAGAAATTGTTCAGTGCTAGAAAAGCAATTTTTCAAAACCCTTTCCTCTTGTGCTGCCGTTTCTTTCTGCCTCCTACGCAAGGTATTACTAGTCTCACGTATCCAGACGGCTTTCGCCAGGCGCAAGCGGCCTGGCTACGCGAGACTAGGCAAGATAGACGTTCACAGCCCAGTCTGTGCTTCAAAGAGTAGTTTTGGGCTGGTAGGCTGCTTGTATTGATTCAAAGTCGTCGTCATTGACGAAAGAACATTGTGGTGCCTTTGCAGAACAAGAAACCGGCGTTGAAGCTGCACAGTTTGACATTTCGTTCATTCTATCTCACGAAAAAGACATTCGCTGATTTCTATAGTAACATCGGTCTCGTTCATTCGGTGAATTGATTCGACAGCGAAGGAGGTTGAGCGTAGACCGTTCCCTGGCGATTTGCAACAAGCCAGTTATCACATAACCCCTCGGGCGCTTAGCTAATTTATCGCCCTCAGGCGCTTCGCGCCCTCAGGTGATAAATTAGCCAGCGCCCTCGTGGCCATGTGATAACTAGTACATATTACATTTTTATGAGCTTGGTCCTATTTTCATTGTCAAGGCAGTCTTTCTCGCAGTAGCAACCAGTGCCGTTTCACTGTGAACTGCTGAGTGTGTGGCTGGATTACTTACGCAGCTATAATCTTGATGTGATTGAGGCTCCTGCTACGCCATTCAATTCAACGGATGGGGAGCTACAATATTGAGCAATGCAGCAAGGAGAAAATTAAGCTATAGTTATATATCTTGATTTTGAAACACTGCACATCATGTGCGATTATTGCATTTGACAGCTTCTTGCCTAGTTTGTCTATAGTCTTGCATAGCCAGACTGCTTTCCCTCCTGGTGAAAGCACTTCACAAAATCTTCAGGCCTAGGTTGAGATAAATTAAGGCACCAATCTCCTCACATTGGTAGGTGTGAAGATTTAGAATGTGCTGAGAATGCCCTGTGTATACATTCAAGGCCTTTGAATGACTTCAGCCTTGAAGCCACATGCCCATGTGTTTGATTGCGATGCAGTGAACGTTATCCTTTTTGTTTCTATATAGTATTTGGCATGTTGGCTGTACTCTTAACCTGGTTTTCTCAACAGTACACGGCTGTTACTGCATGAGTTTACTCTTAACCTCCCTGGTTGCTCTGTTCTTCAGGTTCCTGACAAGGTCACTGTTGAGTGTGACTTGGAACTGCTGAATCCCATACCCTACCGAAACAAGGAGCACTGTTGCCAGGAAGCTGAAAAGCGAACCTTACCTGAACTATGTGGAGAGATCAATGCTTCTTCCATCAGAAATGACTCCCGTGTAGAAGGTTGCACTTGTACGGACCTCATGGCATGCAAGGCAATAGTCCTCACTGCCACCTCTTCAAACCATTGGCTGGAATCGCTGGTTGCCATGGCATCCGTACAGAACATTATGCCAGATATGAAGATCATTATGATGGACCTTGGCATGAGCGCTGAACAAGCAGAACAGCTACAGCGTCTGCGTAATGTTGAAGTTCGTAAATTCCCCTTTGACTCCTTCCCACCATGTGAGGAGACTGGAGGTTTTTGCATGAAAATCATTGTCAATGCAGATGATGTTATCCGAGTATGAAGTTGTTTTCTACATGGATGCAAGCATCCGTCTGAGACGCCCTCTTGTCGATATTCTTATTCCAATTGTGCAGAACTTCCCAATCAAGGTTAACGGCGATGGATTTTATGATGGCGCATTTACCAGGGAGGAAACCTACAAGTACCTCGGGGTTACTCGTAAGCAGGTGTCAAAGCGCTTCCAAAAAGAAGGAGGCCTTCAGATGTACCGAAACTGCTCTTTTCTACACAAACGGATAATGTCCGCCTTAGTGGACTGTGCACTCCATGAGGAGTGTATTGCCCCTAATGGAGCTTCGCCTTATGGATGTGACATGGACAAGTATCACCAACAAAGGAACCAGATTAAGAATATTGAGCAAGTTGAATACATTGGCTGCCACTGTTTTGAACAAAGTGCCCTTACATCAGTCTTGGAGAGAGAGTTTCAATTTGCAGGCCAGGACCCTGTTGTGGCTGCCTATCCCTTTTCACAATCATTGGTAGTGTGGAGGAATCCAACTAAGTGCTTTACTCTGTTCCTCAAAAACTGAGAGTAAACAATGTGTCTTGCATATCTGTCATAAAATGGCAATATTATATTTTGGGTAGCCCCTACATATACATAAATACAGTTGCATCTGTACTGTATGTAGTGGTGTCACAGCTACAGTAGCCTTGTGCACATATTCTGGAAAATTACACACATCTTGTGCACCATTTTGAATAAAGCTTTACTTACTTTACTTACTTTTTGTTTCAGTGGTGTGCATATCACAAAGGTACAACATGTGCAAAATGACTTGGCACAGACACACTATGCATTTAATTAGTTTGAGGCTTGGATTAATTATTAAGTTTGCATGCTCATGAGTGTCCATTTGCAGCAAATTAAAGAATGTGTGTATGTACACTACGTACATATATATGAGCCTTTCCACAGCACCACTTACGTAGTGTGCATGTATAACTGCTGCCCTACAGCATACCTGTGAAATGCTTATATGTATATAAGTGACAGGAGCGACGCAGAAGTGGGTGAGCGCCGTGAATCACATACGCTAAGGTTTGGCAAGTGTCTGAAGCGCGGAAAAGCCTTAGTGCGCACGATTTCGCTTTGAAATCGTCTGCACAAATGGCGCGCCCAGAGTTCACTCGAGCTCGCTCGAACGAACAGCTCTTAGCCTTGAGTATCCGCAGGAATCGGCAAATTTCGTGTATAGGTGATAGTGTGTGTGTGTGTGTGTGTGTGTGTGTGTGTGTGTGTGTGTGTGTGTGTGTGTGTGTGTGTGTGTGTGTGTGTGTGTGTGTGTGTGTGTGTGTGTGTGTGTGTGTGTGTCTGATGTGTCTGTCTCTGTGTGTGTGTGTCTGATGTGTCTGTCTCTGTGTGTGTGTGTGTGTGTGTCTGATGTGTCTGTCTGTCTGTGTGTGTGTGTGTGTGTGTGTGTGTGTGTGTGTGTGTGTGTGTGTGTGTGTGTGTGTGTGTGTGTGTGTGTGTGTGTGTGTGTGTGTGTGTGTGTCTGTACTTGTGAACCAAACACCATTGGGGGGTAATGACACATGAAAGGCTAGAGACGTCCCTTACCAAACGGCCGACGGACGGGTGGGGTCTGGTTTACGAGACTAGATTGAAGTCGCTACGGCCTACGGTCGCCGAGATCGAGACCCGCGAAGGGGGATTCGCCAACATGAGCGACGAGGGTGTAACGGACGAGACTTATCGACTCGATTCTGTCGAAAGCACCACAGCGGGTACCGAGATGGAGACGTCTGGACGGGGACTAGCCGCAAACAAGGCTATGTACCGCCATCTTGCGCTACCATCGCTACCTGTAGATAATCTTGACCATTCCCTGTCCAGACGTCTCCATCTCGGTACCCACTGTGGTGCTTTCGCCGGAATCGTGTCGAGAAGTCTCGTTCCCTGTATCCTCATCGCGCATGTTGGCGAATCCCCCTTCACGGGTCTCGATCTCGGCGACCGTAGGCCATAGCGACTTCAATCAACGAACGCCAGGTGCGTACTCGCGCGAACTATTAAATTTTAGCCAAGCCAACTAAATAGGAGCATTCGGCACGAAGCGCTCGAGGCTCCCGATGCAACACCTTTTTGCCTATCTTTTTGGCCTAGCTGGTAGCATGTAAGTTTAATTGGTCGCAGTCAGGCGTCGCCTCAAGTTTTCACAGGGCTGCGAGTCATAATACGACTTAGTCTCGTTTCCCAGCCCACCACTTCCGCTAACAAAATGGCCGCGGAAAGGATGGTCTGGTATCTTTAGTCTCGTCCCCCAGTCCACTTCCGGCCGCCATTTTTAATTTAATGGCGCTCGAAAGGTGGTCTGGCACATTTAGTCGAAAGGCTTGGCATTCGTAAGGTACGTCAGAGACATCACGTGACTAGACGACTAGTGACGTGACCGCTGACAAACACGGTACCGTCCCGTCCGGCTGCCAGTACAGACTGTGAGATGCTGTTTAAGGAAGTCAAACACAGCCGGTAAGGTGGCGAAGCACAGGAGTTTGCCTTCGCCTGTTGGTAAGGAAACGAAAACATCCTTGCCCTGTAGGAACTCCCGAACCGCCTTATCTTGGTCGCTCGTTGCTGCAGCGTATCCAAGAGTAAGGAAAGCATGCTTGATGGCATCGTTCACACGCTCTACTGCGACTCCCTTAGTGTCAAGTCTCGGTGTATCCATGAATTGATGCTCGTAGAACGCCGCTCGTTATTACGCGGAGTGACGCATCATTTTCTGGCAATCTGATTGGGCAGAACGATATCGTTCTGCAGTGCCAAGCTTTTCGACTAAATGTGCCAGACCACCTTTCGAGCCCCATTAAAAATGGCGGCCGGAAGTGGTCTGGGGACGAGACTTATGGTATCTTTGGGCCGAATCCTTGGTTCTCGCCATCCCAAATAATTCTGGCCAATCACATCGATGCATGGTCACGTGTCTACAAAAATCACGCGCGAAACTCCCCTCGACTGGGGCTTAGCATTTGCAACTTTTGCTTCTGCTTCCACACATTTCCATCCTTCAAAGGCCCAGCAGTTGCTAGCATACAGTGGCATCATCTTCCGCCTGGTGCGGGAAGTTGGGGGCAATGCATGGCAGCGCTATGACCGGGCTTTCCGTCAGGCAGCAGCCATCAACCCATCCCTGCAATGGGATCGCCGAGAACCAGACACCTGGCTCGCCTCCCTTGCAGAGGACACTTGCCCTAAGAGGTCACCACCAGACTCTCAGACTCCCCCCAGGAAGAAGTCAACCTTCTCCACAAAGGCATGCATACGCTGGAATCGGGGCAACTGCCACAGCACAATGTGCCGCTTTGCCCACGAGTGCCTTGTGTGCCTGAGTGCATTCCATAGCGCCAAGGATTGCCCCATCCTGCAACCCAATACACCCAATCGCAAGGCTACCCCCACTTTTGGGGCAGACAAGGACAGCAAGCAGTAGTTACCCTAGTTGGTACACTAGGCTATAGACATTGGCCCGCAACGGCCTTGTCTTATACACATAGCTGCTCACTCTCTGCCAATCTGATGGAAATCGAACATTTGTTTACATATCCGCAGCTGACCAGATTCAATTGTTTTTTCTTTCTTTTTTGCATTGTTGGTGCTCTGTCATTGTGTTAAGTCATTATTTGGAGCTCTTGCATTTCTGCCATAGTCCCCTTATAATGAGATCCTTGAACAACAAGCTCCAGTGGACCTGAGCACCTGCTTCAGCTCTACGCACCTTCCCATTCTCTAGGTACCGTGGCGGAACCCCCAGCCACTTCATACACTTCAGTTGTCCCAATCATGACCCGCCAGTTCTGCCGGCTCCAGTCCTTGGGGGCTCAGCATGGGCCCACTGGCCCACTTCCAACTTCCATTCATACTTTGCCTGTTTCTACCCCCCTGCTGGCCGATGCCTGGCACCAGGCCCTGCTGACCCACCCAGACAGGGAGTGGGCCAGTCACCTTGTCACAGGCATTCGGGAGGGGGTTCGCATAGGCCTCCTGGCTCATCCCAACTGCCAATCTATTGTGGGCAACTCCCCTTCAGCTGCTGCTCACTGTGAGGTCGTTTCATCATTTCTGGTTTCGCAGGTTGAGGCAGGGTATATGATAGGCCCTCTTCCAGCTCACGCGTGCTCAAATGTTGTCACCAGCCGCATGGCAGTTGTTCCAAAGAGCACTCCTGGGAAGTTCAGAGTTATTGTGGATTTATCCGCGCCTGTCCACAATAGCGTTAATGATAATATTCACCGTGACCTTACCCATGTTGCATACTCCTCTATTAATGATGCAGCACTGTTAATGCACCATTTGGGGAAGCACTCTCTGATGGCCAAGATAGATATCCAAGATGCCTATAGGCTAATCCCAATCCACCCCATGGATCGCAGCTTCCTAGGTGTGACGTGGCAAGGCGGGGTATACGTGGATTGTCAGCTCCCTTTTGGCCTCGCTTCTGCCCCTGCTGTGTTCAGTGCCTTCGCTGAAGCACTGGAGTAGATCCTCCGGTCACGAGGCGTGCACAACCTTATTCATTATCTCGACGATTTCCTGTTATTTGGTGCCCCGGGTTCCTCGGAGTGCCTCCAAGCCCTTCACTCAACATTGACCACTTGTCAGGAGTTGGGAATCCCCTTGGCCCTTCATAAGGTTGAAGGCCCGACAACACGGTTGATTTTTCTTGGCATTAACCTGGACTCTTCCCAAATGGCACTCAGCCTCCCTGATGATAAGCTGCTCAGGCTTCGTGGGCTCCTGCAACAGTGGTCACACTTCAAGTGCATTAGGGACCCTCAGCAATTCCAGTCTCTACTTGGCCACCTTGTCCACACGACTCAAGTCGTTCCCCTAGGCAAAGCGTATTTAAATCATTTATTCTCACTAGCCCAAGACCTCAGACCTGGTCAGTTCCGTCGTCTCAACTGCGCCGCTAGATCCGACATTGCTTGGTGGGCAAATTTGTGTGACCTGTGGCCAGGTATCTCTGTCCACCAATTCTTGCTCCTGCAGGAGCCATCTCACCACCTGTACTCAGATGCATCTGGGTCCTGGGGATGCGGGGCCTGGTCCCTCCCTAGCTGGGTGCAACTCCCTTGGCAGGGAATTCCCCATCTCAACTCCATTGCACTGAAAGAGTTGTTCCCCATTGTCTTGGCTTGCGCCCTTTGGGGGGCATCCTGGCGGGGCACTTATGTCTTGTGTCATTCTGACAACACTGCGGCAGTTGCCCAAGTCAACAAATTACATGCCAGGGACCCGCTAGCCACCCACCTCCTTCGCTGCTTGGCTTTCTTCCAAGCCAGCTTTGACTTCCGCATTCGGGCTGTGCATATCAGTGGGCAGCTCAATACAGATGCTGATGACTTATCACGGGACAGAGCTGGCCACTTTCTTGCTGCTTACCCCTCTGCATCTCCCCACCCAACTCAGGTACCACCGCAGGTGCTGGACCTACTCCTCTCCCACCAGGCAGACTGGACATCGCCCCAGTGGAGGCAGCTCTGCAGCAATTTCTGGAGGCAGGCTTAGCCCCCTCCACGCGAAAGGTATACACATACGATATAGACCTGAGTGGCTAGGAAGACTCATATCGATCGATTCGTTGCACTAGCCAGAACACTGAAACAGTAATTCAGACGTTTCGGCAACCTACGGCTGCCTTCATCAGTGAATAATTGACACTTACAGGCACGCATGTAAAAATAGAAAAGGGCAGTCAGACGATGATGTGGTCACGTGAGGTAACGCGCGAGTTTCCCTAGATATCTAACACAACCTAAATAAAACAAAAAGAAAAGGGTGGTGGTGGTGATAAAACAAAAATAACAATAGGACACAACCTAGTACAATGTATTAAGTAACTACTAACCTAAAACTAAAAAGAAATAAACAAATAAATGGCCAGATGGATGCACGGTCAGGACAGTAGTGCAGCATAGAGTCCTGGCAAGGTGCCCTTCTCCCTGTTGAGGGGGGACTGGTGGTGCTGGATGTGCCAAGACTCTAGCATGCAGCGGGTCTGGGTGTGGTTGTGGGTGTCAATAACCATGGCCTTCGATAGATCCACTTGATGGTTCGCAGAGAACACATGCTCAGCAAGAGCAAAGGATCCTACGTCTCCGTTCTTCAGAGCCCGGCGGTGTTCACGAAGACGATGGTCCAAGGACCTACCTGTTTGGCCAATGTAGGTGCGGGGGCATTCAGCACATGGGATGCTGTACACCACACCTTTCCTGTGTAGCATTTCCTCCTGACCCGTACCCTACTTAGATGGCATGCCTTACACAGTGTTGTTTATCTATTGTGACTATTTGTAGTAGTGCTGCTTTCTTATTGTAGCCATGTTAAGTAACTTTACCTGATCTTGTACGCATGCTCAGTTTGGTTGTGGACCTCGTGTTCTGTGAGTTGATTTGAGTTATTGCTGCGTTGTTCACTTGAGTCGTTCTAGTCGTCCGGAGTTGCCCCCCTGTTTACATTGGTGCCGAAACCCGGGAACTAGCTATGGCGTCTGGTGTTGGTCTTGCCCTGCCTGAGCCCCTTCAAGAGGACGATGCGAGGTCCTGGTTCAAGCGATTTGAGGTGTGCGCAGCCGCGAACGAATGGGACGCGCGAAAGAAGCTCCTACGGCTGCCGACACTTCTGCGAGGCCGAGCGTGGGCAATTTTTGATGCGCTACCTGATACCGACACCGACACGTACGATCACCTGAAGAAGGCGCTGCTTGACAGACTCAACCCCGACACGGATGAAGACAGAATGAGCGCCCGAGACGCACTCTCCAGGAGGCGCCTTCGCGAGGACAGAGAGAGCGTCGATGAGTTGGCCCGCGATATCGAGAAACTATTGGACAAGGCCTCACCGGGTCTCCCTCCCGACGTCAGGGACACTGAACTGCGATTCCACCTGAGCAGTGCCCTTCCAGAGAAGATAGCCTTCCAACTGAAGCTTTCACCGAAACAGGACTACCGTCAGACCATCTCAAAGGCAAGAGAACTTCTGCTGATCTACCAGCGGGCAGCAGACTCGGTGAATCAGGTTCACACCAGCCCAGGAGATGACCGCCTTGACAGGCTGGAAGAGGCTGTACAGCAGATGTCGCAACAAGTGGCTGCCCTGGGTACCCGTCGACCAGACTCAGCAGGTGGTTATGCGTGCTTTAGATGTGGCAAGCTTGGGCACTTGGCAAGAAACTGCAGATCCACGGCAGCACGAGAGATTGAGTGCTTTCGCTGTGGAAAGAAGGGACACATTGCACGCCAATGCCAGCTTCCGGGAAACGGCCGAGGGGGCGTCCTGACTCGTCGAGCAGGGGGCGTCCCCCACCGCAACTGAATGCTCGAGAAACAGAGACAGTACCAGCACTCATAGATCACACAAGCACCTCAAAAGCAGCCTACACGCAGGGCCTACTCAACAACCACAAAGTGGAGATGTTGTTGGACTCGGGAGCATCCTGCTCAGTAATTCGCCAGGACTACGTTTCACCAACTGACCTGGAACCAATGAGCCCTGTGAGTTTGGTAAATGCAGATGGTAGGGGGTTGACCTCTGTGGGACTCACCACTATGAGAATCCAACTGAACAACTTGAAGACCACCCAGACTTTTGTGGTGGTGGAGCATCTGTCTGCACCAGCTATCCTAGGCTGTGACTTCCTCACCAGACATGGTCTCATCCTGGACTTTGGGCGAGGCACATTCCACCAGGGGGACCCCCAATCTGCAGAAGGCCACTTGAGCTTGCATCCGCATAACTCCTGCAACTTCGTGTTGGACGACGAATGCCCACAGGCCATGCCATTTAAAGGCAAGGAAGCTGACCAAGAGGAGCTGGACACACCCACTGAGTTTCACTCCGCCCTCGGCCCTGTCCTACAAGGGCACCGGAAGCTATTCAAGACGCAAGTCGGCAGGACCCACATCGCCGAGCACGTTATTGATACCGGAGATGCGTCTCCAATCAAGGTACCCCCTCGCCCTATTCCCTTCCACTACCAGGACAGGGTGCACACTCAACTCCAAGAGATGGCAAAGGAAGGCATTATAAGGCCCAGCAGCAGCCCCTGGAGCGCCCCCGCGGTATATGTCCCCAAAAGCAACGGGGAAATCCGAATTTGTGTCGACTTTGTACAACTCAACAACGTCACAAAAAAGGACTCATATCCCGTCCCGAGGGCTGACGGGCCCCAGCAGAAGATGGCCAACAAGAAGGTGTTCTCCAAGATAGACCTGAAAAGCGCCTATTGGCAATTCCCCATGCATGAGCAATCCATCGAAAAGACTGCTTTCTGCCCTGGACCAGGGTATGGGCTTTGGGAGTTTACGGTGATGCCATATGGACTGACGGGAGCCACACAGACATGCCAGAGAGGCCTGGATAAAATCCTAGACGACTGCAAGGACTGTGTGGACAATTACATTGATGACTGTATCGTCTTCTCAGATGACATGGATTCTCACATCCGGGACCTCGGACGTGTGCTCAGCCGAATTGAAGAAGCAGGATTCACCCTCCGTGGATCCAAATGTCTCTTTGGCCTCAGCCAGATTTCCCACCTGGGTTTCGAATACTCCAGTGGAGGAGTCACCCCGATCGAGGAGAAGACACAGGCGGTAGCCGACTGGCCAATACCCACAACCGTGAAGGAAGTACGATCATTCTTGGGCCTTGCAAATTTCTACCGACGTTTCATTCCCCACTTTGCAGACCTAGCAGCCCCACTTACTGAACTCACTGGTAGCCAGGCAACCTTCACTTGGGATGACAGGCACACTGAGTCGTTTGAGTCACTCAAACAGGCTCTGGTTTCACCTCCCGTGTTGGATTACCCACAAAGGACTGACAAGTTCGTTCTTACCACAGACGCTTCTGATGTCGGGATCGGAGCTGTTTTGTCCACAGCAAGAGGCACAGTAGTGGAGTTTGCAAGTCACACCCTCTCAGCAGCAGAACGAAAATATGCTACTATCGAGAAGGAGTGCCTAGCCATTGTGTGGGCTGTCCGCAAGTTCCGACACTACCTGATTGGGGCACATTTCACCCTAGAAACTGATCACAAACCACTGGAGTGGTTGGAATCAGCTCGAGCCAGCCAAGCTCGCTCCCAACGCCTGGAACGCTGGTCCCTCGAATTGAGAGCTTATGAGTTCACAGTTGTGTACAAACGTGGAGAAGCCAACCAAAATGCTGATGCCCTGTCAAGAAGACCAGTGACACTGGTTGCAGTGCACCCCCCCCTGGAAGCCGCCGACATTGCCCAAGCCCAAAGAGATGACCCGGTCTTATCTGTAGTCCTCAACCAGCTGAAGTCCAAGGACACACCACCTGCAACTGGGGATTGGTCGAAATTCCCCTTTAAGCGCTACCGGCAGATCTGGTCACAGCTCGCCCTACAACATGACACCATCTGCCGAAAGGTGAGGTCCCCCACAATGGAGGAAGACAAACTGCTCTTCATCATCCAACGGTCCCAACAGCAATCCTTTCTGAGGATGGCCCATGAACAGTCAGGACACCAGGGGGTTGACAGGACGCTAGCGAGGCTATCGGAGATGGCCTACTGGGTTGGGATGGCACGCGACGTGGTACGCCACTGCAGGTACTGTAGGAGATGTCAGTTCACCAAGGCACCAGAGACCATGCCAGCACCCCTACAGCCTGTCATTGCCAGCCAACCATGGGAAATGGTAGCGGTGGACATTCTCAAAGTCCCCATGTCTTCCAGAGGCAACCAATACATCTTAGTAGCCCAGGACTATTTTTCGAAGTGGCCATTCGCACGGGCAATCCAGGACCAGAAGGCAGACACGATAGTGCAAATTCTGAAAGATGACATCTTCTCACTAGTGGGGCCTCCTAAGAAGTTACACTCAGACCAGGGACGTAACTTTGAAAGTCGCATCCTCAGTGACCTGTGCAAGGCCTTCGGGGTGAAGAAGTCCCGCACGACCCCATACCACCCCATGGGTGATGGACTTGTGGAACGCATGAACAGATCTCTCTTGACCCTCCTCCGCAGCCATGTCGAAAGAGACCGAGACTGGGAGGAGCACCTCCAAATACTCCTATTCCTGTACCGAACGACAAGACACGCAACAACAGGACTGTCCCCCTATGAGATTCTATTTGGTGCCAACCCTCCATCCCTGCAGGTCTCGAGCCCACCAAGTGTGGTGATTCTTGACCCTTCAGATTATAGCACCAGTCTGCGGAGCAAGATCTTGGAGCTGAGGGAGTTGGTAGATTCCAACACTGTAGAGTCAGCTGAACATCAACGTCGGTGCTACCAAAGCAGTGAGGCCGGTGTGGAACTCAAGATCGGCCAGCAGGTTCTCCTGAACAAACCCTCAAGGGGAAAACTTGACCCTCACTGGACAGGACCTTGGGTCATCACAGGATTGAAGGGACCCTCCACGGTGCTTCTTAAAGTTGGCACCACAGAACGTGCAGTACACATCAATCGGGTGCGCCCTCTGCTAACAGAAGACGACTGTCATCAGACAGTGTTATCCAGTTGGACTCCCCCTCTTTTCCACCAGGAGGAAGGTGCCATAATTCCCACACCTGTAGACCAGTTGGAGCAGCAGACCAACCCCCAGACAGATGGGGCAACTCCCATTATCCCGACGGATGAGGGAGATCCACAAGGAAGTCCACAAGAGCAGGACTTGATCCCTTCAGTTCCCTCAGCACCAATAACCACTCGTAGTGGTCGTCAGGTGAAACCCGTGCAGCGTTACGGGTGGACATGACTATTGTAAAACTAAAGGGGGGAGGTGTGTAGCATTTCCTCCTGACCCGTACCCTACTTAGATGGCATGCCTTACACAGTGTTGTTTATCTATTGTGACTATTTGTAGTAGTGCTGCTTTCTTATTGTAGCCATGTTAAGTAACTTTACCTGATCTTGTACGCATGCTCAGTTTGGTTGTGGACCTCGTGTTCTGTGAGTTGATTTGAGTTATTGCTGCGTTGTTCACTTGAGTCGTTCTAGTCGTCCGGAGTTGCCCCCCTGTTTACACCTGCGATTGGCTGGTACCGGGTCCTTTGGGTGCACAAGCTCCTGCCTCAGGGTCCTGTAGGGACGGAATGTAACCTGGATGGCAAGGGGGGCCATGACCCTACGGATGGACTCGGACAGTCCACTGATGTAGGGGAGAGTCACAGATCCACGGGCCACCTGGTCACGTGGGCCACGGGCCACCTGGTCCGTGGATCTGTGACTCTCCCCTACATCAGTGGACTGTCCGAGTCCATCCGTAGGGTCATGGCCCCCCTTGCCATCCAGGTTACATTCCGTCCCTACAGGACCCTGAGGCAGGAGCTTGTGCACCCAAAGGACCCGGTACCAGCCAATCGCAGGAAAGGTGTGGTGTACAGCATCCCATGTGCTGAATGCCCCCGCACCTACATTGGCCAAACAGGTAGGTCCTTGGACCATCGTCTTCGTGAACACCGCCGGGCTCTGAAGAACGGAGACGTAGGATCCTCTGCTCTTGCTGAGCATGTGTTCTCTGCGAACCATCAAGTGGATCTATCGA
This sequence comes from Aplysina aerophoba, assembly GCA_949841015.1. Classification (NCBI taxonomy): domain Eukaryota; kingdom Metazoa; phylum Porifera; class Demospongiae; order Verongiida; family Aplysinidae; genus Aplysina; species Aplysina aerophoba. The sequence goes on along the minus strand of OX465049.1, from coordinate 1,119,285 downwards.
AGGCCATGGTTATTGACACCCACAACCACACCCAGACCCGCTGCATGCTAGAGTCTTGGCACATCCAGCACCACCAGTCCCCCCTCAACAGGGAGAAGGGCACCTTGCCAGGACTCTATGCTGCACTACTGTCCTGACCGTGCATCCATCTGGCCATTTATTTGTTTATTTCTGTTTAGTTTTAGGTTAGTAGTTACTTAATACATTGTACTAGGTTGTGTCCTATTGTTATTTTTGTTTTATCACCACCACCACCCTTTTCTTTTTGTTTTATTTAGGTTGTGTTAGATATCTAGGGAAACTCGTGCGTTACCTCACGTGACCACATCATCGTCTGACTGCCCTTTTCTATTTTTACATGCGTGCCTGTAAGTGTCAATTATTCACTGATGAAGGCAGCCGTAGGTTGCCGAAACGTCTGAATTACTGTTTCAGTGTTCTGGCTAGTGCAACGAATCGATCGATAAGGTATACACAGCTGGATGGAACCGCTACCTCAAATTTGCTCACACCTTCAGTCTGGCCTATCTTCCTGTGACCAGCGAGAAGGCCACACTTTTTGCTGCCTTTCTAGGCACTCAAGGCTTGTCTCTGTCCACAATTGAATCCTACCTATCAGCCCTCCGGTATATTCGCCTTACCTTGGCCCCATGTGATCCTTGCCCCTCCTTACACTCACCACAAATGGCACTTCTTCTCAGGGGGAGTAGGCGTTCCCAGGCCCAATCTGGCCCACGGCTGGTCCGTCTCCCCATCACGCCCACATTGATGAGGCGCATCAAATCCACCCTAGCCAGGCATGCAGATTCCTATGACAGCATCCTACTATGGGCAGCTTGCTGTGTTGGATTTTTTGGCTTTCTCCTGTGCGGGGAGTCTTGGTTCCGGACTCATCTACTTTTGATCCGGATACGCATTTGTCGTTAGATGATGTCTCACTCGACACCTCCACCTCACGCTGGTTCTTTTTGCTAACCATTAAGGCATCCAAAACTGACCAGTTTCACCAAGGGGCCACAGTCGCTCTCGGTGGTACAGGGACAGACTTGTGCCCAGTCGATGCACTGTTGGATTATCTTGGTAGGCGGGGCGATCTTGCTGGCCCTCTTTTTTGCCTCGAGAATGGGCAACCACTTCAAAGGCGTTCCTTCACCACCCAGGTTCAGCAGGCCCTCTCAGCTTCCGGTGTAGATGGCTCCCTCTTCAATGGTCATAGCTTCCGCCTGGGTGCAGCCACTTCCGCTAGCATTGCCGGAGTTTCAGAGTCTATAATCAAGCGCCTAGGCAGGTGGCAAAGTTCCGCATACCAACGGTACATTCGTACTCCTCCCTCTGATCTGGCTCACATTTCCCAGCAGCTCGTAGCACCAGACAGCTCCACCAACCCTTAGAAGCCACTGCCTTTGCACCTTAATCATCATCCGCATATGAAGGGCACTGAACCACATATATGTCTTCCCCCTTTTCTTTGTGTTTGGGTTGTATCAGATGTATGTTCGCTCACTGCACTTTGCCCCTGCATTGCATTCAGTTATATTCTGCAGTTACATGTATTTGCAAACTTCAACTATACAACACTTTTTCTTTCCTAATGTCTCTCACCTGGGGTATCACTGCACCAATGCCCTTATATTCATAATCCATTGATTGTATTCATTTGTAACGTACAGTAAACGTAATATCATAAGGGCATACAAAATGGCCGCTGGACCTACCAGATATGAAGCATTTCATTGTTGTTTTCCATCATGTTCATCCTTCTATTCACAAGGAATGGAGCGCCTGTGCAATTGGAAAATTGTATTTCAACATCTTCAGAACAACCTCCAAGAGTTTATAGAAGTTCGGAGCCATAGGCCAGTAGGCAGCGACCAAGCATGCCGGAACGGAAGACCCTAAATGCGAAAAGGATCTTAGTTCGTTGTAAGGGTGTCAGATACAGAAGAAACTTAAAGGTCGGTGTCCTAGTCTACCTCTGTATGTGCCCTAGGCTATGTATGTGCGTCCTAGTCTGCCTCTGCGTGCACCCTAGTCTGTCTTTCTGTGCATTCCCTAATCTATCTCTCTGTGCGCCCTAGTCTACCTCTCTGTGCGCCCTAGTCTGCCTCTGTGTGTGTGCCCTATAGTCTGCCTCTGTGTGTGTGCCTCAGTTTACCTCTCTGTGCACTAGTTTGCCTCTGTGTGTGTGCCCTGTAGTCTGCCTCTGTGTGTGTGCCTCAGTTTACCTCTCTGTGCCCTAGTCTGCCTCTCTGTGTGTACCCTAGTCTATCTCTGTGTGAACCCTAGTCTGCCTTTGTGTGAGCCCTAGTGTACCTCTGTGTACCCTATATCGTTTTCACATGGACCGTATGAATGTGGGTTCAACCCGGGTTCAGCACTTCCGTTTTACATGGCAATTATCACTGCGTAAGCGCAGCGAATTAGCAACGAAAAGATGGCATTCTGAGTTTGGGTCCTCCGTCTTATCGTTCCTGTGTGTGACAATTACATTACCCAATTATGCAACAGTTGTAAGAAAATGGCCTATTTCGCAGTGATTGCAATGTTAGTTCTTGGTTTGTGGCTGAACAACATTTGGCTTTGCTGGAAACACCGCACGAACAGGAGAAGAAGAGAGATTGACTGATAAATATTCTTGTCTCTTCCGCTATCCAGTCCACTCTAGCCATTGCTAAAGACGTTTGATAATAGCAAGTTATGTAGTCGTCGATTGTGTTAACTGTTTTGAGAGAACAAAAGAAGCTTTCGTTCGTTGTTTCATTCGTTCGGCACCGCCGATTTCCTTGCTTCCCGAAAATGACGTTACACAATAATGTGTTAATTGTATCACGTGATTACATTCGGAGCCAGATCTGCAAGATGAATGTGCATCATAACCACCTCCCAAGGTGGTTTTGTCAATGCGCATTGAAATGTGCATGGACGCCAATGCGCATCAGAGTGTGAATGCTCGAATCCACATTGAATGCGCATTACAGGTACGGTACGTGGCAGAAAAAAGTTAGCGTACTACGCCCGTACGTAGACACGTGAATATTTATCCGTACGTCCATAGCCGCAGGTATATACGCCCGTAGGTTTAAATATGTATGCCCGTATCCGTACTACGCCCGTACGTACGTACTCTCTATTGACCGAGGCGCAAAGCACCGAGGTATATTTGCCACAGAAATAGATACGTGTAGAAGCTCTCTACCGAACTATATATGATATATCAAATGGCGGGTGCGAGATTATCCCTTTGTATCGCTTGATGAATTTGTAGACCCTGACTTTCGTTGTTGCGTACCCTTCTTCGGACAAGCAGCGAGAAACCTGAACGTAACTCTTTCCCAGACGCCCGTAGAAGAGAATTCTCTGCTTCACGTAATCAGAGTACATCATCTTCAACTGCTGAGCCACTCTCTAATGGGAGGGAAATACATACGATAACATCAAGGAAGACGATGATACACGATCCTGACACTTCGACCTTCAACAGCGTTGATATATACGACGAATTAAGGCGCGCGTATAACGACAAAGGGCTTTGACTCGCACCTTCCCCATCGGAATTCGTAGATCGAAATATCTGCAGGCGTACTCGAGAGTACGTATGGTACGTCTACTACACCCGTACGCGTAGATACATACATATCCGTACTACATCCGTACCTATAATCGACTATGCATGTAGCCATTTATGTGTACGCACATAATGACAAATGTGATCAAATACGCCCATACCCATACCTCACCTGTAGTACGCTAACTTTTTTCTGCCACGTACTGTCAATTGCATTTCCTTTAGTCTTTAAGGTTGAATCGTTGTAATCCAGAATGCAACTATAACTGAATGAAACGATTTGAATGGGATAGGGAACTACGTATTTGTAGGTGCCGTCAAAACAGTTTGGCACAAATTTGGAGTGCTTGACACGCGACCGAGACGTACAGTACAAAACTGGAGCAAGCGCAAACTATTTGTACGCGTGTCTCCTGTCTGCGCCCAACTGGTGGCCCCGATTTCATTCTTGCCAAACCATCTCAATCATTCATTCACCACCAGACCATCTCTTAACTCTTTACCGTCGAAGTTTCGAATTACGGGCGAAAACCTGTGGTGCCGAAATAAAATGTCGCGAGCATGTGGCAGTGCTGTGTAGTTGGTTCACGCAGGTTTTGAAGCTTCCTCCAGCCCTAACTGACGACGCTTGAAATGAAGATCTTCGAAGAAAACTCTGCACAAGATTCTGGAACGATTCTTGAACAGATTTGAAGATCAACGCAAGCGCGAACGGAGGAAGATGGCAGGAAGCACTCTAAAGACTTACCGTCAGTTTCTGAGGCAGCAAACTTGTACAGATATCCTGTTGCCGTTTGCAGGTGTACGCAGCTTCTCTCGAGCAAAGGTGTAGCTAGACTGCACACCTTTGAAGGCTTCTTTTACGCGGGCGAGTTGTAAAATGGTGTCATCTTACCGCGCAATTTCACGTGCAGTACTCTTCGCACATCCCTTGTTTTGGTCTTATGAACATCGGCAGAACATTAAGCGTCGCAGTGACAATGTTAGAAAGGCGGCGCTTCTCTTCTGGGCTTCGGAAGAGGCTCAATTTTAGACCCCATTGTAAGTGACCGGTTCTATTGACATTCAGCACTCGAGGGTTGTGTAATAACGGCAGGTTTTCCTGACATTCAGCGTGGGTTAATCATTGTACTCGATATCTGGATCGTTTACTATTCACTGTTGTGCATTACTATCTTTCCGTATAAACAATGGTAAAAGACGCTCCATACTTGCAGCGTTTCAGGTAAACGAAACGTTATATTGTCACATACTTAGGTCTGCAGTTCACTCCCAGCAAACCTGATGATGGCCTGGTATTGGCCGAAACACACTTATGTGTGTCGTTTGCATTGGAGCTGATGTAAATCTGCATAAGATTGCTGTTTTAGTTTAGTTAGGGAAGTTATGGCTCATTAGGAGTGCCAGAAGTTGTGACATCCCCCTGCAATCATGTTTGGGAACAAATGCACCCACATTCAATGCTAGACACATATTTGGTCAATGCACCTAGTGATACACCCAACTGTGCTATAACTTTGACTCCTCAATCACACAATGGCTTTTGACTCCATCTTCATGATCCAAATGGCTAATGGCTAAGTAGACCATGCTTGTGCATTTTCATCATCATTGGCTTTGTCATTCCTGCAACAAAATAGATCGCACCTGTGTATTTTCATCATCACCGCCTTAACAGTTCCCGCAGCACAGCTCTCCGCACTTGCCACTCCGACGTCAAACAACCTCTAACTCCTGCACGCACAGGTATCCGGCTGATGACTTGCATTAATGCATTCATTGCAATGGGTGCTTCAATTTGGTACCACTTTTGAGAGCATTGCGCAATGTTTGCGTTTCTCCATCGGACTGCAGCAGGAGTCCGTGATCTGGTATGCCCTACACTAGGCTTTTGCTGGAGTTTGACAGCTAGGGCTAAAGTAACTTATTTTCACAGTACAACCCCATGCTAAGGACCATGCCCTTTCAAATTGCAAGGCACATACATCCAAGTGAGACGCACCCACTCTTGCACTTTAGACTCCACCCTCAAAATGGCTGACAAGTAGATGCACGATATGCGTATTGCACAAACAACAAATGACGCGGACCAGCCGGCCACACCATCTGATGCCACATCATAGGTAGAGCGCACTTGTTTATTTTCATCATCACCGCCTTAACAGTTCCCGCGGCACAGCTCTCCGCAGTTGCTGCTCCGACGTAAAACGACCTCTGACTCCTGCACGCACGGGTTATCCGACTGATGACTTGCATTAATGCATTCATTGCAATGAGTGCTTCAATTTGGTACCACTTTTGAGGGCATTGCACAATGTTTGCGTTTCTCCATCGGACTGCAGCAGGAGTCCGTGATCTGGTATGCCCTACACTAGGCTTTTGCTGGGGTTTGACAGCTAGGGCTAAAGTAACTTATTTTCACGGTAAAACCCCATGCTAAGGACCACGCCCTTTCAAATTGCAAGGCACATGCATCCAAGTGAGACGCACCCACTCTTGCACTTTAGACTCCACCCTCAAAATGGCTGACAAGTAGATGCACGATATGCGTATTGCACAAACGACAAATGACGCGGACCAGCCGGCCACACCATCTGATGCCACATCATTGGTAGATCGCACCTGTGTATTTTCATCATCACCGCCTTAACAGTTCCCGCAGCACAGCTCTCCGCAGTTGCTACTCCGACATAAAACGACCTCTGACTCCTGCACGCACGGGTTATCCGACTGATGACTTGCATTAATGCATTCATTGCAATGAGTGCTTCAATTTGGTACCACTTTTGAGGGCATTGCGCAATGTTTGCGTTTCTCCATCGGACTGCAGCAGGAGTCCGTGATCTGGTATGCCCTACACTAGGCTTTTGCTGGGGTTTGACAGCTAGGGCTAAAGTAACTTATTTTCACGGTAAAACCCCATGCTAAGGACCACGCCCTTTCAAATTGCAAGGCACATGCATCCAAGTGAGACGCACCCACTCTTGCACTTTAGACTCCACCCTCAAAATGGCTGACAAGTAGATGCACGATATGCGTATTGCACAAACGACAAATGACGCGGACCAGCCGGCCACACCATCTGATGCCACATCATTGGTAGATCGCACCTGTGTATTTTCATCATCACCGCCTTAACAGTTCCCGCAGCACAGCTCTCCGCAGTTGCTACTCCGACATAAAACGACCTCTGACTCCTGCACGCACGGGTTATCCGCCTGATGACTTGCATTAATGCATTCATTGCAATGAGTGCTTCAATTTGGTACCACTTTTGAGGGCATTGCGCAATGTTTGCGTTTCTCCATCGGACTGCAGCAGGAGTCCGTGATCTGGTATGCCCTACACTAGGCTTTTGCTGGGGTTTGACAGCTAGGGCTAAAGTAACTTATTTTCACGGTAAAACCCCATGCTAAGGACCACGCCCTTTCAAATTGCAAGGCACATGCATCCAAGTGAGACGCACCCACTCTTGCACTTTAGACTCCACCCTCAAAATGGCTGACAAGTAGATGCACGATATGCGTATTGCACAAACGACAAATGACGCGGACCAGCCGGCCACACCATCTGATGCCACATCATTGGTAGATCGCACCTGTGTATTTTCATCATCACTGCCTTAACAGTTCCCGCAGCACAGCTCTCCGCAGTTGCTGCTCCGACATAAAACGACCTCTGACTCCTGCACGCACGGGTTATCCGCCTGATGACTTGCATTAATGCATTCATTGCAATGAGTACTTCAATTTGGTACCACTTTTGAGGGCATTGCGCAATGTTTGCATTTCTCCATCGGACTGCAGCAGGAGTCCGTGATCTGGTATGCCCTACACTAGGCTTTTGCTGGGGTTTGACAGCTAGGGCTAAAGTAACTTATTTTCACGGTAAAACCCCATGCTAAGGACCACGCCCTTTCAAATTGCAAGGCACATGCATCCAAGTGAGACACACCCACTCTTGCACTTTAGACTCCACCCTCAAAATGGCTGACAAGTAGATGCACGATATGCGTATTGCACAAACGACAAATGACACGGACCAGCCGGTCACACCATCTGATGCCACATCATTGGTAGATCGCACCTGTGTATTTTCATCATCACCGCCTTAACAGTTCCCGGAGCACAGCTCTCCGCAGTTGCCACTCCCGACGTCAAATGACCTAGCTCTGGCTCTTGCACGCATGGGTTACCCGGGTGTTGACTTGCATTAATGCATTCAGTGCAATAATATGAGTGCTTTAATTTGGTATATATCACTTGGTGGGTGTTGTGCAGTGTCATTTGCCATTTATTATATGTAATTATATATTATGCACATCTTGGTACGTGTGGACAGTTCACAAATGTACTGCTTGTTATGTACTGTAATGCACTGCTTATTCTCCGAAATGTTTATACAATGTCGTAATGAATTATTTCGAATCAATGAGTTAAATAAAAATTGTTATAATTATGATGTGGGGAAAGCAAAATGATTCATGCATGTCAGTGATTGTGGTGACCTGGTGTATGTATTCAGAGTACTGAAAATGCTCATACAACGTTGTAAACATGTAGGTTCAAGTGGCGGCAACTAAAGTACTAAAGTGGCATATAGACAGCTCTTCCATGTCTTCTGTTGTAGGGTCCCTTGCATGTACTTGCTTAAGCACAAAGGCCCACAACGATCTGCATGTATAGAAAGACAACTGCACAATTAACCAAAAACAAACCTCACCTGTACATCATTTTGGAGCTGGGAGGAATAGTGCCAGTTCCGATGGTTAGTGCTCTGCAGTGCTCTGGGTTTGTGAGATAATACCATGTGCATCTCTTACCACACTTCACATTCTCTCTTCCAACAACACCTGACATTCTCTCCCACTATCCTTCATCTTCTTTCCTACCACCCTGATAATTCTCCTAGAGCTCATTACACAACGTAGACTCGCATGGCCCACAATAACGTCATTTCTATTAACACTTTTTTGGCAATCACCCTCTTTTATCTGTGAATATTTCCAGTAAGCGGGTAATAGTGAACCCTAATATGGTATGTGACAATAAAACATTAATGTTCTGTTTTAAGAAAAACAGTACGGAATGGAAGGACCTTTTCCATAGTACTTCGAAGGGGTGCAGTTTAGATCTCTAGAGGTCTTTGCTCGAGAGAAGGTGCGTACACCTGCCAACGGCAACAGGATATCTGCACAAGTTTGCTGCCACCCTCAGAACCTTGTAATTCTGTAGAGTGCTTGGAAATTATCCAAATGCCATTTTCTTCCGATTGCGTACATCTTCAAATCTGTTCAAGAATCGTTCCAGAATCTTGCGCAGAGTTTTCTTCGAAGATCCCCATTTCAAGCGTCATCATTTAGGGTTGGAGGAAGTTTCAAAACCTATGCGAACCAACTACATAGTACTGCCACGTACTCGCGACATTTTTATTTCGCCACCACTGGTTTTCGTGAGCAATTTGAAACTTCGACAGTAAAGAGCAGTGGTCGAAATAACGCCCGGTCATCGGTCAATTTCCGAACGTTTTTTTAAATTATCCGCACATTATTCCGTGTGATCAGTACGCGTGACCGATCATGTTTGCATGGTTGCGCAACAGCTCTGTTCTCGAAGGTACACTAGATGAAAGGCTGGGGCTTTCTTCCAGTGTTCCTTGTTGCTGAGTTCAGTTGTTTATACGTTTCTGGCAGCTTTACGGATTGTTAGCGTTAAAAATCGTTCATTAATCGTTCGTAAATCGTAAAGAGAGGTGGTGTCTCACAGGAGGGAGTGGGCGACGCCAAGAAGCAGCAAGTCAGTTTACACTACGAAAGTGGCAATGCGAGCTTGATCGCGATCGAATACTAGACGATGTCGTGGCTGGACTGCTCTAGTGAGTACGACGGTGAAAAGCCAGCTGAAATGTAAAGCGTGTAGCGAGTTTGTGGAGAGAATCCGTGGGAGCATGAACTTCAGCGACAAGTGGCCTGATGATCGTCAGCGCTAACTCAAGTCAGGTTAAGCAGTTAACGTTTGTGACCATGTCCAAAGTGATCAGCATGCTCAAGCTATGCTGCTCCTGAAGACGCAGCACACTTAAGTTTGCAGGGCTGCCTCCCTCAATCTAAGGTGTAATTAAAATTTGACAGTGCCCATTTTGTAGCGACAAAGAAGCTTCCACGAGTAACAATTTTGTAGTTCCTCATTAGGCGTATCCACACGAGCGCACTTATCCGGATCGAATGCGCATTCGATCCGGATCGAATCGAATCGGCGGCGTCCACACGGAATGCGCATTCGAACGAACCGAATTTCGATTCGCATAAGTCAATCCACCTACGTAGGTAGATTGGAATCCGGTCGATTCGGTTCGGTTAAGAGCGCGCGAAAGGTAACAAGAAGATGGCTGGCTCGTTTTGGTCGTTCGCGGAGAATACAGCATTGCTGAATCTGTGGGGGGACATCAGCGTACAGCGCCAATTGGACAGCGCTAGAAGGAACAGGCCGATTTTCCAGCGTTTGCAGCAGGACCTTGCTGCGTTGGGCTTCAACAGGACGTGGCAGCAGTGTAGGGTGAAGATAAAGAACCTCACTGCCACCTACAGAAAGCTAAGAGACTCCAATAGGAGGAGTGATCGAGGCATCTTGCGTGTAGTCTCTTACGCATATTCCGTAGCTAGCTACGTACCTTCGTCACTACATCCGCCTCCTGAGAAAAAAAATCGATACCGTAGAGCACGCGCACGTTCCCTGAAGATGCGTCTACGCTGCCTCTCCCTCTGAAAATGCTGCCGCTGCATATCGAGGATAAACTTCCAAAGCAAGCACGCCAACAACAACTCCGAGTTAGCTAACGCCATTTTTACGCGTCACAAAATGTAGAAACACGTGACAGTACGCGCGCAATTTTGCTGTTCAATGCGCATTCGGGTTTGGGAGTGTGGACGCGATTTTCACTTGATTCGCATTGACATCCGCAAAAGGATTCCAATGCGCATTCGAAGCGAATTCCGTGTGGACACGCCTATTGTGACACTGTACGACGTCCATGACCGAACAAAATTCAACATGACCGAACAAACTCAGAAGTGCTCGGACATTTGACCGTACAACCATGAAACCTTATTTCGACCACTGAAAGAGTTAAACAAAACGAATGGATGGTTCCAAAATGATTCAGCTGGTGACTAATATGATCACAGACAGTTCGGCGGTGAATAAAATAGGTAAGATGGTTTATGTAGTACAAACCTGGGCTATGGGCTTCGGCAAAGAATCTGCCTCAATGCAAGCTTTTTAAACCGTCAAATTGTACCATAGCCATACTAATCATTTAGTTTCAATGCCACAGTTCTCTCATAATGATTGTGAGAAAGACTGTGTGGAATAACATCGTCCTATTGTTTAAACTCTGAGGAAACAACACAGCTCAGGAGAAAGGCGACGTGGGAAAAAGGAGCGACAACCGAGCCCTGAACCCGTGACCTACGTCCTAACGCGGAGTTTCAGCCACGCAAGCTACGGAATGAGCCATGCTCCTTCGTCCCATGTGCCACGCATACATCATCGTATTGCTCTTGCACTGATCTGTAACACTTTACCAGTGTGACTTTGCATGAATGTCCTAAGGTCCATGGTTACTGAATATCAATGAGCCCCAACTTCGTTGGGTTCAGAACAAAACGGTAAAGGCAGTTGACCGGACCCTTTTCTCCTCCCTCTTCTCCCTTTGCATAATAGAGGAAATGGAGGAAAGGCTTCTAGCTACATGAGACTAGACTCAACCCACTATTCAGGTCATAGACAACTTTTGTAGAGAGGTTGAATCAACTACAAACTTTCATGAGTGCAAGCGAGACCAGATTAGGCAGTGCTCTTGCACGCAGACCGTGAGTCTGAGTGACAGTCAGCACCATCGCTAGTATGTGGCACTGCTTTGCTGACCCCCCAACCCTAACACCCTCTCGCACTCATGAAAGATGTATGTCAGGTCTCAAGTGTGTTACAGCTAAATACAAATATAACGGTCAGTCAACGGACAAAACATGTGACCAACGTTTCGTACAGCTGTCTGACAAAATGGCTGGTCGAAACACGTGACTGCCCATTTTGTACAGCCATCTGCAAAGTGGCCGGTTGAAAGCATCCTCAGGCTCGCGATTGCTCACAGCAGCCGCTTCTTACTTGGGCTGAGACAAGCTCTAGGAGGAAACAGCGCCAGACGCTGGCACGAACTCCAGTGAGACGGCACTGGAGAAGAAGACCAAGCGCCAGTCAACCAAGTCACCATTTACATACAACACAAGCAAGGAAAACATTGCATTCAGCAGTGTTGAACTACATGGCCCTCTTGAAGCACTTCTAAATGAATGTTACACTGGCAGTGGAATAACAGCAATGCAGCTGTTGGTTTCCATAATAGCAACACGATCAACAATGCATGCCACAGGAACAAACGCTTGATTTCCAGCAGATTTCCAGTACTTGCATCCGAGTCAGACAAAGCTGTCTCCATGTCGGGTGAGCCAAGAACGGGTGAGCCAGTTTCGATGTTAAATTCCAAATCACAATGGGGTTGCACGGTCAGTGACATTTCGTCTTCAGACTCGGTCGCAATGGATGGGCGCTTACTTGCACTTCGCTCAGACTGCTACAGAGGAGATGAATTTTCTGACATCACAACAATTCTGATGACATGGTGTTATAAAACAGGCGACATGGTTCACTTTTAGGGCAACAGTGGGAGGACAACTCTGTAAATTGGTCATCAAAGGTGTTTGATGAAAAATATAGCTACGTACACTGCATGAGCTTCTAACCTTTGCTTCTTTTTTCCAAACATTCGATTCCTGAAGAAAGTACAAAGCCCTGTGCTCGCTAAAGGAATTCCTTGACAACCATCTGTCACAGTGAGGACAAAAACGCAGAAGAGCACCTACACTCGATCGCGGAGTACTTTCAGCCATTTTGTTGAAGTTACGAAAGCGTATATAACACGTGCGCGCATGCTGATCTGCGCGTGCGCACTTCACTACATCGGTTGAATAGCGCGGGATTTGAACTGCAATCTCTGGCATGGCTTTCTCTGGTTTCTCATCAGCTAGCTTCCATAGTCACTCTCGTTCGACTTCAAGTACGTTCATTTCAATCTACTGTGTCTACTATGCTCAATAATGATCATTTAGCTAATGTCATTGTTTGACAACTACCTTTTGTAGGTTCAGCACCAACACCAACTCCTCCAGTCACTCCAACTGCAAGGAGACAGGGAAATAGACATTCCACTCCAAGTAAGTCTGCGTCATGAAGAATGTCAGTTTTAATAGCTGTATATACTTTCACCTTTGATTTTATATCCATCTTTGTGCATTCTTTGAATTGGTTTCAGTTGCAAGACCTTCAGGCTTTTCTGCAGTGAGTTAGCAAACTAGGTACCAGCTTTGAGAATACATTATGCAAACATTTACCTATAGCACGAATGCTTAAATTGTTATTGTCTGTTTCCTTAGAACCCAATGTATTCATTCCAAAGCATCCATGAAGACCCACAGGCATTGGACGACATGGTAGCTGAACAGGCTACATCACTGAATGCCCTCCAACAGCAGTTTGACTTGCTAAAGCAGGATGCAGACCATTTCAGGTCTGTGTCTACAGAACAGCAAGCTCAAATTGATCAAATGCGCCAACAGGTTGGCTTGCAATTTCATGCTACACAAGCTGCCTTCCACATGTACCTACAGCTAGTTAAATCTGCTTTTAAGCACTTTTGCCCTGAATGACTTATAATTGTATCACATTAGATACAAGACCTGAGTAGCCAGTGTCCATCATCACATCAGGAGCGGATACCAAGGACACTGTCAGTAAGTCCTGCATAAAGAGAGATAGGTGATACCTGGCTAAAATGAATAATTGTTGTTTGTTCAGCTATAACAGTGCATCTTTTTCCGCAACTCTTTTATTTCAGAACTTGGTTCAAACGCTGCACACAGCAATGGATATTTCTTTTGACGTTACTGACAGGTGGGGCAACATATCATACGTGTATTGCCAGATGTCTCATGCTTCATGACCCGCAGCTGTGTGATACAGTTATATCCAAATGTCTGCAATATTTAACATCCGTGGACATGTATAAAATAATGAAAATGGAATGTCAGTTGGACACAGTTTCATTTCAATTCTTAGATACGACTCAGTACTGAACAAACGTGTCAGGTGTGAGCTCTACAGGGAATTGAGGGGTCAAGAAGAAGCACACAGGAAGCCTATGATTGAAAGTATGGTTAAATGCGCATGTTTAGTGCTCTGGTTTTGTACGTAGCTAGCTGCCCAATTTGTGACAATTTGCTGTAGGAGCTATGTCACGTTTGTTTGAAAAACTTCGGAGAGGGTGGAGGGAGAGCCAAAGTGACATGGCTGATAGAGTGGAGGCTGATGCCAAAAGCAGGAGGAAAGCTGCACGGAGAAGAAGGGTATGACTATTATTAGCTACTATGTGATTTGTATTATATTACACTAACTTCATTGCGTTGAAATCCTAACTTTCTGCAGTTGTACATACGTCGCAGTAAGCACATTGCAACCGAAGAGGAAAGGGAGAAGTGGCAGCAACTAGATAACAATTATATGACAGATGAGTCATCTGATGGGGAAGATGGACTTCTGTCACATCATCCTGCCTGGCGATCTAGTGGTAGGTTTAGATCAAATTGACACTGCAGAAGGAGTAATTGTGCATAAGCATAACTTTTACCATTATATTTCTGTCTTTGTCTTTCAGAGTTGAATGACTTAGTGAAAGCTTTGGAGGAAAGGCGAAAATCCAGCTTACTCGCATCCCAGCACCACCGCCCACCAGCTAAACAGAGAACAGAGTCATCTCCCAGCAGAATGCTCCCTCCAGCTGGTGCCCCTGTCTGGACACTGAAACTGCCATTTTAACAGACTTTTATTTTCTTTCCTGTAAGCCTTGCTTCTATTATATTCATTGCTGTCACATGACAATCAATTGCTATAAATAGTAACATGCTGCTCACAGCAGAATCATATTCATGATGTGCAATTCCTCTCAATATGAATATTCATTACCTGTACTTGCTGGCTAAACCAATATTCATAGTTTACATAACACCTTGGAGCTTCAGTTAACAAGGTTTAACAAAGTTGTTATTGCAAGACAACATGCTTGTTAACTCCTTGTTGTCTACTCTGTCAGTTTCCAGTGTTTAACAAGGTTTTTGTCTAGCAGTTAACAAACCCTGTTAACTAGCTCTTTTCCTGCAATAACAAGTTAGTTAACAATGTTGTTAACCAAGGTGTTTGGTGCAGTGTATCCCTCGGCATCAACATAACCTCGGTCTATTTGGGCTTGTACCACCAGGCTCGTGAATCTTAATGTCCTTAGGGTGAAGGTCAAAGGTCAAATGTCTAATACCCGCATTATTGGCCAAGCAGGCTTCACGTGATAGACCCTTTCTCAGTCACGTGACAGAGCCTTTCCCCGGTCACGTGTCAGGCCCAGTTCCGGCCATGTGACGGTTCACGTGACAGGACTTCTCACAGCCTGGGGTGCAGCCTGCCCCCCCTTACACCAAGAATGAGAATCCCAGGAAGGATTACTCTGGATCTAGGTCTAGGGGGTGTAGGGACTTAATTTGCAAGGTTATTCATTTGTAGTCAAACCTGACCAAGCATGGAGAAATCGATGGACATTAATTGGTCGCAGTCAGGCGTCGCCTCAAGTTTTCACAGGGCTGTGAGTCATAATACGACTTAGTCTCGTTTCCCAGCCCACCACTTCCGCTAACAAAATGGCCGCGGAAAGGATGGTCTGGTATCTTTGGGCCGAATCCTTGGTTCTCGCCATCCCAAATAATTCTGGCCAATCACATCGATGCATGGTCACGTGTCTACAAAAATCACGCGCGAAACTCGTAGGCGACGAGTCTCTCAAGCTCCATTCAGTTCAATGTTTCTGTCGACCGGCTACTCGGAGGCGATACTCATGTTTATATATACGAGGGGAGACGTTTTTCGAAAATCGAACTGAAGCTTCTGCAGAGATGCTGTGAGGCATTCGTCGAATATCTCCGCAGGTACAGAGCTCGATCTCAAACGTGGAATATCCATAAGCTAAACAAGACGCGAAGTTTAGCTACACGTGAGACTCGTCCCTACGAGTTTCGCGCGTGTTTTTTTGGTGTGCACGTGATCAAATGGCGATCTGATTGGCCAGAATTATTTGGGTTGGCGAGAACCAAGGATTCGGCCCAAAGATACCAGACTATCCTTTCCGCGGCCATTTTGTTAGCGGAAGTGGTGGGCTGGGAACGAGATACGACTGAGAACTAAATACGACTAGTCTCGTACCCATCCCCACTTCCGGCCGCCATTTTATAAGGCGCGGAAGGTGGGCTGGGGACTAATATGTGCATTTTTCCTGGTGGAGTCCGGCGATCCACGGACTCCAATCAGATTGCAGATACGTGAATAATGATTATTTTGGTATATCTCACTCCTGAACACTTCCCTCAAACTAAGGTCTTGCAATATCGATTCAGGCCTTTCCAGCGCCAGTTGGGATAGAAATTAAGGATCAACTAAAGTATACGATCACAGCCGCGTAACGGAACCAGTGACATCAGATGACGTCATACACACCTTCGCCACTATCCGATCTTACCGACACCTTGAGGATCAAACCCAACCCCAACCCCAACCCTAACCCTAACCCTAAAATTAAGTTGTTACAGCCGGCTAACTATCATTTCCCGAACGGTGAGTGTCCCAGTGCATTCGATTTTGGACGTTTCTTTCACGTTCTAGATCTTGCCGACACCTTGAAGGGATCAACCCCAACCCTAACCCTAAAGTTGGTAGAGGACGGTTAGAGCCGGGCCTAATCGTTCAGAAGTGAAGCACAGGCGATATATCGAATATACAAAATGGCGGCTTGCGCGGGCCACTAGCCGTTCGGGAAATGATATTTAGCCGGCTCTAAAAACTTAGTTTTAGGGTTAGGGTTAGGGTTGGGGTTGGGTTTGATCCCTTCAAGGTGTGGGTAAGATCTAAACCGTCGAATAACATCGGAAAAACGCATTGTCCGATTGATCCATGCACGCCGTCTTCTATGACGTCATCTGACGTCGCCGGTTGCGTTCACGGCTGTGATCGTATACTTTAGTTGATCCGAAATGAACACGTCTTCGCCGGTCACGAAGTGGATGACTCGCGTTGTTCAGTTGTCAGACGCTGATAGCTCAGACGACATTATCTATTCTCTACATACTCCATTCTCGGTCTGGAGTATGCCATTCAGCAACGCTGCTTTGCTGCCAACGGAGTCTTGTGACCGATCGGCAATCTGATTGGTATTCTCGATTCTGAGACGTCACGGACCTAGTCTCGCGTGGCCAGACCCTATTCTCCGCTTCCGCTATTGCGTAATACCACGCGCAGAGAATAGGGTCTGGAAGTTTTCCTATACCAAGGCTGTGTAGCTTGTGCACTAGCACTATAATTATAACACTTTAAAAGGTGTTCATTCATAGGTGTGAACATAACACCTAGTGTAGTGATCGATAGAAATGGCGACAAGTACCCTTTGCGACGACGACGTTGCAGCGATAGCTCGTAAAGCAGCGGTACGTATGACAAGTGACATCAGTGGTAACAGAGATCATGCATGTGCTGTTAATTTGCAGTAGTGCATATCTTTACAATATTATATGATCATCATACTCGGTCATAAAAATAGCCTATAACAATGAATGGTTTCTCTTCTGCAAGTGTTTGGTGACCATTCGCGCCCGAAATCTTCACAGCAACCGCTATTGTACATGTGCGCGATATCTCGTCAAATCGTTCCCCGACCCGGCGCCATCTTCTCCTTAGGTTATATTTCACACCTTCGTATGTTGGCACAGCTTTGCAGGCACTTCAAAGAGGGTTATGGTTTCACACCCTGTCCTGAATTCCCACGGACATTACACAAGAACACTGGAGAAAACTTCCAGACCCTTTCCAGCGTGTTGCGCAATCGTAACAGCGGAAAGGGTCTGGCCACGCGAGACTATCACGGACCATGAATGTGGGCTCAGTTTCTCCATAGACACGTGTGTCTATAGTTTCTCAGACCATCTTCCGCAATGACCTTGTACAGTTCCAGGTGTTTGCGTTCTGCAATGAGGTCCTCAAAGCCACTAGCTACTCTCTGTATAGTTGTAGCAATAGTGCTTATGCTTGTGTTACGAGATAGGTTACACCGTAAGGCTGAGATCACCGTCCAAGGGATTCTCGCTGACAGCGAACGGCCTACGGAGGCGGAGGAACTCACGCTAATAAGGCGCACTTCTGTTGACAAAGTGAGGCTGATTAGGGGTAAACGTTTGGGACTTTATATTTATATTTTATGAGCTCGATCCTATTTTCATTGTCAAGGCAGTCTTTCTCGCAATTACAACCAGTGCTGTTTCACTGTGAACTGCTGAGTGTATGTATTTATTTTTTTGCAATAACCACTACAATCATAAAAATAATCAATACATAGATCATTAGTGACTTGTCATGTGTTTACTGATCAAAACAGTGAATTGTCATGAGTTTACTGATGTGAACTGTAGACCCTGCCTTCAGCACAGGCAAGGTCTAAGGTCGCACTGGGTGGGCTGCTTGGATGGTGGCGTGCAGACCTTGACCCCCTGAGGCACATGATAGCCGAACGTAGGAGTGAAAAGCTCAGTCGGCAGCGGAGCCAGTGCATTGTTCGGCTGTAGGGCTTGTCTTACTTCTCCGAGATGAGTGAGGCGAGCCTCTTATACACAGCAGTTGCTGCTGTGCCCATGCCTCCTGTTGTTGAAAACACTAGTGGGGAGAAAGACCCATGTTCTACCTCTCTCACTCTTTCGTCGTAAGACCTCCTCTTCTCCAGTTCATTGCGGCAGTAGCACTGGGCCGGGGTGTTGCTGCGGTAGCTGGGCGCAAAAGGGTTGAAAATGCGCATTGCCTGTCCTTTCCCCAGAAGCTTTCTGCAACGAAGTCCAAGCGGGCGCCATCTTCCTTGTTTGCCGTCTTGTGCTTGAACTGCTCCTGTGTCACTGGCTGTAGATAGGGTCCGGTACCAATGCCATGACACATTTCGCTAAGGAGGTCTGCGGTGATGTCCCGGATCTCATTATGCCTAATTGAGGGAAAGCCTCCTTTAGGACAGCTCAGGGCATGTTCGACTGTGAACTTAACACCGCAGACACAATGGGCAGGCAAGTGTGGTGGATGCCATCCATATCTCAAACACAGTGCGTCACGAAATGCCCCTTATGCTTCCAGGTGGCTCTCCTTGGTCACTAACCAGGTTTTCACAGCATTTGGGTGATATCCAAATCCAGGTCCTAGTTCTGAGATTTGGTCCCACCATGCTTTGAGATTTTTCAGGCTTCCTCCGGCAGTGGCGTCGTCAGCAAACCACACTTGTTTCGTTCCTTCTTGATTGAGGTGGTGAATGAATGGAGTGGTTGCTATTGCATACATTGCCATAGCTAGCGGGTCTCCTTGCGTTGTGCCCTCTTGGGAAAGAAGGGTTTCTCCACCAACGAAGAGACACACATCCTCCCTATAGGTGTTGATCAGTACCTTGGACAGGGAGGGACAGAGATGGATGATGTTCTGGAAGGCTGCTTGCCTGTTTAGAGAGTTGAAGGCATTAGTGGCATCTACAAGGAGTACTGCTTCTGTCTCTGGGTTCTCGAACACTTGTTTCATGGCATGAACGGCTGCTTCAATTCCTGATGTGTGTCCAGCGCATACTTGTAGGGGACCAGCAGCGGATTGTATGTCATCGGTGATGCCATGCAGTCGCAATTGCTTTGCCAATGATGCGCCTGGATGTCTCGCCAACGCCTATTGGCCTTATTCCCGGGCGCTTGTCTAGGGCTATGAGCCGACACGCAACAAAAGCAGACAAGCCGTTGGGGTCCACAAAGCTGGAGGATATCCGTCTGGCAGTGGAAGCCAGGGCATCACACAGCTCTGTAGATTCTGACTTGAATGGCGTGCACAGACGTTTAAATGCAGCAGCATCTAGCCCTGAGGGGCCGGCAGCTCCATCCATTCGGAGTGCAGTGTTGCAGATGAGTTGTCCATCAATCCTCTCGAACAGGATTGGGTCGGGTTCAGTGGTTTCTTCTTCTGGTGTGATGATTGATGTTTGTTGTAGCTGTTGCGGTGGCGGGTGCTTCTTTTGGAGCGCTTCTCGGAGAGCTGGCAGTAGGGTTGTTAGACTCTAGCTGACTATCTAAACCCAGTGGACCACTACTCCCGTCTTCCTGAATCAGGCGGAGTGCAGCTCTCACCTTGCCTTCTATCATCAGCTTGGCAAAAAGGCGGGATGTCTGCTGGTCTGGTCTGCCCTGGTGTTCCCGGATGAATTGTTGCTGAATGGTCTGACCCTCTTTGATCAGACTTTCTAGATCTACCTCAGCCCAGTGACGCAGTCGACGCTCTAGATGTTGGGCGTGGTCCTTAGCTTTTGACTTTGGATTGGGTTTTTGAAGAAGTAGGGCAGGCATGACCATGGCTGCTTTCAAAGCGACACTCTCTGAGTGTATGTATGGCTGGATTACTTACGCATAATCTTGATGTGATTGCGGCTCCTGTACGCCATTCAATAGACCACTTGCACGTAAGCTAAAATATGTGAGGAATGTTGGTGACGTCACATCCGGCGGCGCATCTGCTACCATTTTATGGGCAGAAAAGATAGGAGAAACGGGCGTTCTATTCGTTGGATGCTCGCGTGTGCCTGAATCGTGCAGTTTACCTCGTGTTTGCGAGGAAGACGTAAAAGTGTAAACCTCACGCTTGGCAACGGCGTTCGAAACGAAATCGAAGAAGATTCGCTGTAGCTGTCGACAATGCCCGGAGACACCTGTATCGTATGCGGCAACAAGCGATCGCACGACTCCAGTGCTTCCTTTCATCGCTTTCCGAAAGACCCAAGTAAAAGAACAGGATGGCTTCGAGCGTTTGGAATCGTCGAGGGCCAGCTGAGGGATCACTCCCGCGTGTATTGCAGGCACTTTCGCGATGGCGACTCAACGATCACGGATCTTGTCTAAAAGATCTGGCAGATGTTCAGAAGCACTTCCCCTGAAATCTACAGGACGAAGATCAAAATCTTCCAGTGGTTCAACTGTCCTCTTCTTTTCCCTGCCGTATTCATGCTTAATGAATGATGCCTCAGACATTGCCATGGTAGATTCCTTTCGCTTTTTGGGGGCCTTCCATTGACAGGGACGTGATGTTACCGGCACAGTCTCTTCATCACAACTGTGAAGGACATCATGAGACTCTAGCTCACTTGGCTGTAACTGAAACTGAGGTGCTGTCAGAGACACGAGTGCATGCAACAGTGCAGACACGTGTGTACAACTTGCTGACTTCCTGCACATTAAAAAGAAAAGATAAATGCTCATCAGTAAATTAAAGTATTGGTCAAAGTATAATTGTCAGGGATATATGTAATGTATAGAAATTTTAACATACCCAGCAGCACATTCACAAGTTGCACTGTGAATGGTGGCAAATGGTCCAGTGCGTTCCAGTAGTATCCACACATGATAGCTACCAGGTTTCATTGAGGGCTTCATGGATGATTGAACATGACATTATTGTGGATGCTGGGCGTTTACTTCCAGACGGTCAATGTGTCCTGATGCCCAGTGAGTGTATCCTCGTGTGAGCGCCCTGAACGTTCCATCACCACTGCTCTGACTGGCATGAGCAGAAAGATATGTGTAGATAGTGCCATTAGTGACACGGGGGATTTTCTTTGCTATGATGTTGGCATTGACTTCAGTCACAATCTCCCAACCAGTGATAGGGGCAGATGGAGAATCCAAGAGAGCCACTATCTGTCCAGAGTCTTCAATTCTCTTGCTTTTCTTGTACAGGTATGATCCATCCACGTCAACAATCGGTGCATTGTCCCTGATAGCTTGATTGATGCTACAGTGAAACAGGGCAACACATCTGAACAGCTGTGATAGGTATATTTTCACTCTTAGCTATAGCTCTACAATAATGTTTAGCTCTATGACTCACCGGCTGATCAGTTGCGCCTTTCTTTGACTTGTGGAAACTCTAATCCCTCTGCACAGTAGCCACCATCTCAGCGCAGGCACAGCATAAGACTCGTAGGGCTCGCGTAGTGCTGCTCCAGGGATGTCTTCAGCTGTTAGCACCACTGATACTGGGCTGGACGAAGCGCTGGGGTCTTTGCAGTTCGTTTCTCCAGACATCGCGTAGCTACGTACATGTACTCGCACAAAATCGTCTATAGTTCGTTCGCACTCGGCCGATTTGCGTATGGTAAGCGCTTTCACGCAGTGCATGCAAACACGAGCGATACCGCACGATTTGATCACACGCGAGGCTCAAATGAATGGAATGCTGATTTTGCTATCTTTTCTATACGTAAAATGGCCGCACAGGCGCCGCCCGATGTGACGTAATGGGTGTGAAGTTCCTTAGGCCTTATAAGCAAGGATATGCATGAGTTGCGCAATAGCGGAAAGTCAAAAGGTCGACAGTGAACGGTACGCGTCTAATACACGTAGAGGATAGGTAAATCAATGAAAATCGACCTGCTTCAAGATGTGGACATCTGTGCAGTGTTTGGATCAGCGCAAACAGAAAGGGTTGATGCCCAGAAGATATTCGCGGCAAGCGGAGGTGCTGTTGCGACGACTTACGCACTAAATCCCCAAAATCGGCGCCTTGCTCACACTGTATAGGATCGACAAAATCCCCCGACTATCAGCAGGGACTTAGTAAACGTCCCATAGTACGTGAAAGGCTTGTCTGGGATTTTTAGAAGCCTGGGAGCGACGATTGCGCCTGCAACTCCCGCTACGAAGGTGTTCAGGAGTCGTCTAGCACGAACAATAACGAACTAGCCAGCGACGCTGTTCAAACAGCGACAGCGACATGATAGCCTACTGCAGAAAGCTAAAAACAGCTGCAGCGTCTAGAGTGGCCTGTCACGTTTCCTGCCACCTTCTTAGAGGATCATGAAAGTGAGGAATGTGACAGATTTCTTTTTATAATGAATGACTTCAAAATGCAACTTCTAACAGTGATCCTTCAGCCATTGCATCACAGTAAGCCTCAGTCAGTCTATCCAGTGGGTCAGGAGCACTGTAGTGGCAGTTGATCTGTGGATGAAGTGTATGGGCTGCTGCTAGAGTCGTGCATCTGTCTGTGACTTGAGACAGATCACTGTTACTCCAGCCACTGGCTCTCGACACTCCAGCCACTTGTGGGAAGACTCTCGATAGGTAGCGGTGCTGGTACACTGATGTTCTAGAGCACGCTACAGCTCCTAGCTCCACTTGCAGCGCTTCGACCTCCTGAAAGTCGCCGAATCTCCTCACCAGCTCGCTCTTTCTACCACTGACTGGAAGCTCCTTCTCTTTGAGAAAGATTTTTAGCCGTTGAGCGGACCAGAGACTGTGTGGAGGCTCCGTCGACGTCGTACAAGTGCTCGAGGTGTCCATTTTCCTATGTTTACGTATTGCGGCTGTGTGCACTGTTCACTGCCAACCTTTTGACCGCAGGGTGGGTGGAGTTCATGCATATCCTCTATTCAACGGATGGGGAGCTACAATATTGAGCAATGCAGCAAGGAGAAAATTAAGCCATAGCTAGATATCTTGATTTTGAAACACTGCACATCATGTGTGATTATTGCATTTGACAGCTTCTTGCTTAGTTTGTCTATAGTCTCGCATAGCCAGACCGCTTTCCCTCCTGGTGAAAGCACTTCACAAAATCTTCAGGCCTAGGTTGAGATAAATTAAGGCACCAAACTCCTCACATTGGTAGGTGTGTAGATTTAGAATGTACTGAGAATGCCCTGTGTATACATTCAAGGCCTTTGAATGACTTCAGCCTTGAAGCCACATGCCCATGTGTTTGTTTGCAATGCAGTGAACGTTATCCTTTTTGTTTCTATTATAGTATTGGCATGTTGGCTGCAGTTGGCAGATTCAGTTACTAAGTTCCATGACAGTGTTTGCACACTATTTCAGTCTGTGGGATACCTTTCTTCACATGAGATAGTATATCATTTCATTAGCAAAAGCAAGGTATGCAGTGTGGCATACCTTGGGGCATGTGAATGAGGCATAAATCACATCTGACAAATTTAAGTAAGGAAACTGCATGCATGCAGATGGCGTTTCCCTGGAGTACTGCCAAATGAAATTAAAGTAACTATCCCTACCTTAAAGTGAGACATTTCAACCTCGAGGGTTGTCACTCGCATGGAAACTGACTATATTTTTAGGTTAAGTTTGCTCTGTTCTTCAGGTTCCTGACAAGGTCAGCGTTGAGTGTGACTTGGAACTGCTGAATCCCATACCCTACCGAAACAAGGAGCACTGTTGCCAGGAAGCTGAAAAGCGAACCTTACCTGAACTATGTGGAGAGATCAATGCTTCTTCCATCAGAAATGACTCCCGTGTAGAAGGTTGCACTTGTACTGACCTCATGGCATGCAAGGCAATAGTCCTCACTGCTGCATCTTCAAACCATTGGCTGGAATCCCTGGATGCCATGGCATCCATACAGAACATTATGCCAGATATGAAGATCATTATGATGGACCTTGGCATGAGCGCTGAACAAGCAGAACAGCTACAGCGTCTGCGTAATGTTGAAGTTCGTAAATTCCCCTTTGACTCCTTCCCACCCCATGTGAGGAGACTGGATGTTTATGCATGGAAGTTATTGTCAATGCAGATGATGTTGTTCGAGTATGAAGTTGTTTTCTACATGGATGCAAGCATCCGTCTGAGACGCCCTCTTGTGGATATTCTTATTCCAAGTGTGCAGAACTTCCCAATCAAGGTTAACGGCAATGGAATGTATGATGGCGCATTTACCAGGGAGGAAACCTACAAGTACCTCGGGGTTACTCGTAAGCAGGTGTCAAAGCGCTTCCAAAAAGAAGCAGGCCTTCTGATGTACCGAAACTGCTCTTTTCTACACAAACGGATACTGTCTGCCTTAGTGGACTGTGCACTCCATGAGGAGTGTATTGCCCCTAGTGGAGCTTCGATAAAAGGATGTGACATGGACAAGTATAGCCAACAAAGTAACCAGATTAAGAATATTGAGCAAGTTGAATACATTGGCTGCCACCGTTTTGAACAAAGTGCCCTTACATCAGTCTTGGAGAGGGAGTTTCAATTTGCAGACCAGGACCCTGTTGTGGCTGCCTATCCCTTTTCACAATCATTGGTAGTGTGGAGGAATCCAACTAAGTGCTTTACTCTGTTCCTCAAAAACTGAGAGTTAGACGTTTGCTGTCCTAGGTAGACGGCCAAGTACATAATATAGATACTACGGAAGTATAATTGTACTTACATTTATATTGCTCCGGTATTAGCAAAGCATTGCGTGTGAGGGATTTATATTGCGGGCGACTTTTGAAAGCGCCTTTCTCGAAGGAGAAGAGTTTCACGCTGCCTTTGGGTGGCTAGTCGAGCACGGGGAAACATGGTGCGTAATATTTTCCCGGAAAGCGCGCCATCGATTGCTGTCTTGGTACTGCCGTCGTCTACAATGGCTGCCGTCTAGAAGGCCCTAACACCGTTGCCACGGAAAAGTAACCGGAGCGGCGCAGACACTTGTGAACGCTTTCATCCACTGACGCTAAGGTATGCCAAGTGTCCCTAGCGTTGAAAAGCTTTGCGCGCGCGTTGCCTCTCTGAAATCATCTTCAGAAATAGCGCGCCCATTGCTTACTAGAGGGGCTGAGGGCCTCTTAAATCTACAGGACCTGCGTATAAGAAACGCCAGTTGCCCGGTGTGCCTGCGGTCCTTGCTTGCTGAGTGTGTTTACAGCCAATGCATATACATGCTACTTATAGATTGGTATTGATACAGTGCAGTGTGTGTGTGTGTGTGTGTGTGTGTGTGTGTGTGTGTGTGTGTGTGTGTTTGTGTGTGTGTGTGTGTGTGTGTTTGTGTGTGTGTGTGTGTGTGTGTGTGTGTGTGTGTGTGTGTGTGTGTGTGTGTGTGTGTGTGTGTGTGTGTGTGTGTGTGTGTGTGTGTGTGTGTGTGTGTGTGCACATGCACGTGTGTATACATGTGATGTGATTAGCCCACCAGCACTAAACATGCCTTCAAGGACAAGGTAGCTATGGACAATCTATATAGGGCATCGTGTGAGTAAATGATACACACCCCGCCCACCAAAGCCAAATGTGACACTGAAGCACCAGAGACACACACTTACTTGAACCACCATTGTGCGTAAGATGATTTGATACCTGTGACTTCAAAATACCCTCAAGCTCACTGGCCAATGCAAGTTGAAATCTGGCCACCGCATGTGCAAGTGAAGTATGTGTGCATGCTGATTGCTCATGTACCATAATGTAGCAAATAAGATAGTAGGTGTGAGCTTACAAATAGCCTTCATCACGTCTGCAACCTGACACCAAACCATCTAAATAGCGATCATTTATGCTACTCTGCCCTGCGCCGTCTTCTGCCTATGCAAGAGTCATCAAAATGGGTGCAGCCCACAGATCACTCCAGCGAACATCTTCTTAGCCCTCAGGAAAGATGTGAAGAGTTAGATTTTAGGCCTAAAGGACGGTCTCCGCTTACTGTGTGTGTTCGTGTTGTAGCCACTGGCATTTGTTGTGAAGTTGTGTAGAAATAACCGTGTGCGCGTGTGTGTACATGTACGTGTGTGTCTGTGTGTGTGTGTATGTGTGTGTGTGTGTGTGTGTGTGCGTGTGTGTGTGTGTGTGTGTGTGTGTGTGTGTGTGTGTGTGTGTGTGTGTGTGTGTGTGTGTGTGTGTGCGCATGCACGTATATGCACGTGTATACACGTGATGTGATTAGCCCACCAGCTGTGGACAATGTATATACAGCATCATGTGCGTAAATGTGACATATAGCCCCCCTCCAAAGGGAAAGTATTGTAGCCAAATATGACACTGAAGCACCAGAGACACACACCTACTTCAACTACCATTATGCCTATATATATATATATATATATAAAGCAGATAGTGTTGTAAACTGCTACACCGTATCTCCTGATATATAGCTCCGATCAGCCGCACAATCCATACATATACATACACTGCAGCAGACTCTGCCTTATGCCTATATAATTATATATATTATATAAGTATACAGTATTATATACCATTTGGCACAAGGAATGCCTACACAATAATATCGATCATGCAGTTGAGAGTGTGCATGATACATGTATTGATTGCCATCACTCAATCTCGTTAATGAATGATGCAAACTGTCACAGGGAGCGCAGATGAAAGAAACTAATAACCACTTCTCATGATACAATCAATACCATATCAATACCATAAGGTGTGATACACACGCACAGCTAATCCCCTAAGTGGTTTGTAAGCAGCTAAATAGATCAAAGTACTTCAGTATACACTAGTATAGCTAATTAGTGTATAATAAGACCGTACATCCAGTTTCGGTTCAGTCAAAGCCACGGTAGCACATCTGAAAACGATTGATATCGATTTCAATGATCCATGGAATCACGGCTGCAGGGTCGCTAACACTGTCGTCTGAGATATCCAAGTTGGTAATGGCATCGTCTGGCAAGATGACATCTGCAAGGGCTACCTTCTTCAAAGTGGAATTCGTGACACGAGATTCGGCCAGTACAAAATTGGTGATACCAGAAGATAGGGCATCCAGAGTAGCAATTTGGGATTGATTGACGACGAAGTTGCTGATAGTAGTGTTGACAAGGCTCACCGCATCAAGGGAGGACTTGACAATGACAACCTCAGCAAGAATGGAGTTGTTGAACTCCAATACGCTGTGAACGCTTGCAGTTACATTGTTCAATGTCATGTTGACTAAAATGGAACAACTGAAAGAGTTAGTGCCATTGACAGTGACGTTGAGAAATTCGACATCTGAAAACCTGTTCTGCAGAAAAACGGTTTGACTGAGAAGGGAGTTCGCCAGTGTAGCATTTCTGAAGTCACTGTTGGTTGCCAAGGTGTAATTTAATGTGACATTGTTGAAAGCCACATTAACTACTCTGAGTTGCAGGAGCGAGGAGTTGGCAATAACCACGCTCTCCAGGGAAGTATTGCGAAGAGTGGTATTAAGCCAGGTCACATTAGCGAATGTGGTGCTTATAAAGGTGGTGTTACCCACCATTGTACTCTGTAGAGAAGAGTTCGCAACAGAGCTGTTGACGATTGTAAGGTTCAACACAGTCACATTCACCAAGGTCGTGGCATTTAGAGTGACATTGTTGAAGGTGACGTTTAGAAGGGAGACGTTGGAAAGGAGAACGCCTGGGGTAACACTAACCTTTGGAATGACACGAGTATTGTAGGCGAACGTGGTATTGACGATGGTTAGGTTGACCAACATGCCATTAACAGCAGTGAAGGTTACCATGGAGGAGTTGAGAAGAGTCATGTTCACAATGGAGGTGTTCAGTAGGGTGACATTCAGAAGAGTGACGTTGACCAGTGACGCATTGACAAAAGCCCTAGGAGGAATGGTAAGGGTGTCCATTCTGCCTACCAGGGTCACGTTCTGCATGTCCACATTGGTCAGGTTGCTCCCAATGGTGGTGAAATTGACGTAAAACGCATTGACAAAGGTGGAGTTCACCAATGTGGCATTGACAAAGGTGATATTGTACGCTGTGGTATTGACAAAAGAAGCATTGTTGAAGGTCACATTCTGGAATGTGACATTTAGAAGGGTTGTGTTCACAATATCACTGAAGACTGGAGCTACCGGGACACGCCTATATGCAACCATCTTCACCTCGTCTGGTTTAGCATCATTGACAGTTGGAAAGATTACGTCATGCGGTGTTCCCTCAGAGACCTCCAAGTACATGTACTCAGTGAGATTGCCAAGGGTAGCATTGACAAATGTCAAGTTCACCCAAGTGTTGTTGATAGCCGTCAGATTTGTGAATGTGCTATTGTAAACGGTGGTGTTCAGTATGGTTGCATTGACAAGTGTGAGGTTGACAAAAGTGACATTGACAAGAGAAGCATTAAAGAACAC
>OX465049.1:988682-1090429 GCA_949841015.1 Aplysina aerophoba | reverse complement strand
GCCTAGCAACGTGTTGGGCGTGAAGCGATCTATCCGAAGGTGTCATTTTGAGAAGAGTCCTGCCCTCAGGCTGTCCGCGTTTCGAACTTTTCTGCAGCACTTAGGAATCTCTGAGGAGTCTCCCTTCTTTGCGTTTCCCCGTTCTGTACCTTTTTGTATTTAAGCATGTGTACTTTTGGCTGCCTTATGCCAGTATACAGCAGTTGGTAATTCAGTTGCTAACACCATGACAGTATTTGAACGCTATTTCTTTGGGGCTCATACCTTCCTTCACATGCAATAGATGATTACATGAAATGTGTGGCTTTAAATAGCTAGCATGCTGTATATCTAGCTAGTTAAGTGCTGCACTGTGCAGATACACAGTGTGGTTCAGGGAAACACCATCTGCGTGCAGTTTCCTCACTTAAATTGTTGTCAGATGTGATTTATGCATCATTCACATGCCCCAAGGTATGCCACACTGCATACCTTGCTTTTGCTACCTAAATGATATACTATTGGATGTGAAGAAAGGTATCCCACAGAAATAGTGTGCAAACAATGTCATGGAACTTAGTAACTGAATCTGCCAACTGCAGCCAACATGCCAAATACTATATAGAGAAACAGAAAGGATAACATTCACTGCATTGCAAACAAACACATGGGCATGTGGTTTCAAGGCTGAAGTCATTCAAAGGCCTTGAATGTATACACAGGGCATTCTCAGTACATTCTAAATCTTCACACCTACCAATGTGAGGAGTTTGGTGCCTTAATTTATCTCAACCTAGGCCTGAAGATTTTGTGAAGTGCTTTCACCAGGAGGGAAAGCGGTCTGGCTATGTGAGACTATAGACAAACTAGGCAAGAAGCTGTCAAATGCAATGATCACACATGATGTGCAGTGTTTCAAAATCAAGATATCTAGCTATGGCTTAATTTTCTCCTTGCTGCATTGCTCAATATTGTAGCTCCCCATCCGTTGAATTGAATGGCGTAACAGGAGCCTCAATCACATCAAGATTGTAGCCGCGTAAGTAATCCAGCCACACACTCAGCAGTTCACAGTGAAACAGCACTGGTTGCTACTGCGAGAAAGACTGGCTTGACAATGAAAATAGGATCGAGCTCATAAAAATTTAATATATAAATATAAAGTCCCTAACGTTTAGCTACCCTACCAGCCTCACTTTGTCAACTGAAGTGCGCCTTATCAGCGTGAGTTCCACGGCAGGGTTAACTGGTTTGGGAGTTGTGTGGGCCTCCGTAGCCTCCGTGGCCTCTGTAGCCTCCGTGGCCTCCGTGTCAGTCTGCACCTGCGCGCTGGTTGACAAGTCCTGTAGCTCCACCTCCGCTTCAACGCTCCGCGCCTCCTCCGTAGGCCGTTCGCTGTCAGCGTGACTCCTGTGGACCGTGATCTCAACGTTACGGTGTAAGCTAGCTCGTAGCACAAGCATAAGCACTATTACTACAACTATAGAGAGAGCGGCTAGTGGCTTCGAGGACCTCATTGCAGAGCGCAAACACCTGGAACTGTACAAAGTTAATCTCGTGAACCAGTCGTATTATGACTCGCAGCCCTGTGACAACTTGAGGCGACACCTGACTGCGACCAATGAAACTTTCACGCTACCAGCAGAGGTAGAGAGTAGTTTGGCTAGCTAGCCTAAGCTATATATAGAGGAGACCGAGATCGGAAACGCAATCAGTGATCTGCAATGAACCTATATAAATTCCGGGCGGAACTTAGTCTGGCTAGCTAGACCGTCCCATCTAATTGCCGGGTAGTCTCGTACCCATCCCCACTTCCGTCCGCCATGTTTGCGGAAGTTGGGGCTGGGTACGAGACTAATCGCCGGGGGGCTGGGAAGGACGGTCTAGCGGCAGTAACGATTAGTTCACACCTAATCGACGTAAGATAGCTAACTATATATATAATAAACTAGGCAGACTGGCGAGCCTGAGCGAGATAAAGGTGCCGATGGCATGCAGCTATTTGCGTTGGACTGCATAGCATACATTGTAGATGCTGATACGGACCGAGTGTTTGCTTGTATGAATGATATGTAGAGGCTAAGGCTGATTCTAATGGAAATTGGATGTTAATTGAGCACTGGTACGAATCACATGATCTTGTCGTAAGCCAGGTGAAGAGCGATTCTCAGAACCCTCAGCAGCGGTTGTGTTGCTGAGCGTTCTTCTTAGTGGCGTTCCTGTGGGCATTGTATAAAGGAGTGATCTGCTGACTACTTCGCTTAGGGTCCTGTGACTTCTCGAACGTGGAGGAAGATTAGTTGGCGCTATTCCTTCGTACGATGCCTGTATTCTTGGCCTACGCTTTCCCCGCTCTTGCGATCGGTATACTGCTTCCAGGGAGGAGTTGCGATAGCTTTGGGCAGTTGGATTGCATATCCTTACGTCAAAAAATGCCCTCTGACTATCGTTGCCCCAGAAGCCTTGGGCACAGATGTCTGATCTCGCATTGTCTTCAATGATTGCACTTGCGTAGGAGAACCTCTCGCCGCTCAGGGGTTGCAAAGGCGGTTCAATGGCAACTCCCTCACACACTTCTGTCATAAGGTTGGCCGTTATGTCGCGAATGAAGTTGTGGCGCTTGCTTGGGAATCCTCCCCTTGGACAGTCCATGGCGTGTGAAACACTGAAGCCCTGCCCACAAGCACACTGCGAGGGCAATCTAGGGGGTGTCCATTGGTATCGAATGCACAGCGCGTCCCTGAAATCACCTTTGTGCAGAGCAAAGTCATAGTCTGCCCTTGGAATCGCTGTCAGCCATGCTGATGCTCCCTTCTCCTGTGCCATGTCCACGTTTCGCTTCATCTCCTGGGGTATCTTCACTCTGACATCCGCAACTTCTTGTTCACGATGTGCTTTTCTCTGCTGTTTTACTTTGCTCTTAGCTTCTTTCTGCTCATCTTCAATCCGTGCGTCATAGTTCAACTCCTTGTTAATGATGGCTGCAACCAAGGGTTGAGTAACAGTTGTTGAGGCATCATACTCATTGCTTGATTTACGAGTGGGAATGGAGATGTCAAGTCCTCCCAATCTTGCAGGTAGGGCCAATAGCTCTCTGACTTCATCTGTGACTTCTCTTCCTATTAATGCCGGCAAGAAATCTCTCGCAATTGCTTCCTCAAGGGGATGCAGTAACTCTTCCAGGTCAGGTGTTGTTCTCATTAGGTAGGACCACTGATTGCGGATTCCATGAACAAAAAATGCTGCATACGCAGCATGGGGCTGAGTTTTGGCAATGTTTGATAGCTTCTTCATGGTTCCTGACCACTTCATCACTTCCCTCTTAATCGACCAATCAGATGCTACTGGCAGGAATTCATGCTAATAGTATTCATAGTCTGCGGGAGCTCAGTCACAACTTGGAATCCTGGATCGTCTATCCGACGTATGGTCCGCCCCAACTACGCAGGAGTGCTGTAGCGATCGATAGGCTACATTACTCCTGCGTCTATAGTTGGGGCGGACCATATGTCGTATTATCAACACTCACTAGGTGTGAGTTTGATAACGTGAAGGTGTGAACTAATCCTTACTGCCGCTAGACCGTCCCCTTCCCTTTTGCGCCTCAGGCGGTTAAGTGGGACGGTCTAGCTAGCCAGACTAGGCGGAACTAGTCTCGTGCACCAGACCCACACTCCCTCAATGGGGTCTGGTACAATGGCTACGGTACATACTTTCCTTATTGTTACTTCAGGCAGCGTACATGTGCCTATGCTGCATTGGCTGGATGGTGACTTATACACTGTACCCAGTGTGGGGCATTAGTGATAAATGCAATGCAATCACTGGATATATAATCACTGGATATGACGCCAATCTGACCAGCTAGCTAGGTCAATAAAATTGATCCATGGCCAGGGGGACCAAGTCCTATTTGCAACAACCAGTGTGATCACCTCCCCAGTCATCTGATGTTTAGAAATTACTGCCATTTCCATTCCTATGCTGTATTGTTTAATTTATAATGATATTGTGGGTCAGGACAATGGAACATTTTGCTCGGTCCTGTGACATTTTCATCCAGAATGTGGGACAGCCAATCACAACTCAACTAGAAACAACAAAATCGTAGGCCGTTTGCTAACGCTGTCAGCATGAGCACTTCTGTGGACCGTGATAGGCCGTAACTCAGCCTTGCTGTACAAGCTAGCTTGTAACGTAATTGTGCCGGTGCGTTGGATTGTGGCACCCTACTGGCTCGTTAGTGACGCATGAAGTGCATGTCCAGTAATCATAAATTGTCACCTTGTGCATATATACATGATCTATATCGTCCTTGACTGCTAGGTATGACATGACCCGTTTCCATATAAAATGTGTACCGAATATGAGTCCAAACGTCGGATTTCTCTAACCTTGCGAGCAATCGATCGTGAGCTGAGACCTTTACTGTTGGACACTAGTAGAGCTGTTTCTGTTGTATACTCTATTGTTCTGACATTGACAGATTACTGTACTGAAACTTATGCATTATATTTATGACAAATGTAATGCCTTTCAGTGATACTGCATGTCGGAAGGATTGAGTGTGAATGACATCACACAGTGACACAGAGCATGGTATGCATGCACATGAAATGTGGCATAAAATGAAACAAGTAGTTATGAAACATGTAGTGACATAATTGGTACAATACTTTACTGACAAATTGCGATAGCTATATAGGAATATTTTGCAGTGTCCATTCAACAATTTATGCATACATGCACTTGTATAGATTAATCAATCAACAATAAATACTTTGCCACAGATGGTGTGCCATACTGGCAAGTCGGACCAGACCCTATCCTTCACGATTGCACAATAGTAGCAACGCGAAGGTAGGGGCTGGCGCATGAGACTACTAGGACAGCGGCGGTGTACTCATCGTAAGTGTAGGGCTCACTCAGGCTTGCCCCAACTAGGACCCAGAAGATCTGATCTTTGGTACTAGTACAAATGATATACACATAATCAAACAGAAGGTTCATTTAATGCTATAAATGTGTATAGACACAATCACACATTGCAGTTTGCGGTGATGATGTAACGTGCATATAACGTGGTATATGCATATACTGGCAATGTTGAAGTACAATGGGATATCAAACCCTGTATCGTACACCCGAGCAGAAGTCAACAAGTAGACGGAGCTGGCAGCTAGTCTGACTTGCTATACTAAATGTCCCATGATAGCCACCGTGATCAGATCAGAGACCTTTACATACATATACATAATTATATATGTATATACAAATATATATTATATACACAACTAATTTGTGTCACGTTGTCATTGTGCACTCCTTGAACTAAAATGCTGAAAACGTTTGTATGTGTATGACCTATGCAATGCCCTTCAAGTGATACTACATATCAGAATGACTGACTAAGGGTGACATCACTGACCGACCGAGGGTGACATCACTGACCGACCGAGGGTGACATCACTGACCGACCGAGGGTGACATCACTGACCGACCGAGGGTGACATCACTGACAGACAACACTGTATGTATTTATGTACGTAAGCAGGCATGCACGTGAAATGTGACATGAATTACAACACTGTGACTTATAAAGAAGGTCATGCGTAAATGTGCTGCTAGTCCCTCATTTCCCCATCCTCCTCTTCCTCTTCAACACCACGGATATATAGGATGTTGTTACACCGGATGAGAACCTCTCCAAGTTGACCGGCAAGAGCACCATCAATGTACTCCTCAGTGTTGGCAAGCTAAAGGACACACAAGATAATGTACAACCATCAGCAAATCCATAAACAAAATCATACCAATGAAATGCAATGAAACTGGACTAACCCACTTCTACATACATACCCTTTGCATACACTGCTGGATATGTGGTCAAATTTCCATTTCCCAGTCTTGTGTAGCTACACCTCTTTCAGTCAGTTAAGTCACTTAATTTTTCTATTAATGTAGTAGCTAGTTACATAGAAAACATATGTGCTGTTACTGCATACTGATTAGACTGGTTATCTGATTAAGATACAAGTACGTAGGTACATACATTTTTGCAACAAGCACATGTATAATGTATATTCACATCAAGTCACCTGGGTCCCTAGGTCACTTTACACCTCCATTTGATGCTAGTATTCATCACAGTACATCCATGTGTTCTAGCAGTTCACATGACAAACTCTTCTACTGTACATATGACCCCACCATTTGCAGTTGATTGGACAGAGCTTACTGCTGTACTCAGCTTGCGTGTGCCAGTGCTTCATCAATCGACAAGCAATTTTCCACTTTAATAACTTCCTCCACTTGCACCCTTGCACCCTTACAGTCCCACCATATGAGACAACCATACATATGGTTAGTGCTTGGCCGTTTAAAGCCTCTTTTGTTAGATCTTGTCTCACTAACACAACGTATCATACACGTGATTAAAAAAACAGGAGAGTGGCTTTATCACACTTGACATCTCTATCGCTTTCCTTTTCCTTACAGAAAGAATCACACTTTCTAGGTTTACTACACATGACTACGGCCAGCATCTATCATATAGGTGTCTAGCAAATGAACACGGCTTGCCATAAGGATTTAAACTACATGCATAACTGCAAGTATACAGACGGCACATGTATATATAGCTAGCTGCTGGTTATTACGATTAGTATTTTGTCATGGACAACTACACATCACACCATGGATGAGATCAACTCTTATATAAGGGCACTGTGACAGATGATGCTATCTGGTGACAATATTAAAATGGCGGTCAGATCAGTACACTTTGGAGATAGTCTCGCGTAGCCAGACCGCCATTTTGTTCCAGCTCCGCCTCCACAAAAGACGGTCTGGGGACTAACGGCCTCTTTTTTGTTATGGGAGTCCGCCGGAAGTACAGACCGCTGGAATGCGATCATCCCGTATAAGGGCGGTGCTAATCAGCTGACACCTATGTCTGTGGTCAAACCCGCGAGGTGACGGCACCTGTTAGACCGTGCACGTGGTCTAAAGCGCTCGCGTTAATGAACTCGGATCGTCCACTACAACAGATAAAGCAAGCAGACTGCTAGCCTGTAAAAGAAAGTGTCAGACAGTTTGTTTACAAGCTTGCTAGACTCGTCAGTCTTGATCCTTGTCCCCTTGCAGTTGTGCATCCAAGCTGGAGTATCTCACCCAAAGAACAAAGCACTTGAAGAGAGGAGTCGATCACATTGAAACACAAAAGAGGCAGATGAAAGAGCCTCCAATGCACAAACTACAGGGACAGTCAATTCAAATACATGCTCATGCTATCAATCATTACATGATAAACCTGACAACAAGAAAAAATCACAGTCATTCATGCACCTACATCACCACACATCCAACTTAAAATTTAATATGCTGCTGCATGGACGACATGATATGTTCAGTGCAGATTATCTGTAGCAAATGCAAGTACCACTATGGAATCTTAAAAATGTAACACACTCACATGCACCTCCCACACACACACACGCACACGCACACACACACACACACACACACACACACACACACACACACACACACACACACACACACACACACACACACACACACAGCTCTACCTGCCCCACATTGGAGCCAAAGGGAATGTAACAACAACACTGATATGCAGAACATCATAAACAGGCCATCCTCTCCCTATCCATGGTGGGCATGGAGAAATGAAAACACATAACACCAAAGGGCGGAGAAACAAAATAAGGAATGCAACACATGGGAGCAATACTGAGAAGTTCAGACTAGTTTATACATTCTCAATGCCACCCATACTTGTGTATATATCAGCCTTGGCAGCAAGGGTCTTGACTCGAACCTGCCAGCCATAGATACCATCAGGGTTGGCAGCAAGGGTCATGACTCAAACCTACCAGCCATAGTTACCATCAAGGTTGGCAGTAAGGGTCATGACTCGAACCTGCCAACCATAGTGACCATCAGCACTGGCAGCTACGGCATGATTGATACAGCATGCAGAGAGGAACGAAGCGGTTGGAAAGGCACTGAAGAGAATGTTATTAAACCCACACCTCAATGCGTTGATTCTTTGTTATTCTGCTATTTTTGACATTATATATAATTATTATTATATGTATATATCAGTGCTGCATGGGGCAGTGATGCCCTAGTGTGCCTTGGCACATGATGCACTTAAATGATATGATATGATATATGATATGATATTGAGAGAGAGCTAAGGCCTGGTGAGCACCCAGTCAGTAAGAGGCAGTAGTGAAGTACGTGTGTTCTAGGAGTTGAACTAGTACGGGTGGAAACAGCTAACAAGTGGACTTTAGAGGAGATCACAGCTGCCATTAGTGCAGCAAGTTTAGAACTTCAATTTCCGTGCTGAAACCACAACAGAAGGAGGCTATTGTAGAATTTGACCGAGGAAAAGACGTCTTTGTTGCCTTTCCTACAGGATTTGGAAAATCTGCATTCTTTGGGTTGTTTTTGACCACTTGAAAGGAAGCATGGGGTCAATAGTTAGCCCATTGGTTGCCCTTATGAGGGATTTGAAAGCAAAGTTTGTGCCACGTGGTGTTTCAGCAGAATTCTTAGGAGAACTACAGACAGATGCTCAGGCCATAACTAGAGTAACCCGAGGAGAGCAGCAACTGTTTTTTGTCAGTCCAGAAAGCATATTGGACAATTTGGAGTTGCGGTCAATGCTGTATTCTACCATCTATAAGGAAACCCTAGTTGCAGTAGTCATAGATGAAGCACACTGCATTGACAAGTGGTAAGGCTTACATCCCATTGCACCACTAAACAGTGTTATACGCAAGTGCGATGACTTAGTGTCTGTTTGTTCTATTGCGTAGGGGTGCTACATTTCGCGCTGCCTATTCTCGTTTAGGAGACATT
Organism: Aplysina aerophoba; assembly: GCA_949841015.1. Taxonomy (NCBI): domain Eukaryota; kingdom Metazoa; phylum Porifera; class Demospongiae; order Verongiida; family Aplysinidae; genus Aplysina; species Aplysina aerophoba. The sequence goes on along the minus strand of OX465049.1, from coordinate 1,081,558 downwards.
CGTAGTCTCATTCCATCAGCAGTGAGGATTATGGCGTTAACAGCAACAGTGCACAGGAGACCTTCCGGGTAAGGCGGTGTTCACACTACGGTGAAAATGGCGGCGACGGCGATGGTCACGTTCACGGCGACGTTACGTAACGTGAAGTACTGTTCACACCTATCACTAGTGAACAAAAGCAAAATGGCTACCGTGGATTTCGTACTCCTTTGGATCACCCTTTTCTCGCGCTTGCAGTCTTGTGTCACTGTCGGCGATCGACGAATTCGACGTCGAAGACTCTCCTACGATGTTTTGCACCAGCGATGCCTACCCAGGAGCCGCGGATCACTGTCTCGATTGCTTTCTTGGTTGTCGCTGTTGGTTCTGCCTCCTTTTCAAGATGCGATTCGCTCCCTTCGAGCTCCATGTCGATTTTGGGCTGCACCTCGAGAGCAAGGCTTCTGGGAGAAGGACGTGTGTCTCTTGTGGCGGAACATGGGGAAGATTTATCCTGATTGGGAACAGAACTGCTACCTACAGCATTTCAGAATGTCAAAAGATACGTTCTGGTATCTCTGCCAGACATATGGCAAGTATTTTGAGAAAGCCACTACCCAATTGCGACGACCACTTGTCCCAGCAAAGAGGGTTGCCATTGTTTTGCACTGGCTAGCTCAAGCTAGTAGAAAACTTTTCAGAACTGGCATCACTGTATGCCATTGGCAAGTCAACAGTAGCCACAATAATTCATGAAGGCATCACCATTCTTCGGGAAAGGCTTGTTCCTGAGGTCATTCTGTTCCCTACTGGGCAAGAGTTGGATCGGGTGATGGTGGACTTTGAAGCTTTGTGTGGGTTGCCATGCTGTGGTGGAGCCTTGGATGGTACGTTTATGGCCATGAAAAAGCCTTCAGATTTTGGGGATACGTATTTCTGCTACAAGACGTTTATAGCCATTATAGTATTAGCCTGTGTGGATGCCAGAGGAATTTTCACGTATGTCAACGCTGGTAGACTGGGTTCAGTAGGTGACTCATACACTTACCGGCATAGTCTTCTGTTTCAGAAAATTGCAAGTGGTGAGTGGCTTGCACATTCTCCAAGGACAATTTCAGGGGTGAATGTGAAGCCATTTATTGTAGCAGACTCTGCCTTTCCCCTTTCGTCAACATGCATGAAGTGCTATGAGGTAGGCCAACCTGCCTACAGACGTAGTTTCAACTACAGCCTGATACGCACGAGGAGGGTAGTGGAGCAGGCATTCGGTCGATTGAAGGGGCGGTGGAAAATAATGGATGGAAAGTGCTCACTGAAAGACCCAGTGTTCGTCAGACAAGTGGCAGTGGTGTGTTGTGCCCTGCACAACATGTGCGAAAGACACCAGTGCCCATTTGAGCCAGGCTGGCTTCCTGATGAAAGTTCCTACATTAACACCACACCACCCAATTTACAAGTGACTGCAGTGATTGGACCAGCAGCCAACATTCGAGAAGCCCTTGCAAGATACATTCATCACACTAGGCCAGCTCCACAGTAACTATTTCATAGATAAATGAAGTATCTATTATCAACCATTAATAGTGCTGGTGTTGTATTCACTGATAATAGAGTAATGGTAATACATATAAAGTATAAGTCTTGTAGTCAACATGCTTGCAGATACTATCCTAGCTGTCCTTCTTTTCAAAGAGCTTCTTGAACAACTCCGCTTGGAAAAGTTGATTCTGCTGCATCAAATTAACTTGAAATTGACTACTCTGCTGTTGTAGAGTTGTTGATAGCTCTGCTTCAAACTTTACTCTATCCTGTTCCATTTTCTGCTGGAAGGCCATAGTCTCTTGCTGCATCTGCGCTCATGTTGCTGCTGTCTCCTCCGTGCCTGTTCCTGCGGCTCACCAAATGCAACCAAGAACTGGGTGGCTCCCATCTGCTTGCCCTTCTTCTTGCCAACCCTGGCAACAAGTGGTGTTTCCTCTTTGGATTTTTTGGCAGGGATTTGAATTTCATCATCCTCTTCACTATCAGTGTCACCACCAACACTTCTATTTGATTGCCTGCTTGGGCATCTAGAGCTGCTGGGAGTGTGTGTTTCTCCTTCCTGCTCCACAACCTCTTCCACAGCAACAATGCTGGAAGGTGTTACTGCTGAGTCTTCCACTGATCCAGGGCCCAATGCTGGATGGTCTTTGAATCGCTCAAAGAATGTCTTAAAGTTTGGCCAGGCAGCCTCTGCCGCTTCCGTGTCAAGATCTGCATCTCCTTGGCTGTACTCCTTGCCTGTCTCCCCTTTCTTTTGATAATTAACGTACATACTCTTTCCCTTCTTCATTATCGTGTCAATCTTGTTGCAGATTTCCTTCTCAGTGTACTGCTCAGCTCTGTTGAGCTCCTGGGAGACGTAGACGTTGAGTCGAGTGGTCGCTATCGCCTCTTTCTTCTTCCTCGTGATAAGCTTGCCATCAAATTCCTCGATAATGTCAGCCCAGATGTCGATGAGCTTCCTTTCGACCTCGGAATCCCACTTGACTCTTGGTTTCTTGCCTTTGGACGCCATGACTCGCTTCTTCGCTCGCACACAACCAAAATAACACCTTTGACTGCCGTCATCGTCACCGTGGCAGCCATTGCCACGGCGACGTTCACGGCACGGTGGGCTCACGGTGACGGTGACGGTACGAAACGTGAAGTGTGAACAGCGAAACGTGACGTCGCCGTCGTTTTCACCGTAGTGTGAACGCCGCCTAACGGTATAACAAGTGCAGTCACCTCGCCGGTTTGACCACAGACATAGGTGTCAGCTGATTAGCACCGCCCTTATACGGGATGATCGCATTCCAGCGGTCCGTACTTCCGGCGGACTCGCATAACAAAAAAGAGGCCGTTAGTCCCTAATCTAGCTGCTAGACCCTACTTTTCTTCCGCCCCCAAGCGCGAAGACAAAGTAGGGTCTAGCAGCTAGACTAGTTAGTCCCCAGACCGTCTTTTGTGGAGGCGGAGCTGGAACAAAATGGCGGTCTGGCTACGCGAGACTACTTGGAGACCACTCCATACGCAGCTACATTCACCAAATTTCACGACATATCATACACAACAAGCACAGGAAGACCTAGCTTGTGATCAGTAAAACTCACCAGAGCATTCATGTAGCCGTCCGTCGACACCAGAAACCCTTTGTACTCCATACCCCACTTGAGCTTCACGATCACTGGCTTGCCAGTTAACTGGTTCAAGAACGGCTTCGGGTTAAGCGCCATTGCCTGCACAACTGAGCAAGGATCGGCGTGCACATAAGAGACTAGAACACAGATTAGCACAAGACAACGAAGAGTAATGTTCTCTAGGCTGTGATGTGCCTGCCACTCACGTCAACAGCACGTTGCACTAGCAGGTATCCCATACAGTTGTGAGTTATACGGTGAGCGTTTACGGGTTGTCATTGGAAACGGTAAAATGGCGGCTTGCCTTTGCGCAGTTTCTTCTGCATCTTTCTAGCTTGGACAAGGACATGTCGCAAGCCACAGGTGCTCAAAGTCCCCCAGCACATATTTCTACGGGACATGGAGGCTCCCCTTCCACCAACCTCGCAGAGCAGCTAAGATCCAGGCTCGTTGCGACCTCGGACATTCTATCTCCCTCCAAACCCCCAGTCTTCAAGGTAGCTAGGAAGCGGCCCTTCAAGGATGAAGGCTCGTCGAAGCCAAAGCTTGAACCTCTCGTAAGTTTACCGTTTTGTCTTTAAGATTTGTGAAGCTTGCACAGCACACGCGGGTTAATCACGCTTCAATTCCCCTAGTCCTCTTTGTCACTGTCACTATCCTATCAGTAGCTGTATGTCGCAGCGTTACATGTGTAAACCAGTAGTAGGTAAGTCTGTTGTATGAGCGATGTTATGAACGCAGTGTTTAAGATTGTCCTTACTGTCAGTGTCAGCTAAGCTGCGATGGCCTTACTGAAGCCACCCTTCCCGACCGTCTCGCGTAGCCGGACCGCTTCCCTGGTGAAATCGCGAGACTAACCTTTCCCGACCGTCTCTGTGCCAGTCTCATTCACAGCATTACCAGACATTGCATGCATTCATCCGATCTTGACTTTAAAGTGGCCCCTGTAATTCAAGTCGCCTACAAGAGGGACAACTGCCTCCAGCAGAACGGCATACTGTTTAAGGAAACTAGCACATGGTCATGAAAGTAGGGACAATTGAGATGATTGCCTCAGAGTGCAAGCAACTCCTGCCATACTGTAGTATAAGCAACTCCTGCCACACTGTAGTATAAGCAACTCCTGCCACACTGTAGTATAAGCAACTCCTGCCATACTGTAGTATAAGCAACTCCTGCCATACTGTAGTATAAGCAACTCCTGCCACACTGTAGTATAAGCAACTCCTGCCACACTGTAGTATAAGCAATTCCTGCCACACTGTAGTATAAGCAACTCCTGCCACACTGTAGTATAAGCAACTCCTGCCACACTGTAGTATAAGCAACTCCTGCCACACTGTAGTATAAGCAACTCCTGCCACACTGTAGTATAAGCAACTCCTGCCATACTGTAGTATAATTGGCTCATTAAAGTGTTTTATGCATTCTTCTTCAAACAATTTTTTCCTTATCTGTACAAGGCAGTGCGCATGTGTGCCCATTATAATTCGTCTCTCTCTCGTATAAGCAACTCCTGCCACACTGTAGTATAAGCAACTCCTGCCACACTGTAGTATAAGCAACTCCTGCCACACTGTAGTATAAGCAACTCCTGCCATACTGTAGTATAAGCAACTCCTGCCACACTGTAGTATAAGCAACTCCTGCCATACTGTAGTATAAGCAACTCCTGCCACACTGTAGTATAAGCAACTCCTGCCACACTGTAGTATAAGCAACTCCTGCCACACTGTAGTATAAGCAACTCCTGCCACACTGTAGTATAAGCAACTCCTGCCACACTGTAGTATAAGCAACTCCTGCCACACTGTAGTATAAGCAATTCCTGTCACACTGTAGTATAAGCAACTCCTGCCACACTGTAGTATAAGCAACTCCTGCCACACTGTAGTATAAGCAATTCCTGCCATACTGTAGTATAAGCAACTCCTGCCACACTGTAGTATATCTCTCTGTACCACCTAACCCACTGGCTTTCAAGGCAGGGAGATGTAGACGGAAAGAATACAACATGAAGTGGTTCTTTATTTGCATACATACCAGTTATTGTACATACATGCATATTTACGTACGAACTACGTACATCATATGTACGTAACATACTTACCTCGCTCCATAAAAGGACACTCCAAGTTAAGGACACCTCTCTAATGAGGGCAGTGTCTCCTGTCCCAACCACATAGAGCTGTGTACACATACCTCTGATGGAGAGGGATGTCTCTGTATACAGGACAGCCAGCTGGGTCCCAAATGTGTCCGCTATAGAGCGGTTCCACTGTATACAGGACAGCCAGCTGGGTCCCAAAGGTGTCCGCTATAGAGAGGTCCACTGTATCTTCTCTTCTACATTGCCTGCCCAACCTCTCCTCTCCTATACCTGCAGCCCGCTCTGTCTGCGTACCAGAGGAAAAAGGACCTAGCCATTCTCAAGGATGAAATGGACAGCAAGGCCGTTGTAAAGCATCTTGAGCCAAGTAGTAAGAAGAGCAGACCCGGACAGGTGGAACCACTGAACACAGGGAGAGTGTCTGAACTGCCAGACCTACCAGACGAGTTACTTGAACGTCAAAAATCCCTCACAAACCTTCGAAAGCTCACCCCCAGCCCTCCTCTGCTACCTTCCCCCCTCTACACTCCCCATCCACCCGTCTCCAGAAACCAGTCTTCTGTGATTCGCCCAAAGAGGTCTTCCATGTTCAGACAAAGAAGTAGCCATGCTAGACCTAGTGCCACGTTGCTGGACCCTGATGAGCGCATCGCTACATCTGGACCTGTGCCTCTGGAGAGTCTGCGAGACCCACTGGATGTTGTGGAGCGGCTCAAGGCAGAGCCAGAACTGGGCTTCCTCTACATGATGCCTGTCTATGGAAGGCACTCGTCCAAGTACAACCCGTACTATGTCAAGTGAGGTTACAATGCTGTGTCACTCCTATAGCTAATTTGATGTGCAGGACGTTGGTGGTGGTGTTGGTAGGTGGGATATGTATGTACGTACAGTTAGTCTGTGCAACTTGTGTGCATAGTGTATCTGTCCAGTTGGGTGTGTCACATACATACGTATGTGTGTTCCCCACACATGTGCATGTACGTACATACTGTACATGCGTATGCTTCCTGACTCGATTTGTCATGTCAGGTATGCTTCGTTGCATTGTCTCTAGTCTGTAGTGTGTTCACTTTCACTTCTCGGTCACCATACTGTGTTTGTGTGTGCGTGCATGTACCTGCATACATACATTCGTACGTACACAGCTGCACCTCTGCCCTTCCCTGTTTAGAGTGGTCCCCTACCGGAAGCTCAACCTCAGCGATTATTACACAGTGTCCCTAGATGGGGTAACTCGATTCCTTGACGGCCATGAGGCTGAGTTTGTGGAGCTCAGCGTCTGGCTAAAAGAGTACCAGAACTTTAAGTGGCTGAGGAACATGAAGACCTTCTCCAAGTTCTTTGTGTGGAAAGCCTTTAGCTCGTGGAGGAGGAACGTCAAGTGGAAGTGAGAGAATTTGTACTGGTCCTTGATAGAGCACATTGTGATACATATGTACACATGCACATATGTACGTACGTATTTTTAGCTCATACATTTAACACGCAAACATACACACACACACACACACGCAAACATACACACACACAAACACACACACACACACACACACATACACACACACAAACACACACACACACATGCATACACACTTTCTCTCTGTATCTCTCTCATTTCAGGAAAGTCAGTGCCTGCCAGAAGCAGTTGGAGGAGCACATGTTCATCCTACACAAGGTACAGTGAGCGCAGCTGGTGTGGTACGTATGTACGTATGTACTACGTACATGTGTGTGTGTGTGTGTGTGTGTGTGTGTGTGTGTGTGTGTGTGTGTGTGTGTGTGTGTGTGTGTGTGTGTGTGTGTGTGTGTGTGTGTGTGTGTGTGTGTGTGTGTGTGTGTGTGTGTGTGTGTGTGTGTGTGTGTGTGTGTGTGTGTGTGTGTGTGTGTGTGTGTGTGTGTGTGTGTGTACATACGTATGTACGTATGTATATGTGTACACTATGTATGTATGTGATATTCAGTTTGGCTGTCTTTGCATGGCCTTGATTGAAATGGTGTGTTCACTGCAGAGCGTATAGCGTATAGTAGTCTGAGGGTGACCAGAGCAGATCTTTGTGTGTAAATGTTCTTTTGACAACAATGTAATGCAGTGTGCCACACTTTAGTCCAATGTACTGTATGTGTACATACAGTACTTACTGTACGTGCATATGTAATTACGTATGTATGTACATACGTACACTACATACGTATGTTTGTACTGTGCATGTGCTTGTTTGCAAGGAATCAAGGATGGTGTGCTGCATGTGCAAGCTCACTACTAGTGGTGTCCAATGTGCTGTAGGACTTGTGCCCAACACTGTTGGATGTGAACCAGAAGTGCCTTGACTTCCTGGAAGATCTGTCAATGGTGGCTATTGAGCCTGGAGCTACCTACTCCCTGGAAGAGTTTATGCAGTGCCACATGGCCAAAATGGGACTGGTAAGTACGTACGTACGTATGTATGTATGTATGTATGTATGTATGTATGTATGTATGTATGTATGTATGTATGTATGTATGTATGTATGTATGTATGTATGCATGTATGTATGTATGTATGTATGTATGTATGTATGCATGTATGTATGCACACTGAAGTGGTGGAGTACGTAGCATGCTGAAGTCATATGTACATATGTACATACAGTGCTTGCAATACGTAGATAGAATGTCACAGTACAGAGTGTCCACCATTACTTGGGGGTGTTGCTGTGGTGCTGCAGGTGTCCTTGCAGCTGGTTCAGTTGCACAATTACATCAAGAATGTGGTGCGCAAGGCCTGCGAAGAAGCGCTGGTGGGAGAAGGTTTTGTCCCAGACCAAGTGGAGGAGGAAGAGGAGCAAGGTGGGGAATGCACTGCACCAGTGAGCCTCAAGTGGAGGCCGCGATAGACGTACGTAAGGTGTGGACATCACACTGCAAAAATCATGCGTTGACTGCCAATTTTCAGCATTGTATATGCATGTGTACGTATGTATTTTGCACGTAAGGAAAGGATTTTACACAGTCATAATGCATACATCTGATATACAGTAGACTCCTTTGGTTGCTGCAATAGGCACTGGTAATTGCTCGCCTTGTGATTTGGTTAATTTGTCTGCATTGATAATTGACAATGATGCAAGAACCTGTTCTTCCAATTAAATCTAGTCTAGTTAGTCCCTGGGGCAAGCTCACGTATGTATCTGGAGCTTTAACCACTGTGGGTCTCTCACATGCTCCTGCACAGCAGAGGCCAAGATGGCTACGGGAGGTGGACGAGAGATGCAAGGGGAGGCCAAACACACTCCTGTGCAGCTCGACCCTAAGGAGAAAATGACCTACACCATGCAGGCCAACAAGAGGACCCACTGCCAGAGACTCACCAGTTTTATCCGCCTCTGTGACTTCATTGTCATAAATATGCTGCATCAGTTTTCAACCAAGTCCTACTCTGTGCTCCTGGAGCACTTGCAGGACCAAGTGACTAAGACTGTGGAGATAGTAGACCTGGTCACCTCACCAAAGAAGGACGGCGACCAGGAAGATGATGACGAGGTGGAGATACCTCGGATACCCACCAATGTCACTTCACCAAGGGTGAGTGAGTGGAGGAGGAGGAGGTGTACTGGGTGTCACCTACAGTGGGTTGGGTCTGTGCAATACTGGCACTGTTGTTGTGCTACTTACCACGGTAGTGATTCCACCACCATACATGTCATAACAGCTGGTAGGTATGTACGTACGTACCTTTATTGTGAGGTTATGTATTCTGTGATTTAAGTATTGCTGTGTATTCCCTCCAGCCTTATGTGACCCTTGCAAGGTTAACCTGTTGCGTCCACTATAGCTTGTAGGATGTGCACGTACGTATGTATGTATGTGCGTAGCTGCCAATGACTCCCATGCTGTAGTCACATGTATGCATTCTTACTATACTAACAGTTTATAAAGTCCAGCCTCCCTGTGCGTATATACGTATATGTACAGTGGCAGTAGCACTGCCGTGGCTGTAAAAATTAACTATTCATGCACTATATATATGTACAGTACATACATATGTACGTACATAGTATAGAATGCACCTCCAAATCCACTTAATACATTAGTACTGCTCTGCTTTCCATTGGTTCCACTCAGAGAGAGAAGAGTACTCACTCGTTGCATGGGGGGCAGATTGCCTGCCTCTTCACTGCCAAGCTGCAGCTGGAGGCAGACAGGCTGTACTACGAGCCCTGCTACAATGACTTTCACGGTGCCATGCAGAAGGTGCTGCAGCTGTTCAAGGACTGTGTGCTGGGCAAGCCTAACCTTATCTCTGATGGCCTGTTTCACTCTTTCACCAGGTGAGGCCTCTGGGCGCACAGGAAGAGGGCTCAGATTATCTTTGATTAGATGATCTCTACCGTTATCAGTCTTAGGACCTGGGGGAGCCCCATCCATCAAACTCCCCATGCTGTGATTTCGCTCAGATTCTTTCGAATTCACAACACACATAGCAATCATCACCTACGTATCTAAGAATGAGAGGTGTCTTTATGACACTGTTGTGGCTACCTGTTTCACATGCAATGTTCAAAGGAAGGACATCCCAAACACTACATACATATGTACATACATAACTAGAATATTACAAGTTCCATTAAAAAATTCAAGGGATATCCAAAAAAAAAAAAAAAAGAAGCAAACAATCAGGTGGTGATATCTCACTACATTGACCCAACACATTCCTTTGAAGATCAGAAGTCCTAAATCCCCTAGAGCGCACTCAGGACCACTCTGCAAGGGATTTAAGACTTCTGATCCAGCAAATACAGACGTCAGTACCATGATGTCTGACGATGTTGAGGCTATGTGTGTACGTACATGTACTTAATGCATTGCATACATACATAGCTGTCGTTGACTGCATTATGTAGCCAATCGTTGCTGCATCATCCAGGGGCACCATTTTGAACAGAATACATACCCAACTACGTAGATCCAATGCATATACGTATATACCTAGAGCTCCACCAAATACATACGTATGTACGTACATATGGTCAAAGCTGTTTAGTGTGTGACAAGGACTGTGTGTGACTGCTCTGCTGAAGTCAGCAGCAGCAGCATGCGTGCTGGGTGGTGCGAGATCAGCTGTAAGCTTTCTGACAGCGTACGTATGTATGTATGTATGTATTTCACAATAATGAATGTAGTAGAGTCTACTTCACTCCTGTCTTGTGCATTAGACCGCTCATCAACCAGAAGTATGAAGAGAAGACCTGTGGCGAAGGACCAAACCTGGCAGTGATGCTGGATGACGATCACTGGCTAACGTCTCTTGGACAGGAGTCACTGGTACGTATGTATGTCTCTGCATGTGTGTATGTACGTACGTATGTACATACATAGGTGGATGGCCTAGTGGAAACATACAGTCATATGTATGTACATACAATGTATTGCTCTGTATGTACGTACGTATGAATGTGTGGGTGTATACATACATATGTACATACTGTATGTGTGTGTGCGTGTCACAATGTGTGTGTTTGACATGTTGCACATGCACAGAAAAAGAATTGTGTTGCCATCACTTCCACATGATATTCAACCAACTGCGTGTTCATGTGCAGGGATGTGTGGAAGTGTCATTTGAGAAGGCCAGTGAATATGCCAGCAAGTTTGAGCCCTTCAGGGAGTTCTATCAGGAGAATGACAGCCTGGACATTGGCAGCCTGGAAGAAGAAGACCATGGTACCCTTTGCACATGGGCGCAGCGTAATATGCATTGGAGGTGTACACTCGGTGGCAGTTGTGTATAGTGCAGGGGGCGGGGCACTCGGTGGCAGTGTGTGTATACTGCAGGGGGTGGGGCACTCGGCATTGTGTGTATACTGCGGGGGGTGGGGCACTCGGCATTGTGTGTATACTGCAGGGGGTGGGGCACTCACTGGCAGTGTGTGAATACTGCAGGGGGTGGGGCACTCGGTGGCAGTGTGTGTATACTCCAGGGGGTGGGGCACTCAGTGGCAGTGTGTGTATACTGCAGGGGGTGGGGCACTCGGTGGCAGTGTGTGTATACTCCAGGGGGTGGGGCACTCAGTGGCAGTGTGTGTATACTGCCGGGGGTGGGGCACTCGATGGCAGTTGTGTGTATGCATTCCCATGAGAAGCCACTGGTAAGGCAGCCAGGCATGGGAAACCTCAGCGTAGCTGTCTGGGAAAGTCTTCCCCTGGCCCCTATACATACATGTAGCCAAGGACTCATCAAGCCTCACTGCATCATGCAGTGTGTGACTGTGTTGCAGAGTGAACAGTGTGCATGCAATTGTACGTACGTACGTACACGTATATTGAACATATATGCCCTATTCCCCCCCCCTCCCCCCCACACACATACAGATGTGGCCTTCTTCCGTCATTCACTTGTTCGGTATCGGAGGCAGCACAATCAGGCGCTTGCCTGTCCCAAGCTCAAGGATGTTGGCATGATCCTGGTGGACACAAACGACCTCAGGGAAGACCTTCTACCCAACCCCATGAGGTGCCTTAAGGTCAGACTCAGCACAGTCCTCATGTCAGTTGCAGCATACGTACATATGTACGTACGTACACACAGTGGTACACACGTACATACATACATACACACAGTGGTACGTACATATGTACATACACATAGTGGTACATACGTACATACACACAGTGGTACATACATGCATACCTACATACATACATATGCACCTGCACTACTGCCCCATCAACCAGTACCATGCAGATACATACGTATGTACGTACACCCAATGCTGTACGTATGTACACTATACTGTATGTACATAACTATATACGTACATACGTACATAGGTATGTACATACAGAACTATACTTACTTAGTACGTACGCTTGATTTGCTCATGCTGAGCTAGTTGATGCGTAATAATGGACTGTGTTGCATATAACAACCACATAATTTGTAATCGACTCACAAACTGATGATCTATGACAGCTGTCTGGTGAATGTGACTACACCCAGTGGGGAACAGAAAATACAGTACTGTTGTTTGTGTGTGTGTGTGTGTGTGTGTGTGTGTGTGTGTGTGTGTGTGCTGTGTTGTTAGTTTTAACTGCTTCAGTATTCAAGTCTCCACTATGGTAGTATCCACACTGATTGTAGCAAAGGACTCCGACAACAATAGGCTTTCCTGTAGATTGAGGTAATTCTCCTCTTCCTTAGACTTGTTGGCCATGATATTGGCTACGCTGTGGTTGTTCGATGTCGGCTCTGCTGCCTTCTTCTTCTTCTTCGTATATCTACGGATGCAGTTTCCACCCCACACTACCCACTCCTTTATGTAATAGAGTATAATGCACAATAGGGGGAGGAGGGTTAAAATGAACGTGATGATAAGAAATGCAAATTGCCAGTTATAAGACTCTTCCCCTCCGTTATCAAACTTTGCCAGTAGCACCATTGTGCTGGTAGTGGTGGATATGGCCACCAAGTTGAGGAGAAAGAGCGCATGGAAGTAGTTGTGTTCGTGCTTCCTGAAGGGCTGGCACAGCGAGTGTAGCAACAGCAGTATCATGAACTCTGCAGACAGCACAAAGCCCCTCATAGATCTCTCAGTCATAAAAGCAAAGGTGGCCCACAGTACGTAGAGGAACAGCAAATTTAGACCTGAGAAGAAGCTAAGGTTGTCTTTGTACACACCCTGGATTTGGTCCATTACAGGGGCCAGTTTGGTGAAGCGAGGCAGGGACACTTTGGTGAGACGCTGCACTAGGGTTGGGATAGTGGGGTGGTATATAAAGATAAATGGAATCGGAAGGACAAATACCAGCAGTATAGTCGGAATCACAATATATCGGGCTGATTGCGAGTATTGACGGTCCTCACAGAATCTAGGGCAGTAGTCAATTGTGCCATTATTGGCAGTACAACAGCCACCTGTCTGCAATTGCAGAGCAGTAAATGACTGCTGTATGATGAAGCCGTACGTGATCAGCAGTAACGAGCAGACACCCGTGACTATGCTTCCATGAGAGGTGACGTTCTGCCTGAGTTTCCTCATGCTCCGCCTGCACGTGGCCCAAGGATAGCGACACTTCTGCACGGGGCATGCAGTACACCGGACTATAAATACGAGTACTCCAATGAGTATGATGGCCAGGAGGGCCTTCAGCAGTCCAATTTCAAGGTAGGGCAGTGAGTAGATATGATTATCTTTTGGATAGGCAATGTTCATGATGTTGTGAAGTGTGAAGATTCCCCACACGAGTTCTCCACTGTACAAGTGGATTAGTGCTGGGTTATAGTCGAAGGCAATTGCAGTAGGAACGCATTGGTAGAAGAAAAGGAGAGAGTGCTTTGGGCCTGACGCCAGGTTTAGGTTGAAGAACATCACAAGTGGAAATATCACTAGCACTGGAAGAAAGTCTACTACAATGTAGTGTACCTCTGATAGTGACTCACTGTCACTGCAGGTGATGTCTACTCCACACAGGACCTTAGTGTTGTTGAACTCACGAAAAATCATTAGGCCGTGTAGCTCACCCCCTTCAACATAGTAACAAAGTGCTAAGAGGGTCAGAACCAACGTGGTAAAGAAGCACTTGAACATATTGGCTTGGATCACAACAGGTGAAAGGATCAGACTGTGTCCTCTGTTCTCTCAGTGGCAGCGGCAGTGAAATGGCGACCTTTATACATACGTATATTCATATGAAACAAGCCTCACAAGCAAATGTGGTAAGCCCTACAAGATATCTGTTTTCAACTGTGGGTTTTACTGTATAAGTCGCTTGAATGGCTTCTACGCACCAGGCAACACCTGTCCACAGTGTCATGCTTCACTTCTGGTGCCCCCTCCCACTGCCTCTGACACCTTTGCTCCCACAACCTGTTATGATCTGCTTCATAGTTCCCCTGTATACAAAGTGGATGGGTAAGGAGATTTTCAGATCTTGTTTACAGACCGTCCAAGCACTTTGCCTTCACAGGTGCCAATTTGCCAGGCGCACATGCTTCCATTTATGGTTCCCTACATACATACATAAGAACGTGCGTACGTACGTGCGTATGTTCTTATGTTTGTACGTATGTATGTATGCATGCATGTATGTATGTATGTATGTATGTATGTATGTATGTATGTACGTATGTATGTATGTATGTATGTACGTACATATGTATGTTCTTATGTATGTACGTACATATGTATGTTCTTATGTATGTATGTACGTACGTATGCATTCTCTTATGTACATACGTGCTTATACAGTAGTGGCAATGAAAGATGTAGACATGGTCTACAGTAGAGTGTGTGGATGGGTGTGTGAGAAATGTACGTAAGTGCATCGTTTGCTTTGTAGTGAGGTTTGTAAATCGATGGCTTTAATCTTAGCATGCCTTCACATCATATGTAGCGTGGGGAACAGGTACCCCTGGTGTTCTCCACCTTTCTTTGTTGCAAATGTGTTTTATGCATTACAAGTGTTGTGTCTCAAATTCAGACAACCTAAACACTGTTGCATTTTAAGCCTTAATGAGCACCTCTTAAGGAAGTGCCATAGTCACTCACAAGCCTCTCCTTGTGCTCTTTCCCTCCCTACCCTCTCTTTCTTCCCCCTCCTCTCTCTTTTCTGGATCCCTTTCATCTTTCCCTCCCACCTTCCCTCTCTCCCACCCCTCCCCTCCTCCCTCCTTCCCTCCTCCCTCCTTCCCTCCCTCCCTCTCTTCCTCCCTCCTTTTCTCCCTCCCTTTCTCCCCTCCCCTCCCTTTCTCCTTACTTTTCCTAACTACCTCCTGCCTCTATACTTATTGACAGGCAATTCACGATGTCATGCCAGTGAAGGCAAAGCAGATGACTGACCGCCTCATCCAGGTGTCTCAGGAGGCTGTATTCAAACTGGAGCAGGAGCCATCCACCACGGTTGACTTTGTCACATTGCTCACCTTCCTGGAAGAAATCCAGGAGCAGATGGAGCAGATCGAGGATGACTCTGGCATCGTCAGAGACCTCTATGAACTGGTTGAGAAACATCAGGTCCCAGTGAACCCAGAAGACCTCGCCATGTATCAGGTACTTTTAGCTGTATTGTTCATGCCTTTAAACAGTGTACACACACACACACACACACACACACACACACACACACACACACACACACACACACACACACACACACACACACACACACACACACACTCACACACACACAATTGCTCCAGATCACCCTATTGCAACAACACTAATTTGACATCCAGTCATTTGCCTGTGTGTTGCTTCAATAATTAAACTAACGCTGTAACCTAATTAACTAATGGTCACGCACAACACCAATTTGGGATTGATTTGCCCCTCTTGTTTGTACTCTCCTTCACAGACCCTGCGTCCTGCTGTCTCCAGTCTGCGCTCCTCCGTTGACAAGGCAGTGAGTCAGAGGGAGCAGAACATACAGAAGTTCTGCGCACACCTCGACAAGGACATTGAGGAGCTGGGTAGGGAGGTGAAGGAGATAAAGAACCAAGCACAGGTGAGCCTGCTTGACACACGAGCATGCAGGCAGAGAGTGCCAGAGGATGTGGATGGTGTGGAGTGGGAGGGGCTGTCCGTTTTCTGTTGTTGTTGTTGTAGCTTAAAATGCAACCTCTCATGATGCATTGTCAAATTAACAACTGAAGTGGACTGTGTGGTGAACACTCTCCCACCTACCCTGCCCTTCCCTTCCCTCAGGATGGCCGTGTCCTTGATTCTGAGTCTGACCCTGTGGAAGTGAAGACCTTCCTCCATGGCCTCTCCACCCGCCTAGAGGACTTGCAGGGCAAGGCTACTCAGTACAAGGGCTACCAGAAGAACTTCAAGGTACGTACCTACGTACGTTCTGTGCACTCTCTGCACCTCTCCTGTGGGGCCGTAGCTCTTGCTCTCATCACTTCTCGCCTGAGACGATACGCTGTGATGGCCAACTAGTGCACTTTACTGCATGTAGTGAGCTGTACCACTACAGGTGTATGCACCTACGTATAAGTGTACTGGTGTATAAAAGTGAGATAAGTGAACAAGTGTGATACATGCATAAGTGAAGCAATTGGTGGTGATATTAGACACACACTTACGTATGTAGTTAAGCACAAGGTTGACTAAAGTTGACGACTGGGATTGTTCCGAAGCAAGGAATGATTTATTCCACTTAATCTGAAAGTACAGGGAGATGTGTGATAATTTCAGGTGGGATATTATTCCACTTTTCTTGTGTTGCGCAGTTTGATCACTCCGTCTACTCTGGTCCTGCTAGGTTGAAGTTACCAGGTTTGAAGACCTGGAGGAAACACAGACCGAAGTGCGACTAAAGCAGAACTTGTGGAACGCACAGGGGGAATGGGAGGTGCTGCAGGAAAGGTGGAGGAGTGTAAGTCTACGTATGTGTTTGCGTGTGGTGGGCAGGGTGCGTACATGTGGGCGTGGTCAGGGCAGAGGAGTCTGCAGCCAGGATTGTGGACTCGTTTTCATTCATACATACATACATACATACATACATACATACATACATACATACACATACATACATACATACATACATACATACATACATACATACATACATACATACATATGTACATACATGCACATACATACATACATACATACATACATACATACATACATACACATACATACATACATACATACATACACATACATACATACATACATACATATGTACATACATGCACATACATACATACATACATACATACATACATACACATACATACATACATACATACATACATACATACATACATACATACACATACATACATACATATGTACATACATGCATGCATGCATTGAGCATCTCTACACTTTTCGGCCTCCTTTTAGTGCCCATTTAATGAACTCCAACCCGACGATCTGAATGCTACTGTGATGAAGTATGTCAAGTCAGTGTACCAATTAGACAAGGGTCTTCCCCCCAACAATGTTGTGCCCAAGTTGAAGGAGAAGGTGGAGGACATGAGAGACAAGGTCCCAGTCATAACAGACCTGAGGAACCCTGCCCTCAAGAAGAGACACTGGGAGAGGATTGAGGAAATAGTGGACCACAAGTTTGAAGGAGATGAACCTGTTACACTTAAGCTACTTGCAGAGCTGAAGGTTTTTGACCATGCGGAGGAGATACAAGAGGTGTCTGGTCAGGCGTCTTCCGAGGCCTCACTAGAGACCATGCTGAAGAAAGTGGAGGACTCATGGAAGACAACAGAGTTTGTTATCCTCCCGCATCGCGACTCCAAAGACGTGTTCATCCTGGGAGGCACAGATGACATTCAGGTCCTACTGGATGACAGCATGGTCAACGTGTCAACTATTGCAGGCTCCAGACATGTGGGTCCCATCAAACCTAAAGTGGATGAGTGGGGCAAACAGCTGCAGCTGTTCTCAGAGACACTGGTGAGGCAGGGAAGACAGGGAGGAAGAACGAAGGGGGAGGGGAGGGAGGAGGAGGGGGGAGGGGGGAAGGGAGGGGAGAAACAGAGGAGAAAGAAAACGGAGGGAGAGCACTGGACTTGAAATTCGTATGCATGAACATATCTACAGGCTTAGAGTACAGAGTGTGCAATGTGTACTCATCACACCACTACCGTACACAGTTCACCCCAAAGTATGCTAGTGTGACCAGCATACACACCAACTGTGGCTACACGGGGGCCTTACATTGCAGACTACGTATGTATGTGTGTGTGCGTACCAGTAGAATACGTACTTGCTAGTTGGACAACCTCTACCACTGGGACTGTGCTGCATTGCTTACCGTTCAGGACGAGTGGTTGGAGTGCCAGAGGAACTGGCTGTACCTGGAGAGCATCTTCAGTGCTCCTGATATCCAGAGGCAGTTGCCCAATGAAGCCAAGATGTTCATTCAAGTGGACAAATCGTGGAAGGAGATCATGAGACACGTCCACAAGCTGCCTAACGCCCTCAGGGCAGCCACCAGACCAGGTGGGGTGTAAGGAGGGTGGCCTGTGTGTGTGTGTGTGTGTGTGTGTGTGTGTGTGTGTGTGTGTGTGTGTGTGTGTGTGTGTGTGTGTGTGTGTGTGTGTGTGTGTGTGTGTGTGTGTGTGTGTGTGTGTGTGTGTGTGTGTGTGTGTGTGTGTGTGTGTGTACCTGTGTGTGTGTGTGTGTGTGTGTGTGTGTGTGTGTGTGTGTGTGTGTGTGTGTGTGTGTGTGTGTGTGTGTGTGTGTGTGTGTGTGTACCTGTGTGTGTGTGTGTGTGTGTGTGTGTGTGTGTGTGTGTGTGTGTGTGTGTGTGTGTGTGTGTGTGTGTGTGTGTGTGTGTGTGTGTGTGTGTGTGTGTGTGTGTGTGTGTGTGTGCAAGTGTGAGTACGTAGAATGGGTAGGTAGTGTGGTCACTGCTACCCTGTCATACCCATGGGCTGCAGGCTTACTGGACTCCTTCAGGAACAACAACAAACTGCTGGAGGAGATCCAGAAGTGTTTGGAGGAGTACCTCACATCAAAGAGATTAGTATTCCCAAGGTAGGTTGAAGCCGTTGCTGTGGCTTCTCTTTCCTGCTGTGTAATGTGGTGGTACTCTGCACACAGACGTACAATCATACATATATGCGTATGCTGCAGTTCTTTTCCCTCCCTTCCTCTTCCCCCTCCCCCATCCCCTCCCTCTTCCCAACATCAGGTTCTTCTTCTTGTCCAATGATGAGTTGCTGGAGATCCTCTCACAGACAAGGAACCCGCAGGCAGTGCAGCCTCACCTCAGAAAGTGCTTTGATGCCATTGCCAGGTGAGCTAGCCCATACTAGACCTGAGAGGGCATGACATTGTCTTGTAATGGTCCATGTTGTGTATGTGTGTGTGTGTGTGTGTGTGTGTGTGTGTGTGTGTGTGTGTGTGTGTGTGTGTGTGTGTGTGTGTGTGTGTGTGTGTGTGTACATGCCTGTTTACCTGCCACACCTCCCCCTCCTCCTCCCCCATCCCCTGCCCCTCCCCCTGCAGACTTGAGTTTGGCACTGCCCCTGCCACTGAACCTGGAGGACCTGAAGTGAAGACAAATGACATCCTAGCTATGTGCTCACCAGAAAATGAATCAGTACCTCTGCAGAAGGTGCTGTACACCCACACATACGTATACACACATACCCTTCCAGCACTCAAACTGAGTCCAGAGGCCTGAGTGACCTGACCTTCCTTATGTGTTCACACTCACAAGCCATTGTGTGCCTGTTGATGAGCCGGCAGATACTGGAGCAGATCACAGCAGGAGAATCACAACTGATGAAGATCTTCCGATTGAAGCATCTTGTATTGAGTAATTCCCCTGCTGTGATCTGCTCCTGTATCTGCCTGCTCATCAACTCTAATACACAGCAATGAACCTTTACAGTGTCAGCATAGCCTGTAGCTTCTCTATATGTTGTACACGCATTACCAAATGGTAGTAACCTGGGTATCACTGGATACACTAATGCCTCACACTGGGTACCGTGTACAACACCTGCCTTTGTCCATTCATGATCATTTGTCACTGTCCCCCACCCGTCAGGGCCTCAAGGCACGTGGGAATGTGGAGCAGTGGCTGGGTCTGGTGGAAGAGTCCATGTTCTCCTCCCTCCGCAAGATCACCAAGGCCGCCATCGCTGACTATGAGAGCAAGCCCCGTCACGAGTGGGCCACACAGCACCCCAGTCAAGTGGTCCTGGCTGTGTCGCAGATCATGTGGTGTCGGGACCTCACAGAGGCACTGCAGAGAGAGGAGGATGTACTGGAGGCTGTCAAGGAGTGTGAGGAGATGTGCTTTATGAACCTGAACAAGCTGGCTGAGCTGGTTCGCGGAGTGCTGCCCAAGTTGGTGCGCAACATTATCGGTGCCCTGATCACCCTGGATGTGCACGCAAGGGACATTGTCACCACCATGGTCAAGAACGAGGTGAAGGAATGAATGGATTGGGGAGACTGGGGAGGAAGGGTCATGGGATGGGATATGGGTCAATTGGGGGAAGGATGAGGCAGATTGGGAAAAAAAAGGGGCAAGTTGGGAAGAAGGGGAGAAGGAGGGTTGGGTGGATTGGGGGAGGGGGCCAATTGGGGCAGGAATGGGAAATAGAGTACATAAAGTGGTATATACTGTAGTACACATGCGGAAGAAATGCAGGGACACAAGAATATAAGAAGGGTATACACGTATATGTAAGTAGTACACATGTGCATACTAGTCTCGAACCCAGACCCTAATCTCCGCGTCACTACTATTGCGCGACTGCAGAGGATACTATCCTTTGCGGTTGCACAATAGTAGTGACACAGAGGTTAGGGTCTGGGTTCGAGACTAGTATGCATACATGGGAAGGGGTGATGTCTTCTATGTGTACTGTATTCTGCATTCTGCCCTGATCAGGTGTCCGGTGTGCAGGACTTTGAGTGGATCAAGAACCTCCGCTACTATTGGGACCCTGACATTGATGACTGTGTCGTACGGATGTCCATCTCAAAGTACTATTATTCCTATGAATACCTGGGGGCTTCCCCCAGACTCGTCATCACGCCTCTCACTGTAAGCTGTTCCAGAGGAGTCACTTAGCTGTGCCATTTGCAGTACTAAGATTGTACAGACTTTCTGCTGTGTATCTTTGAGATACCAGTTGCTATCACTATTTTCTGGAGCGGTGTTAATGCATGCTTTTAAGTGGTCTCTCAGATGTAGCCATTGTGCCACCTTTGCCTGAGTCATGTCCAAGCCCCCTCCCCTCCCTTCCCCTCTACTCCTTTCCTCTCTCCCTTCCCCTCTCCTCTCCTCCCCTCCCCTCTCCTCCTCTCTCCCCCTCCCTGCCCCCTCAGGACCGTTGCTACCTCTGCCTGATGGGTGCTCTGCAGCTGGACTTGGGAGGGGCTCCAGCGGGTCCTGCAGGGACAGGCAAGACTGAGTCCACCAAGGACCTTGCAAAGGCGCTGGCTAAGCAGTGTGTGGTCTTCAACTGCTCTGACGGTCTTGACTATAAGGTGGGCTCTTTTGGGAGGGGTGCTGCTGAGGGGGCTGTAGCTCAGATGGTAGAGCGCTCGCTTAGCATGCGAGAGGTACTGGGATCGATACCCAGCAGCTCCACTTTTTTCTTCTAGTGTTTGGTATAAATTATATATCACGGTATGGTTCTTTTCCAACTTTCGCCCAGCCTGTACATGCGTGCTTCACGGTGCTTGCTTTCCTTTCTTGCAGATGATGGGTCGGTTCTTCTCGGGTCTGGCACAGTCCGGAGCGTGGTGCTGCTTTGATGAGTTCAACCGCATTGACATTGAAGTGTTGTCTGTGATTGCACAGCAACTCATTACCATCAGGAATGCCAAGGCTGCCAGGGTGAGTGGGTGGGTGAGGTGTGGATGTGTAAGTGGGAGGTGTGTTGGTGAGGTGGGAGGGGTGTGGGTGTAGATGTATTGGGCTAAGATGGGAAGGTGGATGTTGGTGTGTGCATGTACGTAAGTACGTAAGTGTGTTGGTGAAGTGGGTGGGATATGGTTGGTAATGATGTTTTAATGGCTTAATTAAGGTGTATGTGTTTTGTGTGTTGTGTTGCACCAGTGATGTCAATCTGCTTGTGGTGCATGCTCGGGTGCACTGCCCCGCCCCCTCTCCCTACCCACCTCATTAGATGGAGCGGTTCATGTTTGAGGGTCGAGAGATCAAACTCATCAGGACTTGTGCTGTCTTCATCACCATGAACCCTGGCTACGCCGGCCGCACTGAGCTTCCCGACAACCTGAAGGCTCTCTTCCGCCCATTTGCCATGATGGTGCCAGACTACGGTGAGTGCCAGCAGTGCAGCAGCTCTGGCTTGTAATGCTTCCTCATTGAGCCCTCCCACTGAGGGAAGAGAGTGAGTATTTGCTCGTGTAGAGTTTGTTCACATGTTCTATTGGCTAGTGAGGAAGGTACGTACAAATTGAGCTTCATTCTCTGTACGATACATACATACGTGTATGTGACGCATACCATATTTCAGGATTTTTTGTTTGAAATTTTTTGCGGGAAAAAGTTGAGTTTAAATAATTTTTGGCCTGGGCTATACATATACCACAGATATTTTCAAACAAGAGGCAAGCTAGCAGGTCACTACAGGGTGCATGTGTGTGTTTGTGTGTGCATGTGTGTGTGTGTGTGTGTGTGTGTGTGTGTGTGTGTGTGTGTGTGTGTGTGTGTGTGTGTGTGTGTGTGTGTGTGTGTGTGTGTGTGTGTGTGTGTGTGTGTGTGTGTGTGTGTGCGTACGTGTGTGTTCACTTGCACTTGCTGCACTCTCCACACCTTCCTTCCTCTGGCCAGCTCTCATTGCGGAGGTGATCCTGTACTCGGAGGGGTTTGAGTCCTCCAAGGTCCTCGCCCACAAGATGGTACAGATGTACAAGCTTTGCAGTGAGCAGCTCTCACAACAAGACCACTACGACTTCGGCATGCGGGCAGTCAAATCGGTAAGGGAGTCAGGGAGATCAGGGACATGACAGTGCATATATGCACGTATATGTATGCAGTCTCAGCACAAACTGCGTATATTATCCATATTTGGAAGTACACTTGTTTCCAGTAACTATATGTACAGTGCATGATCTGGAGCACTTCTGCATACACATCCCGGTCACCATCTGCTGGTGATGCTCGTGGGTCATTCATTAGGTGACCTGGCATGTGGTGGAGGGTAGGTGTGGCAGTGTACTGTATGGATGTGTGTATGTATGTAGAGGTGCAGCAATGGCAGACAGCAGTGGGTGGGTGGGTGGGCGTGTCTTCATGCTTCTGCCGTTGCACTCCGTGTGCGTAGGTGTTGGTCATGGCTGGTCAGCTGAAGAGGGACAACCCTGACCTGCAAGAGGACGTGGTCCTGATCAGGGCCTTGCGAGACAGCAACCTGCCAAAGTTCTTGGCAGATGATGCAGTCCTTTTCCGAGTAAGTTTTAGTGTGTTGGTGTGCGAGTAGGGGTGGGGTGAGGGTGGAGGTGGTTTGTGTGTGGTGGTTGGGGCACATTTCACAGGGACATGCCACCACTAGAGTGATCTAGCAAGTTATTTGTATGTACGTACATATATTCACTGATGAAGGTGGCTATATAGTCACTGAAACATCTAAATATTGTGAAAATTCATGGGCTAGTGCGTACCAAATGACCATGAAGATATATGTATGTACTGTATGTATGTATGTATGTATGTATGTATGTATGTATGTATGTATGTATGTATGTATGTATGTATGTATGTATGTATGTATGTATGTATGTATGTATGTACGTACGTACGTACGTACGTACGTACGTATGTATGTATGTATATACGTACGTATGTATGTATGTATGTATGTATGTCAATGCTACGTCCCTCTTACGTATATACAGATATTAGCATATACGTACGTATGTAAGCACACAACACTGAGCATGCTTTGTATACTGTATACCTATCATGTTGGCTGAGGGTGATAGGTAGGTGCATTTACTCTCGTGGCACCTCCTTCATCTCCTCCGCTTGCCCCTCCCACCTCCCACAGGGCATCCTGTCTGACCTCTTCCCCGGTGTGGTGCTACCTGAGCACGACTACGGCAAGCTACAAGCCGGGATAGAGGAGGCCATCCTTGCACGGGGACTGCAGGTAAGACCGCATGTACTCAGATTCACCTACACATGCAAAGCCCCACTATTATTACTGGTTCCTATGATATGAGTTCAGTAAGCCCTGCTACTAAGATCCACTCTACTGGCATTGCGCACAAAAAACATTTGCTGACCAGACCGCTCCAGTGACCAATGAGCCGCTCACTGGGGCAGGCACTGTTTGCCGTCCTGGTTACTATCAAAATTTGAGTACAGTGGGACCTCTCTACAAAGGACACCGATGGGACCCAGTTGGCTGTCCTGTATAGAGAGGTGTTCCTAATTCGGAGGTAGATTTGTACACAGCTCTATGTGGTTGGGGCAGCAGACAGTGTCCTCATTAGAGAGGCGTCACTTATTCAGAGTGCCCTTTATAGAGAGGTTCAACTGTAGTCAAACGTATGTATGTATTTGTATCTCCTACGGGGTCTTTTGTGTGTGCGTCCTGAGTGGTGTGTTACCTCATGCACTTGCTCCATCATTGGTCATGCGCTGCTGCCACACGACAGACTAGCACTGTGTGAGTGTTGCTTGCCTCTTGCAGAAGGAGGCGTCGCAGGTCAAGAAGGTGATACAGCTGTTGGAGACAATGATGGTCCGTCACGGCTTGATGCTGGTGGGACCCACAGGAGGGGGAAAGACCACAACGTATGAGGTGCGTATACAGAAGTGCACACACACTACATATGTATGTACAGTACACTACATACACTACTACAGATTTCATTTTATATTACATTTATTGGTATTATGTGCCTGTTTAATGGTAATCTCCTGCTGTACATTTCCTATGTACTGTACTTAAATACATACATTCATATGTAATATGTACGTATGTATGTGTGTGTGCAGGTATTGAAAGACACATTGAGTAACCTCTACAGAGAGGGAGTGGATAAACCAGAATATCGTCTAGTACACACCTATGTGTTGAACCCAAAGGTACGTACGTACGTATGCAAACACATGCACACACACACACAGACACATGTACACTCACAAGCACGGACACAAGTGCACTCGCACACATGCACATGCACACGCATGCACGCACACACACACACGCGTACACACACACACACACACACTCACACATGTAACATCTTCAATTTGCACATTTTGTCTGTTCACTTCCAACAATAGAGTGTCAGAATGGGCGAACTGTACGGCGAAGTCAACCCCCAGACCTTTGAGTGGCACGATGGACTCATGGCCACCATTGTGCGCGAGTGTGTCAGGGTAAGGCTTCACCCCATGCAAGCACGCCGTGGCCAGTGGTTTATACAACTTGTCCAAGCCATCCCACACACATACCAATTCTCACCACTCCATATTGTACATTTGCTGCACACACGCTTCCCCTTTCACCCTCTCTTCTCAATCCCGCGCTGTTCCTTCTCTTCCTTCCATCATTCCTCATTCTCTCTCTCTCTCTCATCGCTTCCCTTCTCCATCCTCTATCACTCTCCCCCACCTCCTCCCCTCCCCCTCCCTCCTCCTCCCCTGTAGGACACCACTGAGGACCACAAGTGGATTGTTTGTGACGGCCCCGTGGACGCCCTCTGGATAGAGAACATGAACACTGTGCTCGATGACAACAAGATGCTCTGTCTGGCCAACAGTGAGCGCATCAAGCTGAATGCCACCATGCACATGGTGTTTGAGGTGCAGGACCTCGCAGTGGCCTCACCAGCCACCGTCAGCAGGTGTGTGTGAGTGTGCATGTGTGTGCGTGCGTGTGTGTGCGTGTGTGTGCGTGTGTGTGTGTGTGTGTGTGTGTGTGTGTGTGTGTGTGTGTGTGTGTGTGTGTGTGTGTGTGTGTGTGTGTGTGTGTGTGTGTGTGTGTGTGTGTGTGTGTGTGTGTGTGTGTGTGTGTGTGTGTGCAGTGTGTGTGTGTGTGCGTGTGTGTGCAGTGTGTGCGTGTGTGTGTGTGTGTGTACATACATGTGTATGTACGTATGTTGGTGGGTGTTGTCTATGTGGTACGTATGTGTGAGTGTTTGAGTGCATGTGAGAGTATGTGTGTGTGTGCCTATCTGTCTGTCAGTATGTATGCATGTGCTTGCAGGTGTAGAGTAGTTACTTACATGAACATGTGCGTGTATAGTGTGATACACTGTACGTACATACATGTGCATGTGCTGCCAGTCCATCTGCAGGCATGTTGTGAAGGGTCTGTGTACATGTGTACGTATATGCATGTGCATGTACGTAAATGCATACGTACATGTTGTATAATATAAGTGTTACACACATGCGTGCATTGTTCTGTGTAGCGTATCCACGTGTTAAATTTGTATACTTCTGGAGCATGCATTCAGCCATCATATCCCTCCTGCCTCCACCAGGTGTGGCATGGTGTATGTTGTCACACCTCCCTCCTGCCTCCACCAGGTGTGGCATGGTGTATGTTGTCACACCTCCCTCCTGCCTCCACCAGGTGTGGCATGGTGTATGTTGTCACACCTCCCTCCTGCCTCCACCAGGTGTGACATGGTGCATGTTGTCACACCTCCCTCCTGCCTCCACCAGGTGTGACATGGTGCATGTTGTCACACCTCCCTCCTGCCTCCACCAGGTGTGGCATGGTGCATGTTGTCACACCTCCCTCCTGCCTCCACCAGGTGTGGCATGGTATATGTTGATCCCAATGAGCTGAAGTGGAGCCCCTACGTGCGAACATGGCTGCAGAAGCTCCCCGAGGGGATGAAGGAGGAGACCAAGAAGTACCTCTGGGGCCTGTTTGCCTCCTACCTCGATGAGGGCTTCAAGTTTGTGCGCAAGAACTGCACACAAGGAATTGATCAGGTTTGCACTCTAGCAACAGCACCAGCTTTACAGTACATGCTATATACGTAGCTTCAACATTTGGTTACAAGCATTTGTACATACATATGTATGTACGTACGTATGTATATACCTTTTGTATGCATATGGCATATGTACTGTATGTACAGCAGTAGTGTATTTGTACATGTGTAGTCAGTGTGTGTGTGTAACATGTACAAAACTGAACTCATCAAGATCTATTCACCAGTTATCAACATAGCAATGAGCCTCTACAATATCACATTGTGCTGTGTTGTGTCAGTAGCACTTCACTGCTGCACCGTGTTCAGGTGGACATTGGCAAGGTGGCAACCCTATGCTCCCTTCTGTGCGCCCTCATCTTCAAGAACGACCCTCCTGTGGACCTCACCATGGAACCCACCAAGCTGCACCCCTTCATCTGCACCCTCTTCTTCTTCGCCTACGTGTGGTCCATTGGAGGAAACCTTGTAGAGAAGTCAATGGATGCCTTCGACAGCTTTGTCAGGGAGCTGTTCTCGGACACGCACGATGTCAAGGTACAGTGTCCAGAGGTCTGGTGGAGAACACACATGAGCACACTTGATGCCAGAGACAGTATTGCCACTGTACATGCATGCATTATGTGCATGCATACGTATGCATGTATGTATGTATGTACATATAAGCATGCATGCAGATCTGTTGCTCTCAGTTTCTCGGTGCACGTTAGGGACGACCTGTGTCTGCAGTGTCACAGCTCTAGCACACAACAAAGTACGTATTACCCTTCAGTGAGGAAGCACTGCCAGTTTTCAGTTATTGTTTAAGCTACATACATTCCTTGTCCCATGCTGCCATATAGTTCTATTGCTACATACTTTCCTCCTCCCATGCTGCCGTGTAGATCCCCGGTGGTGGAGATGTATTCAGCTACTTTGTCGACTACGAGACCAAGAGAATGGATTCATGGGAGAAAATAATCCCAGAGTTTGTGTACAACCCCGAAGTCCCCTACTTTGACATTCTTGTGCCCACCATGGACACCGTTCGCTATGGTTTCCTGTTTGAGAAGCTGGTGTCTGTGAAACACCCAGTCCTGTACACAGGCACCACTGGCGTGGGCAAGTCTGTCATCACCAAGGGCTGTCTAAAGCAGCTCCAGGAGAAGGGGGACTACGTGGGGACTGTGATGAACTTCTCAGCCCAGACAAGCAGCCTGAGGACACAGGAGATCATTGAGTCTAAACTGGAGAAGAAGAGAAAGACCATCCTAGGTATCTACGTACACAGACCATTTCCATAACGATCTTGGGGAAATCCTTTTGGATTCAGGAGCGTTTAGAAGCGCAGTCTGTGCATCGCTTAACCGTTTCGACCCTGGGGGTCGTAATCAGCAAATTGAAGTGCTATGAAAGGATGTCCTCCCTAAATAGGGAAGACATTTTTCACTCTATTCCCATAATGCCCAGTATTTACCTATGTGCATATGTACACATGCTTGCAGTACATACATGCGTATGCATATACATAGTATATTGCACATACGTAGCAGTCATACTCTAAGTGATGTCTATGTATACGTACATGTGACTGTCTTTGTCAGCCTGTTACTTCCTCACTTCTTCCACCTTGGTGCGCATGAACACACACACACACACACACACACACACACACGCACACACACACATGCACACACACATGCACACACGCAGGTGCCCCTCCTGGTAAGGTGGTTGTGCTGTTTGTGGACGACCTCAACATGCCGAAGCTGGACACCTATGGCTCACAGCCTCCCATTGAGCTTCTGCGACAGTACTTGGTCAGCAAACTGCCTGTGGTGCACCCAATGCATCATATGGACCACGGCTCATCACTGTTATGCTTCTCATGTTGTACTGTGTTGTTTGAGTGTACATACGTGTGTGTGTGTGTGTGTGTGTGTGTGTGTGTGTGTGTGTGTGTGTGTGTGTGTGTGTGTGTATGTGTGTGTGTGTGTTGCCTGTTGTGAAGTTGGCGATGGATGTTTTGTGCTTTCTTCTAACCCGCAGGACTTTGGTGGGTTGTATGACAGAGACAAGCTCTTTTGGAAGACTATTCAGGTGTGGACCAATGGCACACTCTACGCTTACAGTGCATCCACACCACATGCATACGTATACCTATATAATATAGTACAGTGGTCTGATATGCATATGTGATATACACGTTTTGGGAAAATGGCATCATTTTGGGAAGCATTTTCAGGCAAAAGGTCCGTCTGTTGCACACTCACGTATATATAATACGGTAGGTTAGTCTATAGCCTCCATATACAACCTCTGCAGTATATATTTGCTATAGACCTCCCTACTGTAGTATGTATATTACATATACATACGTACCACAATCCTAATAGCTGTTACTTTTATCTTTACTGAACTCTCACCGCTATGCACACATGCATACGTACAACACACACAGGATGTGATCATCTGTGCCGCGTGTGCCCCTCCCGGTGGGGGCCGCAACCCTGTCACCCCGAGGTTCATCCGACACTTCAGCATGTTCTGTCTCCCCTCACCGTCTGCTGTAAGCCTCAAGATGATCTTCAAGGTTAGCAAGGGTGTGCGCCACACACAACACACCATGGGCAGTGCATTGAATGAGCTTGGAAGCAATTTTCTATCTGGGCAATTTTAAAGGATGCAGAGCTCATCTTACTCCCTTAATTAAGAACCCTACCTGAGGCAATACGCACATAAACCTGGTACTGAAACCTCCTCCTTCCTTAAAAGTTACCACTATTGTCATGAAAATGCCTGAGTGTGTAGACATGTCAAACGTTTCGCACACACTAGCCAACTGAGAACTGTCTTTACGTACTGTCTACTGAAATGTTGGGAAGACAGTTCCCAATTGGCTAGTGTGGGTGAAATGTTTGACACTGTAGTCATGTGTTGGGAATACCACAGCAAGAGTCAGAAACACAACAGAAGCTGCACGGCCTCACTCCATTACTAGCGTTTGGTTCCTCTTCTTCTACACCCACTAAACTGACCCTGTGAACCCTTCTTAAGCTACGTACGTACATATAGTTTGCAGAGAACACTGCTTGAAAGCCACTCACTCCCACCCACCCCATTTGTATGGTACCACCTTTCCGTTGTATATCTGTCTGTGTGTACTTACCCACAGGCAATCACCAGGGGGTTCTTTGCCGAGTTCACTGACGAAGTGAAGGCTCTTGCAGAGCCCATTGTTGATGCAGCGGTGGAGATCTATGGACGGATGAGCAAAGACCTCCTTCCCACGCCAGCCAAGTCCCACTACATCTTCAACTTGAGGGACCTCTCCAAGTGTGTGCAAGGTATGTATGTACATACATACGTACGTACGTGCGCACATAAACACATAATCATGTTCTGCAGTGCAAATGGTGAACACTTGGTGCACAAAACAGCAACATGTGGTACTCTCTAGTCCGAGTTGAACATGTGCTGGCTGACTTGACAAGGGCAGGAGCTATACAAGCAAGAAAAACACTGGTCTGAATCCTGCCCTTGCTTGGCTCCTACTGACGGATGTGTTTCGCTGTGTCATCCGTTGTCCATGACCAGCTCACCATTAATTACTGTATACGTCACCAATACAGATTTCCTCCTCTATTTAGACATACATGCCCAGGCAATTGCCCAACCTACGTATGGTACATTTCAACACAATTATGTGGAACTAGTGCATAGAGTCATATTATACATATAATATGTATGTAAGTGTTAGATCTGTGTACATGGACCTCAGCACAATCCTTCAGTTGATAGAGTGTTACGTACATCCGCAGGTTGGTGAGGGGTGAAGGGTGGGATGAATCTGACAGAGGACCTACTGTTCTGTGTGTGTGTGTGTAGGGATACTTCAAGCGGACCCCGGTGTGATTAGGGACAAGCAGCAGATCTTCCGGCTGTTTTGTCACGAGTGCCAGCGAGTGTTCCACGACCGTCTCATCAACAGAGAAGACAAGACCTACTTCAACACCATCCTATCTGAAATGTCTAGCAGATACTTCTCCATGGTGTGTGTGGGGGGGGGGAAGGGGGGTAATGCAGGAATGCTGCACCATGTTAGTCCGACATAGCCACTTGCATGCATGCATGCAAGAGCTGTGAGGTGTTGTAGTGTTTAAGTACATATAGGGTATGCATCCTGAGACAAAGAATGTCTGCTGTGTATCTATTAACTTTGCGTTCAGTTATTCACAGGGCAAGGATTGGTGTGGTCTTTTCTTACTCATTTCTGTGTGTTGAATGTCCCTCCTTCCCCTCCTTTGGTGTCAGGACTTGGCTCCTGAGCAGCTCGAAGAGAACCCAATCATCTTCGGTGACTTCATCAAAGTGGGGGCATCTAAGGACGATCGCCTCTACGAGGAGTACTCTGATCAGAAGAAGCTGCGGAACGCCCTCTCAGAGGTGGGCGTGAGCAAGGGCTTGTCCATTCTCTGCAAGTCTATGAATAAAGCACACACACACTATCTACTAAGCAAGGTTATGCCATACTTGTGTACATACGTACGTACATCCTGTTGTCCTTCATTCATCAAACACCGGTTTGCCCTGTGTGTGTGCGCATGTGTGCTCCTGCATACGTACATACATACAGACATACGTACGTAAATCCATTTCGTACCTCTTTTGTGGTACTCTCCTTCATGAGCAGCGAACTTGTTTCTGAGCACAATACGTAGCAATATTTCATTATGATACAGGACACTTCAACCCGGAGGTCTTTGTCAACTGCAACGCCCTGCATCATATTGAGCTATTGTAACTTATATTGCTCGAAAACAACTTTGCTGTTCATTTGGAACGTAACTATGACCCTCTTCCAGATTGCTCTCCTTCATCTTCGCTCTACCACCATATATATGGTGTGTGTGTAGTGTTAACGGGCATTTCTTACATGTATGTATGTGTGTGTACTCTTGTATCCATCTCTTCAGTACCTGGATGACTTCAACATGAGCTGTACGAAAGAGATGAAGCTGGTCTTCTTCCTCGATGCCGTGGAGCATGTCTCCCGCATTGCTCGCATCACAAGACAGCCCCGCGGCAATGCCCTGTTGGTGGGCGTTGGTGGCACAGGGAAACAGAGTCTCACCAGGTGGGGGTGGGGGTGGGGGTTGGGTTACGTATTTTTGTATGTGCGTCTGTGTATGTACGTATGTGTTGAAAAGGCAGCATAGGGACATGTGTGTGCATGTACGTATGTCCAAATGCGTACTTGTGTGTGTACAGGTATGCACCTGCACTGTGTTTGTGTGTGTGTTTGCTTGTTGGCAGGCATAGGTGATACGTAGGTCGTAACAATCAACTCAGTGTGCACACTCTCCAGGTGTGCACACAGTCCACTGCAGGCGTAGTGCAGCCCACACTACGTACTGCTTCACTGTACTCAGCTTGTGTGACACGTGTGTATGTGCAAATGTACACAGGTGTATGTATGTATGCATGTGCTAATGTACAGTAGCTACGCAGTGTGTACCGGTGCTGTGTGCCCCACCCCCAGACTGGCGGCTCACATCAATGGCTACAAGTGCTTCCAGATTGAGTTGACTCGTGGCTATGACTACAAGGCCTTCCACGAGGACCTGAAGAGCTTGTTCACAATGACAGGCATTAAGGGAGAGGACACCGTCTTCCTCTTCACAGACACACAGGTGCAGCGTGCTGCACACACACACACACACACACACACACACACACACACACACACACACACACACACACACACACACACGCGCACGCATACACACACAAGCATGCTGACATGCACAGAATCAAATATAATATACGTGCATACAATACGTATGCATCATACCTCAAGCGAATCTGTGCACTTACAGTAACATGCCACCACTTCATGTGCAGATTGTTGTGGAGGAATTTCTGGAAGACATCAATAACATGTTGAATTCAGGAGAAGTGAGTGTTCTGAGAGTGCACTCATGTGTGCACCTTGTTCAGGATCCACTCTGTATGGACCATGTACCGTAGACTAGGTCTTGACTTGTTGGGCCTGATGAGTTGATTGTGGAGACACTGACTCCTTCCTTGGCTCTGTGAAAAGAAAGTAAAAGAGTGTTGAATTCCAAAAGGAAGTGATTTTGCTGGAATGCTCCATTGTCCAAAAGAATTACCTGAACTTCATGGACTGTTGGTGGTTGCGTGTTTGTGTGCACATCTGTATGAGCCACAAACCCCATGGCGGTTGCCCCTCCCCTCCCCTTCCCTCAGGTACCCAACCTGTTTGCAGCCGATGAGTACGAGCAGGTAATTGCACAGGTGCGGCCCTTGGCAAAGGAGCAGGGCATCCCCGAAGGAGACAGGGACGCCATCTTTGCCCACTTCATCAGCCTAGTCCAGGACAAGCTGCACATTGTGCTGTGCATGAGTCCTGTGGGTGACTCCTTCAGGGCCAGGTGTCGCATGTTCCCCTCCCTGGTCAACTGCTGCACCATTGACTGGTTCATTGAGTGGCCCCGGTTAGTGGCTCCAGGCATTGCACAAGATACACATGAATATGTGACATGCACAACATGCATACGTATGTATATACACAAGTTTTTACATGCATACATACATACATTTGTATGTGTGCAATGCGTACATACTCACAGTCTGTAACTATCTGATGGTGTGAGATAGACAATGTAGGTGTTTTTTTGGGTGTATTCATTGTCATTCTTCTCTTGACCTCTTCGTTCCTCCCTCTTCCAACCCACCTCCCCTCCCACTCTACTCCTACTGCCTTGTATCCCCTCCTCATCTATCCCTCTCCCTCCACCCTCCCTCCACCCTCCCTCTCTCCCTCCCTCTCTCCCTCTCCATCCCAATCCAACCACCTATCCCTCCCTCCACCCTCCTTCCACCCTCCCTCTCTCCCTCCCTTTCCCCTCTCCACCCCAATCCAACCACCTATCCCTCTCTTCCCACAGAGAAGCCCTCATGTCAGTGGCTGAGTCCTTCTTTGAGCAGGTGGACTTGGGAAGTGATGATATGAAGGTGCGTAGCTTGTTGCAGCTCACTCAGTGGTAGAGGGTAGTCACAGCAGACACAGCAGTACACTTGTGCTGTATGCAAATGCATGTTTAACCTGCATGTACGTACTGTACATACTACCAATTAGCAGGAAAATTTTGCGGAAGAAAATTTTGCGATTTTTATTCAAAATTGAAGATTTTACAGTTACAAGCTTACAATTTTGTTCAAAATCAGCCTTGTCCAATTTAAGGGAGAACTTTTCTCGAAGTGAAAATTTTGCAATTGACTGATAAGCAAAAAGTGCATCTTTGCAAAGATGATTGATGTCATCAAACAGTTTTATCCATAGATCCCCCGTTGCCATATCATCTGTAGGGCAAGATTTCCAGCATGTGTGTGGAGATCCACACGAGTGTCAGTCTGATGGCCGAAAAGTTCTATGCACAGCTGAGGCGTCGCTACTACACCACGCCCACCAGCTACCTGGAGCTCATCAACCTCTACCTGCAGATGATGCAGGACAAGAGAAGGTCAGGGGAATACTGTTGTACTGGATACCCTCATATCTGTGTGGGTGTGAGTGGGTGTGAACGTGGGTGTGAGTGGGTGAGTGGGGGTGTGGGGGTGAGTGAGTGGGGGTGAGGGGGTGAGTGTGGGTGTGAGGGGGTGTGAACGTGTGTGTGAGTGTGTGTGGGTGTGTGGGTGTGAATGAGTGTGGTGTGGGTGTGAGTGTGGGTGTGGGTGTGAGTGGGTGTGAGTTGATGTGTGGGTGTGGGGGTGAGTGGATGTGTGGGTGTAGGTGTTGAATTTGGTGTGGTTGTGCACAGGCAATTGGTGAAAGCCAGAGACCGTGTGGCAACAGGACTGAAGAAGTTGCTCGAAACAAATGCTCAAGTTGCCAACATGCAGGTAAATGCAGATGAATACATCCGTATTATGTGTATGTACGTATTTGCTTACATGTACAGTAAAGAAGAGGTAATAAGCACATGTTATTGTGCATGTGCACTCCATCTTCTGCCATTAATGCTGCCATGTAGAATGTGCATGGGTATGTGGATGTACAGTAGCTTTCACTGCCTAGTCTCATGTGACCATCATGTGACCTCTGCAGAATGACGAGCTGCTGCTTTCATGTGACTATCATGTGACCTCTGTCCTCTCCCCTGCCTAGGTGGAGCTGACCTCACTTGAGCCTGTTTTGAAGCAGAAGAATGAGGATGTGGGTGCCCTGATGGAGCGACTGCAGGTGGACCAGAAGAAGGCAGACGAGGTGCGGAGTGTGGTGGTAAAGGAGGAGGCTGTGGCTAAAGAGAAGGCGGCAGAGACAGAGGCCATCAAGAATGACGCAGAAAAGGACTTAAATGAAGCTCTACCAGCACTGGAGGCTGCCACTAAGGTGTGGGGCAGGTTAGGGAGGGGAAGGGAGTGGAGTGGGGAGGAGGGGAGGAGGGGGGAGTGGAGCGGGGAGAAGGGAGCAGTTACAAAGATGTTTGTGGCATTAACAAGATAGGATCTGTGAATTGATTGCAAAGTAATGACTGTAGTTACAGTGTAGAGTACAGGTTTTCCTTCAATCTGCTGCAACTGTACTGTGTATGTGAGTGTCTACATATGTAGGTATGTAGGTATGTATGTAAGTATGTACGTATGTACATGTGTGTGTGTGTGTGTGTCTGTCTGTCTGTATGTATGTATGTCTGTATGTATGTCTGTCTGTCTGTCTGTCTGTATGTATGTATGTATGTATGTATGTATGTATTTATGTACGTATCTATGTATGTGTGTATGTATGTTTGTTCATATATACAGTGCTTTGTATATGCGTATGTACATACATAAGTCCGTTTTTGTCTCAGGCCCTTGATGCCTTGGACAAGAGTGACATCTCTGAGATTCGTGTGTTCCAGAAGCCACCAGAGCTGGTGCTCACAGTGATGGAAGCAGTCTGCATCCTCTTCAACATCAGGCCAGATTGGGGCAATGCCAAACAAATGCTGGGGGATGCTGGGTTCTTAAAGAGCTTGACCACCTTTAACAAGGTGCGCACCACCGCTCTCCCCTCTTAGACATGTGGGATACACGGTTCTCTGGTACCAGATTGAAGGTGGATGAAAATCTTGCCGACATTTCGACCGTGATGCTCGGTCATCTTCACCCTGAAGAAGACTGGGGCATCACAGTTGAAATGTGCATGTCTTGCTAGACCACACATATTTAGACCACATGTGCATGGCTTGCTAGACCACACATATTTAGACCACATGTGCATGTCTTGCTAGACCACACATATTTAGACCACATGTGCATGTCTTGCTAGACCACACATATTTAGACCACATGTGCATGTCTTGCTAGACCACACATATTTAGACCACATGTGCATGTCTTGCTAGACCACACATATTTAGACCACATGTGCATGTCTTGCTAGACCACACATATTTAGACCACATGTGCATGTCTTGCTAGACCACACATATTTAGACCACATGTGCATGGCTTGCTAGACCACACATATTTAGACCACATGTGCATGGCTTGCTAGACCACACATATTTAGACCACATGTGCATGTCTTGCTAGACCACACATATTTAGACCACATGTGCATGGCTTGCTAGACCACCCATATTTAGACCACATGTGCATGTCTTGCTAGACCACACATATTTAGACCACATGTGCATGGCTTGCTAGACCACACATATTTAGACCACATGTGCATGTCTTGCTAGACCACACATATTTAGACCACATGTGCATGTCTTGCTAGACCACACATATTTAGACCACATGTGCATGTCTTGCTAGACCACCCATATTTAGACCACATGTGCATGTCTTGCTAGACCACCCATATTTAGACCACATGTGCATGTCTTGCTAGACCACACATGTTTAGACCACATGTGCATGGCTTGCTAGACCACCCATATTTAGACCACATGTGCATGTCTTGCTAGACCTTGTGTGCTGACGGTGGGACATCTGCTGGACAGTGCATGGTAGTAGGTATCTGTTGTTGTTGTGTCATTGCATTGTCCGCAGACCAACATTGGGGAATCAACTCTAAAGAAACTCAAGAAGTACATTGACAATCCCAAGTTTGTCCCTGACATTGTGGAAAAGACTTCAAAGGTATACATACATACATAATGTGTTGGAATAAGTGTTCAATTTGTACAGGACTTAGCAGTACAATGCAAGTATTCTCAAAGACAACAAGTGATGCAATATAACTACGTGGCTAATGATCAATCAATTAATTTGTATACACGTACACGCCATCGCTCAAAATACAGCAGAGAACCAACAAACAAGCAACATGAAAGCATAATATTGTGGCTAATAGCATTTCTCATGGCATATAGTAGCTAAAAGTCAGTCAAGCAAGGTCAATCGAACAGCCGGTATTCTCAAAGCTATCACACACATACACACACACACACACATGCACATGCACACACACACACACACACACACACACACACACACACACACACACACACACACACACACACTCACACACACACGTACAGTACACACATGCTGACACAGATGTCTTTGAGGTCACTGTATACCTACCTGTGTATGTACTCTCATGCCCTCTCCCCTGTCCTGTGTCCAGGCCTGCAAGTCCATCTGCATGTGGGTGAGGGCCATTGACCTCTATGCCAAAGTGTTCAAGACAGTGGAGCCAAAGA
Organism: Aplysina aerophoba; assembly: GCA_949841015.1. NCBI lineage: Eukaryota > Metazoa > Porifera > Demospongiae > Verongiida > Aplysinidae > Aplysina > Aplysina aerophoba. The sequence continues at coordinate 1,044,203 of OX465049.1, read as the reverse complement.
GGGAGAAGTGAGTTGAGCACAGACCTGTGTGACATTACAGTGACAGGTAAAAGACACTACGTAAATGTCATAGGTCTTTTGACATTAACATACGTATGTACGCACATGTGTATGTGTGTACATAATTATGATTGCATGCTAATGTATCGTGTACGGTATGTTTGAAACAGGTCAAAAGTATGAATGTTCATACGTGAAATGTTTCTTCACAAAATTACTTATCAGTGGTGGGTGAGTTGAAACCCTGCTCTACTGTATCTCTTGTGGCATCCTTCCTTCTCCACCCCTCCTCCCCTCTGCTCAGGTTGCGAGAAGCTGAGACTGTTCTTGAGAGAGTCATGACCCAGCTGAAGGAGAAGCAAGATGCCTTGGCTGAAGTGGAGGCCAAGATTACTGCCCTCCAGAACCAATATGACAGGAGTGTGGCAGAGAAGGAGGAACTGAGCCGGAACATCCAGCAGACTGCTGACCGCCTTCAGAGGGCCTCTAAACTAACCTCTGCCCTGGCAGACGAAGAGATCAGATGGGATTTATCTGTCAAAGTGAGATGTCACACACACGCACGCGCACACATGCACACACACACACACACACACACACACACACACACACACAAACACACACCTAAATGTATCACTAATACACCACACATAACTTCCTGTGTCACTTACTTACGTGCCACAGAACTTGAATGCAGAGATAGACAATGTTGTTGGCAGTGTGTTTGTGGCAGCAGCCAGTGTGGCGTACTATGGAGCCTTCACCAGTGACTACAGAGCAGCGGTGAGCACATGTGCATGCATGCATGCATGCATGCATGACACGACAAGGTGCAAATATAATCCACAACAGTATTATTATGCTACAGAGTTATTGTCATATAATTTGTAGTCCATTAACGGTTGTGTCCATTAGTTGACTGCCTCCTCCCTGTTGTCTTCAGCTGGTGAGTCAGTGGGTGGCTCGCTGCAAGGAATTGGCGATACCCATATCTGACAGCGTCAATGTGGTGAACATCTTGGCCGACCAGTACGAGATACGAGAATGGAATGCAAGTGGACTTCCAAGGGACAGTGTGAGTGTCTAACAAGTGCAGACCAGAGCTAGCAATGTCCCTGGTCAAACTTTACATACATGCATATGTACGTATATATATGTACATAACTGTATGTACGTGCATGTATGTGTACTGCATATGCACCTAGCCCCCTGCCCTTTCTTCCAGGTCTCCACAGAGAATGCTGTGCTGGTGACAAGGGGAAGGCGGTGGCCACTTATGATTGATCCTCAGGATCAGGTGGGCCTGCACAGTTTCCTCGTCACTGGTGTCATTTTGGACCCACAGCCAGCACTTGATCATTGGTAGTCCTGCCACCCTGTAATGTGGCGAGAGAGACGTGTGCAGGTCACATACGTATACACATACGTATGTGTATACGTATGTGTACGTATGTACGTACCGTATATGAATACGTACGTATGTTCATACGTACGTACTGTATAATTATGCATATGTATCTTTGCCTGCAGTAAGCAAGCATTGCTGAGGCAGGGTTGCTTGGTTATGTGGAGATGACTGTATAATGATTTATTCAGTCGTCAGTCATCAATGTCTGCATATGTGCATGTGTGGTGTTGAGCACTAACACATATGTCCATATGCAGTATTGGTGGTAGTACATATGCAGGTATTGGTGGTAGTACATATGCAGTATTGGTGGTAGTACATATGCAGGTATTGGTGGTAGTACATATGCAGTATTGGTGGTAGTACATATGCAGGTATTGGTGGTAGTACATATGCAGTATTGGTGGTAGTACATATGCAGTATTGGTGGTAGTACATATGCAGGTATTGGTGGTAGTACATATGCAGTATTGGTGGTAGTACATATGCAGGTATTGGTGGTAGTACATATGCAGTATTGGTGGTAGTACATATGCAGTATTGGTGGTAGTACATATGCAGTATTGGTGGTAGTACATATGCAGTATTGGTGGTAGTACATATGCAGTATTGGTGGTAGTACATATGCAGTATTGGTGGTAGTACATACGTATGTAGGTATTGGTGGTAGTACGTATGCAGGTATTGGTGGTAGGTAGTTCATGAACCAGACACAAGCCAAAGTACAATACAGTGTTTCTTGTATGTTTTATGTATGTACACCAGTGCTGATATGTGCTGTATGTCGTACACCTCCTCCTCCTCTCTGTGTCAGGCCAATCGCTGGATCAAACAGATGGAGGCAAAGAACGGTCTGAGGGTGATCAAACTCACGGACCCAAACTACCTGAGGACGCTGGAGAATGCCATTCGTCTCGGCACTCCTGTGTTGCTGGAGGAGGTGGAGGAGGCGCTGGACCCCTCTCTGGAACCAGTACTGCTGAAACAGACGTTTATACAGGTAAGGCATGGTATGGTATGGGGCGTCCCTTGACTGAATGTCAATGTCTCCACCTTGTGTTGTAATTGTTCCCATCGGAATTCATCATAGTGACATACAGTACATACATAAATACTTCATCAGATACGTACATACACCACATGTGCATACGTATGTCAATTTGATGTCACAGTGAGTGTACGTAGCTTCTTGTGTTGACTGTGTTGACTGTGTTGACTGTGTTGACTGTGTTGACTGTGTTGACTGTGTTGACTGTGTTGATTGTGTTGACTGTGTTGACTGTGTTGACTGTGTTGACTGTGTTGACTGTGTTGACTGTGTTGATTGTGTTGACCGGTGTGCCACATATGTACACAGTGTGATTGTTATTCTGTTGCACCCTTCCATCAGGGAGGGAGGCTTCTGATCCACCTGGGAGACAGTGATATCGATTATGATAAGAACTTCAGGTCAGTGATATGAGACAAACATGCATACATACATACATGTATATACGTACAGACATACTGTATACGTATATCAGTACGGTGCAATAATGTTGCTGAGGCACATGCATTGCAAACCACACCTCAGCAGTCCACACAGCCAACTGCTGTACACACAGGAGCAGGGTCTGCCTGCCACTATGGGGGTACACACATGTGCATACATACATGCGTACATGGACATACGTATACATATGCACATTGTCCCCTGTGCGCAGGTTCTACATGACAACCAAGATGGCTAACCCTCACTACCTCCCGGAGGTCTGCATCAAGGTGACCATCATCAACTTCACCGTCACCTTGTCAGGACTGGAGGACCAGCTCCTCAGGTGGGCCGTTAGGCTCCACTGGGCAGTGGTACATACATACATATGTACCGTACAGTGTCACTGGCTGTGCATGTGGGGGTGGGGGGATGAACGATACACGGCATTGCCTTGGTCGGGAACTTGCATACTTTGAAGATCCTGAATCTATGTATCAATGACCAGTACTTGAATGATGATGCCAAATGTTTGGCATCATCATTCAGGTATCATTAAAGTACGTACGTATCTTTCAAGTAATGGAAATCCATTGTTAGATTCAGCGTCGATCATTGACGTGAGGCCTTTTCATTGCCAGAGTCAGACTAGCCACTTAAGTTCACCTGCGTATTTCAAGACGACATTGGTCCCTGATGTGTGGAGCTCTTCATGTGCTCTCCTGCGTTTGTCCTGTACTTTTAGTGATGTTGTCCGCTTGGAACGGCCCGACCTTGAGGAGCAGAGAAACTCCCTCATCAGCAAGATGAACAGTGCCAAGAATGAGTTGAAGCGAATTGAGGATAAGATCCTGGAGAAGCTCTTCCACTCTGAGGGCAACATTTTAGATGACCAGGAGCTGGTGGACACCCTTGGTGCCTCCAAGGTCACCGCAGGAGAGATCTCCACACAACTGGAGGAGGCAGAGCAGACCGAGGCAAAGATATCTATTGCCCGAGAGAAGTACAGGATGGTTGCGACAAGAGGTGTGTTCACAGTCACAAGGAATGTGTGGTAGAGTTGTTCTCACCTTCAATATCACTCTACTGCCCAGTTTGCTATGATATCGTATAGGCTCATTGCTACATTGTGACAACTGGTAACTATATCTTGATGGGCATATATACAGAATCAATCAATCAATCAATAGCAACTGGTGTTTTGTACGCAGTTGACAAAGGCCCACATGGCCAAAACGCCCCACAACCAGTTGTTATTGATTGATTGATTGATTCTGCTACGTATATGCTCATCAAGATCTTTGCCAGCTGACTGTCCCTCGTGTGCATCACACCATGTGCATTGCAGGTTCCGTGATGTACTTTGTGGTGGCTACTCTCAGTGAAGTGGACCCAATGTACCAGTTCTCCCTCAAGTACTTCCAGCAGCTCTTCACATCATGCATCGAAAGTAGCGAGAAATCCACCGACCTCCAGACGAGGCTTCAGACCCTACTGAGAGCCTGCACTGAGTCCGTGTACACCAACGTGGCACGTGGTCTTTTTGAGCAGCACAAGCTCATGTTCTCCTTCATGCTCAGCATTGACATCATGCGAGAAGCAGGACTGGTGACCACTGCAGAGTGGAACTATTTCCTCCGTGGTGCTGCTGCGGTGGACAAGGAGCGTCCTGAGAAGCCACAAGGCTGTCCTTGGCTAACTGACGCCCAGTGGAGGACATGCTGTGACATGGAGGACACCCTGCCCTGCTTCAAGGGCATCAAGAGAGATTTTGTCTCCGTGCCAGTCTTCATCACAGTCAAAGACACAAAGGTTTGTACACTTCACTACACATGCACAATATACAAATGTACGTACCTTATGCATTGTTAGCATTTGGTAGGAATACTGTAGGAATGCCATAAGAAGTACACTAACTACATACAACATAATGGTATAAGTCCCAGCTCAATGTATTTTACATAAGGTACGTAGGTATGTATGTATGTATGTATGTATGTATGTATGTATGTATGTATGTAAGTATGTATTGTGTTAATGTATTTGTGCACTGCTGGCCTTCAATGAAGCAGTATAGATTTGATGCAAAGAATAGTGTGCATCTAACACCTTGTGTAACATGATTGAACTCTTTGTGTAATGTATGGTGAGGTGATGTCGACGACACTCCTTTCTGCCCAGATACAAATGAACCCTGAAGACTATGATGGGTATGAGGACCCCCCACCATACACCCCGCCTCCTGCAGCCACAGACGAAGGAGAAGGAACTGTAGTTAGTGGTGATGCTGAAGAGGCGGCGCCACCTGTGCAAGGCCACTGGGACAAGAGACTGACTCCCTTCCAGAAGCTCTGCCTCCTGAAGTCCTTCAAAGAGGAAGAAGTAAGAGCTCTACTACACAGCACGGCACAGCCGCTCAATCGCAGTAGCTCAATCATACAACCTATATACACCATGTGTTTCAACTGTATGGTGTTACACAACACACACTTGCATCCTACCACTGCCACCACTGCTACAGTAAACACAGTGTGTCACCATACTGGAAGGTGTCCCTTTGCTGGACATTCATTCCATCAAATGTCCCCTTCCCCTTCCAGGTTACCCAGGCAGTCTCCAACTTTGTGATAGAGAACCTTGGGCCCCTGTTTGTGGAGAGCCCGTCCATTGACCTGAGCATCCTCTATGCAAGCATGGTTTGCACCTCTCCTCTAGTCTTCATCCTCTCCACGGGCTCCGACCCCATGAGCAGCTTCCTCCGCTTCGCCAAGGAGATGGGCTATACTGAGAGGTACGTACGTACGTACGTACATATGTATGAGGAGCTGAACTGACTCACTGCATGAGCTGCCTTGTCCCGGGGTAGACATTGTGATGTTATATGTAGCACTGGTAGACCAGTATTTGCAATACTGTGGATATGCGTAGCAAAGTCGGTGTACATCTACATATGTACATGCATACATACATGTATGTGCTCTGTACGTACGTACGTACGTACATGTGAAGACTTCAATTCACTGTGTTAGTACTTGTACGTATGTACATGTGTGCTTGGCATAATGTCCAGCACAGCACAAAGTGGTGTACATACCAACATGATGCACAGTAACAGTTTGTGCAGCTTACGTACATATCACACACTCTATGAGTACATGCAGTACAGTACAGTACACTACAGTTACACTATAGTACAATGCAATACATAACATAGTTCATGTACATACTGTGCCACTCCACCATATGTATTACCTATATACTGTACGTATGTACGCAGTGTCACTTGTCCTCTGTATGTATGTATGTATGCCTGCAGGATCCACTCCATCTCCCTGGGACAGGGACAGGGTCCCATTGCCGAGAGGATGATCCACAATGCAAGTCGAAGTGGGGACTGGGTGTTTCTCCAGGTACACTCACCACACACTCACCACACGAGCAAGCCAGCAGGCCACATGCACTAACATTGCCATTCAATGCCCAAGTATTGTGGACGAGTGCAAGGACTGTGCAAGATGCAGCTTCGCTTGTAGTTCATCCATCATTCTATCTGAGTACCCACTACTACCATCTATGTACGTACATGCCCTTACCTCTTCACACTCACACATGCACACACACACACACACACACACACACACACACACACACACACACACACACACACACACACACACCAGAACTGCCATTTGGCTGCTTCATGGATGAATGACATGGAGAACATTGTGAAGGGGTTCTCAGATCCAGGTGCCGAGGTGCACAAGGACTTCAGACTCTACCTCAGCTCCATGCCCACCAAGGCCTTCCCTGTCAGTGTGCTGCAGAACTCCGTCAAGGTCACCAATGAACCACCAAAGGGTGAGGCCGCAAGAGCATGTGCTAATATATAAGTGTACGTACTGGATGTTTGTATGTTCAAAGTGAACAGTGCAAGCTGTCTGTACGTAGTACTCACTGCACAAGGTAGCCACCTCACTGAAGTCTCCATCTGTAGCACTAATGCTCACTCAAGTATTCGCATGTTCACATGCGTTGTATATCTCTATCTTCCATGCTTCATGCTTCGTCAGGTTTGCGTGCCAACATCAAGAGAGCAGTGTATGACATGCAACCATCTTTCTTTGAAGAGCATGGTGGGTTAATGCATATGTTCCTTTGAAATGCTATTACTCCGATGCCATTTTTGTAGCCTTTAATATGAATCCTTGAGCTTGTGCATACGTACATACATACGTACGTACTGTACTTTAGTTCGTTTCCATCTGTTACGCAGTAGTTGTAAATTGTCTTTGTGCATTTGCATGTGTCCCTTGATGCAGTTCTGGGCACTGAATGGCGGAAGTTAGTGTTTGGAATATGTTTCTTCCACGCCATTATTCAAGAGAGAAAGAAGTTCGGACCCTTGGGGTGGAACATCAAGGTACGCACACACACTGTTCTGACAGTTTTACTGTGAATTTGAAGTTAGATTCAATTTTCTTGTAATCAATATGCGAGGACGAAAATTCACATAATGTAACTAAATTAGGAGGCCAGTGAAGTAAATAGTTATCAATTCCAGCTAGAATGCAGAATCATGTGTGCACAAGCTGCAGTGTGTGGTGCACCTGCTGCAGTGTATGGTGCACCAGCTGCAGTGTATGGTGCACTTGCTGCAGTGTGTGGCGCACCAGCTGCAGTGTGTGGTGCACCAGCTGCAGTGTATGGTGCACCTGCTGCAGTGTGTGGTGCACCTGCTGCAGTGTATGGTGCACCTGCTGCAGTGTATGGTGCACCTGCTGCAGTGTGTGGTGCACCAGCTGCAGTGTATGGTGCACTTGCTGCAGTGTGTGGTGCACCTGCTGCAGTGTATGGTGCACCTGCTGCAGTGTGTGGTGCACCTGCTGCAGTGTGTGGTGCACCAGCTGCAGTGTATGGTGCACCTGCTGCAGTGTGTGGTGCACCAGCTGCAGTGTATGGTGCACTTGCTGCAGTGTATGGTGCACCTGCTGCAGTGTGTGGTGACCTGCTGCAGTGTGTGGTGCACCTGCTGCAGTGTGTGGTGCACCTGCTGCAGTGTGTGGTGCACCTGCTGCAGTGTGTGGTGCACCTGCTGCAGTGTGTGGTGCACCTGCTGCAGTGTGTGGTGCACCTGCTGCAGTGTGTGGTGCACCTGCTGCAGTGTGTGGTGCACCTGCTGCAGTGTGTGGTGCACCTGCTGCAGTGTGTGGTGCACCTGCTGCAGTGTGTGGTGCACCAGCTGCAGTGTGTGGCGCACCTGCTGCAGTGTATGGTGCACCAGCTGCAGTGTGTGGTGCACCTGCTGCAGTGTGTGGTGCACCAGCTGCAGTGTGTGGCGCACCTGCTGCAGTGTGTGGCGCACCAGCTGCAGTGTGTGGCGCACCAGCTGCAGTGTGTGGCGCACCAACTGCAGTGTGTGGCGCACCTGCTGCAGTGTGTGGCGCACCTGCTGCAGTGTGTGGTGCACCAGCTGCAGTGTGTGGCGCACCAGCTGCAGTGTGTGGCGCACCAGCTGCAGTATGTGGGTTACCAACTACTGTATGTACAGTGTGTGTTCTGTGCTTCACTGCAGTACGAGTTCAACGACTCTGACAGAGAGTGCTGTTTGGACAACCTGAAGATATTTCTGGAAGATGGTGAAATACCTTGGGACGCACTTGTCTTCATCACTGGAGAGGTCAGCAGCAGTGGTGCATTCAACATACGTACTGTATGTACATACAATTCTTTTACCACTTGCACATACATACATATGTACGTATGCATGGGTGTGGGTGTCTGTGAGTGTATTGGTGTTCACTACTTACTGTATGAATGAACACAGATGCATTGATCTGTCACAGTTTGGCGGCTGGCAATGTGTCATGGTGTGTAGACCACTGTTGTTGCTGTAGTAAGTCCTGAATGGCTAGAGAGGCCCTTGCTGGTAGTTGTTTGTAGACACTTTCTGCCAACCTACAGTAAGTAATGCCAGACCACTGTTGTAACACCCCTCTGTGTGTGAGACACTGTACTGGTCACAAATGCAATTGACTGTGTGCGGGGAGGCAGGACTGGACTGATGTGCTACAAGTACTCACTATTGTCAGTGTTGTTTGCCGGCGCAACTGCTCTCCTCAAACACAACACATCACTTGTCCCATTTGCCTACAGATTACATACGGAGGTCGTGTGACTGACAGTTGGGACCAACGATGCCTCCGCACTGTTCTCAAGAGGTTCTTTGCCCCCGTCACTCTTGATCCAGGCTACCACTACTCACCCTCAGGTACCTAACGTAACGTACTCCTCATCCTCACTGCACACATGCACCCATTGCGTAAACGTACTAGGGTGTGGCATAGCGCAAGTTCTAGGGACCACCTCTCCAACACCTGTACCCTAGCAGCACACATTAGTTCCATGTTGCTCGATGGTGTAGAAGGGAATGGGAGAGACTTTGTGCATGCTCAAGCAAGTTGTGGCCACTGTGATCCCAGCACCGACTGATCACATTCAGCAAAGAACCCATGCTGTGCCACCTTCTGGTACACAACGTGTGCACAGCAGCCGTGCTGTACACACTCACATTCCCCCCTCACTCCAACTACGCACCTAACTCGGTCTGCATGCAGGTCTGTACTATGCTCCTGACAAGGACACCATCCAGGAGTACCGGGAGTACGTGGACAGCTTGCCTCTCTCGGACAACCCAGAAGTATTTGGCATGCACGATAATGCAAATATTGCCTTCCAAGTGAGCTACGTACATGCATACATGTGTGTACGTGTACGTGACAGAGTGTACTACATACATGTGAGTGTAGCCTTGCCATTGAAACAAGGTGCTCTACCATCAGTAGTAGATTTGCTCCAGTGACAGACATGTGTTCAGTCTGTTACAGGTTTTGTGTAACCTTCCTCCTTTCTCGCAGTCGCAAGAGACCAACGTACTCATCACCACCATTCTGGACGTACAACCACGACTGGCTGGTACGGGAGGTGGGAAGACGAATGATGAGATTGTTGCTGAGCTGGCAGAAAACATCCTCGGCAAGCTCCCAGAGAAGTTGGACCCCGACAATGGCCTAGCAGAGCTGTTTGAGCCAAACGAGAAGGGGATCATCAACTCCCTTTCTACCGTGCTGTTGCAGGAGATTGACAGGTTCAACAAACTCCTCAAGGTCATCAAGGTCAGAGACTGTTTGTCCACATAGCATGCAAACATACATACATACAGTACATACTTGTTTACATACAGTACGGCCTATGCATACTATGCCGTGTATTGCCTATACATAGCATGTGCATGTTTGTATGGTGGAAGGGTTGGTTCCTGCTCCCAACAATGACTTGTACCGCTGCACACCATGCTTAATGTTAGGGAGCAATGGTCACTTACTACTTGTATGCATGTATGTACGTACGTATGCACATATGTTGTGGAGGGTCTGGGGATGTCATTCTGGTGAGGGTGTTCAGGTCATTACTTCTGTGTCTGGGCTGGAGTGACGTTGGAAGCTGACTGTATGTGTGTTGTGTCTCACATCTGTCCCTCCCTTGCTCCTCGCAGAATTCCCTGCGTCAGATCCAGAAAGCCATCAAAGGGTTTGTGGTCATGTCTGAGCAGCTCGAAAAGGTCTACACCAGTTTCCTAAACAACCAGGTACGTATGTGCTGTACAGACCATGCATGGGAGGTGACCAGTGGAACACACCTCAGGACTGGAGCCCTTGATCGGTGGCCTCCCAGCAGGCGCGTGCCTCACTTTCTCCTCCCGTCCTGCCAACAGGTGCCTGCCATGTGGGCTGCTGCTGCCTATCCCTCCCTCAAGCCCCTCAGCTCCTGGGTGAAGGACCTCGTGTACCGGATCCACTTCATTGAGGTGAGCTCGCTAGCACCAACAGCACTGGTCTCTCTGCGTTTGGAAGATCTGCTATGCCTCACTCACCTCTCGTCCACCTTCTTCCTCAGCAATGGCTTCTCACAGGCCCACCAAAGTCATACTGGATGTCTGGGTTCTTCTTCCCACAAGGTACATACTAGTTGTGCTGGCCTGTTGTGGATCAGTAGATCCACACAGGACAGTGCATCCTCGGTGGTGTGTGCGTGTGTGTTCCTTTAATACGTAGGTAGGTAGGTGTTGTGATGTGAGTTAATACATGTGTACGTACGTACACTGCATGTGAAGACTTGTGTGCCCGGTTTAGTGTGGTCAGACCTGCATGGACACAGTGACACACCTCATGCTGCATGGGACTACTGGGGGCCAGAGCTGAAGGAACACTCTTCATACATTTATACATACACACATATATACATACACATATTTACTGCCTTCTCTTCACTCGCCTCTTTGTGCTAGTGCACTCATTCTCATGCATCACTCCTCATTCACAAGCGACTGCTGTGTACCCTCTCCTCCCGGTTGCAGGGTTCCTGACAGGCACCCTGCAGAACCACGCCAGAAAGTACAACCTTCCAATTGACGAGCTCAGCTTCAACTTCATTACCAAACCCTTGTACAGGCACCAGGAAGATGTCTACAATGCAGTGCACAAGGGCGAAGAGGCAGTGGCGAAATTGAATGAAGGAGTGAGTGGGCTGCCTAGAGGTGGACAGGGTGGGGAGGGCCTTGCTCAAACCTGAGGAGGTGGCAAATGGTGCACCATTCAGACTGCATGCTGTAACGTTGCTGAAATGGATATGATGATGGCTATGCTTTACATATACTGTGCTGTGTTGTGACTCGCATGCGTTCTGCATGCAAGTGAGAGAGTATCAAACCAGAGCTGACAGTGAGAGGGATAAGGAATAGGGCTTGGTCTGTCTCCCCATTCCCCTTCCCTCTCCTCCCCTCCCCCCTCCTCCTGTTGCATGCAGATTGACACCCCAGAGGATGGTGTGATGATCCATGGGTTATTCCTGGAAGCAGCACGCTGGGACATGGAGCAGATGGTCATTGTGGACTCACTGTCTGGGGAGATGAATCCAGTGGGTGTTGTGCAAGCACACATACAGGCATACACACACATGTATGTATGCATGCACACACACACACACACACACACACACACACACACACACACACACACACACACACACACACACACACACACACACACACACACACACACACACACACACACACGCACACACTGTGCAGTGCCCAACATGCGTGTGGTACTGTAGCTACTGCACATGCAACACATACATACATATGCATCCACTGTTGTTACTCCCATCCTACCCCACCCTGCCCCACCCCCAGTCCCTCCCCCTGATGCTCATGGAGCCCCGCAGGAACTTCACCCCTGACCCGTCCTACTACAACTGCCCTCTGTACAAGACTGGACTCAGAGCTGGTGTACTCTCCACCACTGGTGAGACCCCTCCCCCAACGTCATGTGACTACACCAAATGCACCATTGTGTGGCAATGCCTCAGTTTATAGCCCCAATTGAACTCAGCGTTTTGCACTCTGCAATTGAACTCTGCAATCGCTCGTGTCATTACACTGTTGGGAGTGCAGGGTCTCGTGTGATTCCTGACAGCACATTCAGTGTATAGTGTGTGAGGAGCTGCCACTCTGATACTGTCATTAGTCATGTATTGATATTGTAGTGTGCATTGTGCAATCAAGAGTAGAAATTGCAAAACTGCTACATTACATGTATGCAATGAGTAACAGGGGGTAGTTCATATGTATGTACATGCATGTGTATTACGTATATGCCTACCCCTTGTACTGATTCATGCCCGTAGCCACCATTTGTAGTACATTATGCTACACCCTTTACACTAACAAACTTCCAATGAATGTGTGTTGTGTTGTGTGTGTGTGTGTGTGTGTGTGTGTGTGTTGTGTGTTGTGTGTGTGTGTGTGTTGTGTGTGTGTGCGTGCTGTGTGTGTGTGCTGTGTGTGCATGTTGTGTGTGTGTGTGTGCTGTGTGCGTGTGTGTGTGTGTGTGCATGTTGTGTGTGTGTGCTGTGTGTGTGTGTGTGTGTGTGTGTGTGCATGTGTGTGTGTGTTGTGTGTGTGTGTGTGCATGTGTGTGTGCATGTGTGTGTGTGCGTGTTGTGTGTGTGCGTGCATGTTGTGTGCGTATGCATGTTGTGTCTGAGTGTGTATTGTGTGTGGTTATGATCAAGGACACACACTGCTTCAACTTGCCCCATTCCAGGTCACTCCACCAATTTTGTTGTCCCTGTCCAACTCCCTTCCAACGAACACCCCGACTACTGGATCGCCAAGGGAACAGCCCTCTTGTGCCAGCTTAATGAATAGCAGCATTCATCCTTTTGACTACCTCATGCTGTGTGTATTAATTGACTACAACATGTACAATACTAGGCTATTACAAAACTGTGCATCCACAATTATTATGTACAACATACCATTATGTATATACCATACATGTGGACATTCTTTTTAAGAATTATGTATACTTGAACCTATTAAATATATACAGTACATGTGCTAGTATATATGTATAATATGCTATGTAGAGTATAATGCATGCATGGTTATAGCCACTTTAGAAATTCTGACATTGATACTATATTGATACAATAATTATAGGTAACATATGCAGTACTGTTCAACATTCACAATTAGAGTTATAATAGAAGTACCTGGATCAGCTAAAGTACAATTTAATATTACTGCACACCCATGATTAAGTGCATGCCACCATACATTATATAAAACACAATTTTACCTCATGGTATCTGTATAAAGTGTAATGTGTAATCCTACAGCTAGTCATTTAGGTCCATAAGTACAAAAGGAATGCATGCTTACGATGCACACTGCACAAAGGTAGGCTCCAAGCAATACACATGTCCATACAAAATATCTGCACCAGCAGTTCTGTGACGTGCTGCCGCATGGCCTAGACGTTCAGTGTGATTAGGAAGTCCTCCGGATTGGTGGCAGTGGAGGGCATGTTTTGAATGGCCAGCGTTGCTCTCCAGTTGCCCCTCTTCACCAAGTCCCTCATTACGGCAATGGAGTTCAAAACACCTTGAGGGTCAGAATTGAACACTAGAATGAAACTGACCTGCATACAGAAAGAGAGTGGACGTCATTATAAGCTGAAAAGGAACAGCCTACGTCATCTTTACATGAATCATGAGTGCTACTGCTTTCCTCTCTGATGCCAAATGTGTACATGGACAACTTGAACTACCAATGAAAGGATGCACATATATATGTAGCAATAATTTCCATGGCTGTTGGTAAGGTGGCACTAATGCTTCTGTGCATGACAGACAGTGCGTGGAGGCATGCTGTGTGTGTGTGTGTGTGTGTGTGTGTGTGTGTGTGTGTGTGTGTGTGTGTGTGTGTGTGTGTGTGTGTGTGTGTGTGTGTGTGTGTGTGTGTGTGTGTGTGTGTGACATGTACAGTACAGGAGGAGGTATCACTCCCTTCACCTTTGCAAGTGGACGTGCATTTGTGTCATTTCTTTCATCAACTGCTAGTGTGAAAGAGGATAGATCAAATGACGCTGTCGTGCGCTGCATGCATGAGCAGAGGAGAGGGAGGGGAAGCAACAGTAACACAGCACGCTACGTAGATCTGATGCTCATAACCACATTATTCCTCAAATACTGTAGCTACCACTGACTGGTGCTACATGTACATAAAAGCCTGGAGAGACTATATAATTATATATTCCAGAAATATGCAGCTGATATACATACCAACCTACCATAGTCAACAGTATGCTCCTACAGTGCATCACGCTTGACCATAAAGCAAGGGACAATTATATACATCTTCCCTAAGATGCTAATGTACTTTATTTCAGTTCATGGCAGTACGACTGCCCACCCACCACGTCAATGCTCTGGCTGAAGTAGGTACGCAGTCGGGTCAACTCCGGTTCAGGAATGGTACCACCAAACGACTGAAAAAGAGCCTGCACACAACACAAGTGGGGGGGGCATGGGGTAGGCTTATACATTAGGGTTCTTCTCTGAAGTCGTGAAGTACCACTGGGCTTACTGAGTATAGCCTACAAACGCCCTTTCTTGCTTACAATGCGACCCAATACTCACTGTTTCCTTGTCTGCAGTAGCCAAGTAGTCCTCAAAGCACGATGAACTGATGGCTGAACACATGAAATTAAATAATTTAACTAAAAGCAATAGTCAAACTCGACTGTTTAGTATTCACGCTGGTTCAAAAGGCCAGACCATGCATGCACCGAACTTCTACACACCACACCTGTGGGAGGTGTAGAACCACACCACCAGTACAAATTGATAGTAACATCAGGCCAACATCCACACCTCACACAACCCCCCACAACGTCCCTTTCATCTCCTTCACCTCCACCTCTCCCCTGTCCCCTCCCCCCCCATACCATCCTGGCAGTTGGTGCCATTCCAGCAGGAGTTACAGTTGCAGGTCCCGTTCACTGGATCACAGTCGTTTCCCGGACCACACATGGCAGCACAGGTCTCGTTGCAGTGCGGAGGGCCATAGTAGCCCTTTGGACATATGACCACACCTGTGTGTGTGTGTGTGTGTGTGTGTGTGTGTGTGTGTGTGTGTGTGTGTGCCAAGGGTGCAAATGTAAGTGGCCTGTTAAGAGAGGTTCCACTGTAAGCATAAATTTAATTGTGGAGTTACCCACTGAGTCCAACCCACATACACAGCTGTGTGCTGCTTTAAAATGACAGGAGCTGCTAACTCTGTGCTCTACTAGATCTGATAGAAGAGTGTACTTATACTTAAGCAGTCTTATAGCATGTTGTAGGAAGAAGGATGTGATGTATCGTACATTGTGACTGGATAAACCATCACATTATGGGGCAGAGGAAGCTCATTCAATCTCAGGCAATCAGGGTAGATGCCATCTACCAGCACGCATGCACACACACACACACACACACACACACACACACACACACACACACACACACACACACACACACACACACACACACACACACACACACACACACACACACACACACACACACACCACAAATCAAGCAGAGGACTAAGGGTTGCTGAACACCGGTTGCACCTCTGTCACACTTAGCATCACACGTCACCTGTCATATCCATGTCCATATCTGTCATTGTCATATTTGTATCATTGTAGAGTGTGTAGTTTGTGCCATTTACGCCCCAGCTTCCTTGCGCAGTCACACAACAGGCCAGCACCAGCACAGTCACTGCCACCAGCAGCCACTTGTACATTCTCCACTTCTAGCTCTTCAGCTCTCTCTGTACACCTGCAGCAAACCTGCATGTGGGGGCAGGAGGCAGAAGAGTGGGGATAAGCGCAGGTCATCTTAATCCACCAGCACCTAAGGAGTCAAAGGCCTCGGGTAACAGTGATAATGGAATGATTAAGATGGATACACGTGGTGGTAGCTGACAACAGTTGCACATGAAATGCAGAATATTCCATTCGCAAGGCAAAGACTAGGGGTAATAAGCAATAGAAGAGGAGTTGGGCTAAATCGGTGATGTCGCAGTGTCTCACGTTTCTTCCCAGCTGCCGTGGTAAGTTGTGAACAAGATCTACTGGTTTTCAGTGGCGCCAAGCGAGGAACAAGGAACGCCCATAAACCACGCCCACTCAGTTTACCTGTTTGGCGTCGTTATGACGATAGCAGTATTCATTGACACCGATTATGGACGAAAATAAACGCAGGTTTGATATGCGTGCTTTTCCGTTACTCAACAATGTGTAAGTATATTGAGCAGTGTAAGTGGCACTGAAGAC
Source organism: Aplysina aerophoba (assembly GCA_949841015.1). Taxonomy (NCBI): domain Eukaryota; kingdom Metazoa; phylum Porifera; class Demospongiae; order Verongiida; family Aplysinidae; genus Aplysina; species Aplysina aerophoba. The sequence goes on along the minus strand of OX465049.1, from coordinate 1,027,597 downwards.
GAGTTGGAGACAAGAGGCCCTGTGTGATGTTGACCCTGAACGTCACGTCCGAACCAACGCAGGAAGTGAATGCAAAGAGAAAGGTAGGCACTGGACAGGAATGGGACCTGCATCTTTCTCAGCAGGACCACCAAACCGCCATGCACACCGTCACTGAGTAGCTGTGCAGCTTGCATTCCGGTTATAGTATATTGCATTAATTGCTGAACTGTTTGTCAGTCGGCAACTGCGTGCATTTATACTGCGGCATGTCCTCTGCGTAACTTGTGCTGTTGCAGAAGCTACCTTGGAGGGAGCGCAAGCACTTGCTGAGGAGGGAGAGGAAGAGAGGCGAGGTGGAACGTAGACATGCAAGACCCAGTGGGGCACATACTGCAGTACCGAGAAGTGAAGACAAGACCCCTACAATTTCTGCCAGGAAACGCCCCCGGAGGGAAGGCACTGAAGATGCACTACATGTCGGATCAGAGCTCGCCAAAGAAAACATGTACAAGGTGTGTCCAAGTGCACTACTTGCAGTTGTACTAGTGGTGTTGCAGTTGTACTGGTGGTGTTGCAGTTGTACTGGTGGTGTTGCAGTTGTACTGGTGGTGTTGCAGTTGTACTGGTGGTGTTGCAGTTGTAGTGGTGTTGCAGTAGTACTGGTGGTGTTGCAGTTGTACTGGTGGTGTTGCAGTTGTACTGGTGGTGTTGCAGTTGTAGTGGTGTTGCAGTAGTACTGGTGGGGTTGTAGTTGTACTGGTGGGGTTGCAGTTGTACTGGTGGGGTTGCAGTTGTACTGGTGGGGTTGCAGTTGTCCTGGTGGGGTTGCAGTTGTACTGGTGGTGTTGCAGTTGTAGTGGTGTTGCAGTTGTACTGGTGGGGTTGCAGTTGTACTGGTGGTGTTGCAGTTGTACTGGTGGGGTTGCAGTTGTACTGGTGGGGTTGCAGTTGTACTGGTGGTGTTGCAGTTGTACTGGTGGGGTTGCAGTTGTACTGGTGGGGTTGCAGTTGTACTGGTGGGGTTGCAGTTGTACTGGTGGGGTTGCAGTGTACAACACATCACTGCCTCCTTGATTGCAGCCAGTGACGTCATCACTTTTCACAAGTAACCCTGAAGTCCCAGAGCTCCCCATGTAAGGCCTGCTGCTGCCAGGCACCCCCCCACACACACACATGCATGTACACACACACACACACACACACACACACACACACACACACACACACACACACACACACACACACACACACACACACACACACACACACACACACACACACACACACACACACGTGCATGCAAGTGTACACAAAGAAAAAAGCCTCAGCTGTTGCACCCGATGCACCCACTGGCAGGTTGCCCGTAGCACAACAGGATAAGGATCAGCTCTTTGCAACAAAGCAGTTTGCAGATATCCTCCTCGCCCCACACCTGGTGAGTGAGTGGGAGGGGAGGGAGGAATATTGCATTATATAGCTTGTCACATTACCCAGACATACATCACACCTGTGAAGTTTACTGCAATGCACTCCCATCTTCCCTCTTTAATGTACGTATATTTCTTTTGTAGATTTCAAGTTTGAAGCAAAACTTTGGTTTCGAAATTATGACCAGGTATCCATCTAATGTGCATGCTGTAATCTCTGTGGGGTGTAATGTTTGTCGTATGTGTAGAAGCAGTCGTCCACAAAATTTTCATCTAAAGACAGTCAATATAATGTATACAGTACTGCATTATACGTGAGATGCAATGAACATAGCCACAAATTAGAGGTGAAATCCACAGAAATGGACATTGTGAAAAAAATGAGTATAGATCACACAAAACTGAAGTGCATATGCATGGCAGTACAGAACTGTGATATACACATGTTTGTAGTTTATTCCAGAGTTCTGTGCTGTGTTTCTCTTCTACCTCAGAGTTCAGTGCCTGACTATCCCTCACTTGCTGGACAGCAAGGCAGTCAGGGATGTGCTGGTCAAGTCCAAAACCGGAACTGGTATGAATGAATTGGGAATGGGACCTACATACCTACCAACCGCACACACAGCCACTGCCAGATGCTAATGTACTGTACATTGCCAGTCCGGCCACACATAAAGGCTGTGTGGACTGAGTTGGAGCAAATTTGGAGTACGTATATTAGTGTCTACAGTGGAATATCTCTATAAAGGACACTCCAAATTAAGAACACCTCTCTACTGAGGATAGTGTCTGCTGCCCTGGCCACATATAGCTGTGTACAAATCCACCTCTGAATTAGAGAATCTCTGTACAGGACAGCAAGCTGGTTCCCAATGGTGTCCACTATAGACAAGTTCCACTGTATACACTTTTTGCACAAACATTTACCCAGTGTGTGTGTCTGTGTGTCCATGTGTGTGAACGATGCGTAGCTAGCTGGTGTGTAAGGTGTAGCCGAGAGTCTCAGTGCACCTTGTCCCTTCTGCTTCTCTGCAGGTAAGACTCTGGCCTACGCCATTCCTGTTGTTCAGGACCTGCAGAGCCTGTCGCCCAACATCTCTCGTATTGACGGCCCTTATGCAGTTGTGGTTACACCTACCAGGGAGGTGGGGCACACAGTGTGTGTGTGTGTGTGTGTGTGTGTGTGTGTGTGTGTGTGTGTGTGTGTGTGTGTGTGTGTGTGTGTGTGTGCGTGCGTGCGTGCGTGTGTGTGTGCGTGCGTGCGTGTGTGTGTGTGTGTGTGTGTGTGTGTGTGTGTGTGTGTGTGTGTGTGTGTGTGTGTGTGTGTGTGTGTGCTCACCATAGTGCGCACTCTGATTAAAGAACCTTTGCAGTTCCTATTAACCTCTGACCTCTTGTAGTGTACATGTGTGTATGTACACATGCATATGTGGTGAGATGTGTGGTGTGTGGTGTGTATGTATTTAACCTCCACAGAACACCTCTTTGCAATTTCTGCAGCTTGCCCAACAAACCCTTGGTGTCTTTCAACAGTTGACAAAGGTGAGTAGGCTAGACGGATTCCCTTATGTGCGTTGGGCAAGCCTGGTGACTGCATCTCCCACTGTCGTGTACACACAGTCCTTCACCTGGGTCGTCCCTGGGTGTATTGTAGGAGGAGAGAAGAGGAAAAGTGAGAAGGCAAGGTGGGAGTTACAAACGCTGACATGTACACTTGGACACACACACACCACACACACACACATCACACACACACAACACACACATCACACACACCAGCCAAGCAGTAACAAGAGCCACCATGCTTCGCAAGGTATCATGTATAATATCTTCATTTGTGCAGACTAAGAAAAGGCCTCAACATCGTCATAGCAACACCTGGGAGACTAGTGGACCACATACAGGTGGGGGGTTATACATACCTGACGAATCACATTACCAGTGTAAGGCGAATGATGTAAAAGATGTTCCATATACTGTACGTAGCCTCTCATCAAATGCAAGATCCTGTCCCCTTCCCTGTCCCTACCCTCTTCCCCCCTACCCCTTCCCTCTCCTCTCCCCTCCCCTCACCCTTCCCCCTCCCCTCCCCTCCCCTCCCCTCCTCAGAACACAGAGTGTCTTAGCCTGTCTCGTGTGCGGTGGTTAGTGCTGGACGAGGCTGACCAACTCATGGAGATGGGATTCATTGCTGACATCAGCATTATCCTTGAGGAATTGGACAAGCAGAAGGAATCACTGCAGGGGAGGAGGAGGAGGAAGAGGAGGAGTGTTCTTCTGTCAGCAACACTGAATAAAGGCATGTCTCTATCACTTGTAGTATTCCCAATATCCACATCCAAGTATTCATATGAATGCGTGCATCTGTTCTGAGAGAGATGAAGTGTGTATAGCCCTGTTTACGCTGGCAAGTTAATTCGTATTCCAATCCAGAGTGATGTTGTAGAGGCTCATAGTTGCATTCACTGTTACCAATAGCGAATTGATGGGCAACAACACAACTGACACAGTACTCACTAACAGGACATTTTGGCTTACTTGTAAGCAGCTGTCAAAAACCTTCAGGTCGAAAGTCCTGCTAGCGAGTATTATTAACGGTTGTGCTATTCCTCATCAATTTGCTACTGGTAACAATCCAGAATATTGCTAATTTGGGCGAGTCTAAATGTGATCTATGTTTTCTTCTTTTCATTGTATGTGTGTCCCCTTCCAACCTTCTTTTCCCTCGCTGCAGCTGTGTGTCAACTGGTGGGGCACAGTCTTCACAACCCACTCTACATTGATGCGGCAGTGGAAGGTTTCAAGAGAAAGGGAGCTGTTGAGTGGGTGGAGGAAACAGAGGCATTGCTGTCGAGCAAGAAGAGAAATCAGACTCCCTCACAATTGGAGCAGTTCTGTTCTGTTGTACCCTGCAAGCTGCGTCTGGTTGTTCTGGCTGCATGCCTCCTCCACTACTGCACGGTAATCTTGCACTTCCTTCATTTGTATGTCTGTCTGTCTGTCTGTATATATGTATGTACGTATGTATGTATGTATGTATGTATGTATGTATGTATGTATGTATGTATGTATGTATGTATGTATGTATGTATGTATGTATGCATACGTAGGTGTGTAAGTATGTAGGAGAGTGGGTGGGTTGATCTTTGTCACTCTCTGTGTCTGTCTTAGCCTAGTACCTAGAGCAATTAGTGGAGACAGCATGGTCTGGTACCCTCTTTCCCCTCCAGTATAATTTATTTGAAAGGGCCTGGTACAAGGCTATGTCCGTATGTACGTACCTACATACATACGTAGATGCACATACGTATCTGCTTGTCTGTCATCTCCTCAGTTGTCTGTGCCTCCTGGCCTCCATGAGCCTGTCCCAGGCAATATGGGGTCAGGGGACAGAGACCAAATGTAGTTAGTAATGCCTGACTACGTAGGGCAATCAAAGCAAGACGGATGGACAGACGGACAGACAGACAAGCAACATCATGCTATGATTACCCGTGCATGCCATACCTCCCTCTCTCTCTCCTTCACGGTACTCTCCACTCTCAGGAGATGAAGCAGAAAGTGATTGTGTTCTTCATCAGTCAGCACGTTGTGGAGTTTCATTATCACCTGTTCACAGAGACCCTTGATGATGAAGGTAGTGGTACAGTAGTCTAGTCACTGTTCATTACAAGCAACAAAGTATTAACAGTGCTGTATGCTAGTGTGTTCACAATAGGCATACAATTTACTGTATACTGTATGATGGTGTGTTCACAGTAGGCATGCAATATATGCTGTATGCTGGTGTGTTCACAATAGGCATGCAATATATACTGTATGCTGGTGTGCATTCATCCACATTAGGGGTTTTCATGTGATGGTGTAGTGGTCAGTGGTGTCTTGTTCAAACCAGGAAACAGTTGCCATAACAACAAGGTGCTGTATCCCCTACTGTGGTTGTTCCCCTTCACAGACATGTCCCTGTTTGAGTTGCATGGCTCAATGACGCAGGATTTGAGAAGAGAGACATACAAGAAGTTCTGTGCGGCCACATCTGGAGCTCTGCTCTGCACAGTGAGTAATGCGCTGCGTAGCGCTCAGAGCAAGTGTAGCAATGCTGCAATGTACGTATGGTATTGTTGATGAGAGGAATCTTTGGTCATATAATGTATGTATATATTTCTTCCCCCTCTACCTACTCCTGCTGCTTAGGATGTGGCAGCTAGAGGACTGGACCTCCCTGAGGTGGACTGGATTATTCAAGTGTGTGTGTGTGTGTGTGTGTGTGTGTGTGTGTGTGTGTGTGTGTGTGTGTGTGTGTGTGTGTGTGTGTGTGTGTGTGTGTGTGTGTGTGTGTGTGTGTGTGTGTGTGTGTGTGTGTGTGTGTGTGTGTGTGTGCGTGTGTGTGCGTGTGTGTGTGCGTGTGTGTGTGTGTGCGTGTGTGTGTGCGTACAATTACAATGTATGTTTCTGTGTGTGTATTTGCCATTTGGTAGTACACTGGTGTTTGAGACTTGAAACAGTATCCTTTGTGGCATTAACCCTTTCTTCTTGCAAATCCCTACCCTTCCCCCTCCCGGCTTCTCCCTGGATGTACAGTACTCTCCACCATGTCAGCCTAAGGATTATGTCCATCGTGTAGGCAGGACAGCAAGGGGCGGGGCTAGTGGGCAATCCCTGCTGTTCCTCATGCCACATGAGGTGGAGCTCGTCAAAGTGTTGAGGGAGGAGCAAGGAGTAAGGTGGGTGGGTGAGTGCAAGTGAGGTGGGTGGGTGATACTCATTGCGTACATAGGTACATACGCACACATATGTACATGACATGCATTGGTTTAGTGTTAAAGTTTTAATCTGTCTTCGTTATGTACATGTAGCTTGATCACAACACCCGTGGAAGAACTGTTAGAGTATTTGAGGTCTACTGGACGGGCAAAGAAGGTTAGGAAAGGACCAGCTCATTTGAACACAGACACAGACAGACCTTCAGACATGCACACATTATCATCAAGGTTCACGAGCAGGACAAGCTGCTATTCAGCATTGAGTCCGTGCTATGCTGTATGCTTAACAAATCTCCCTGTGGGCATGCCCTCTGCAGAAGGTGGAACACCTTGCCACAGACCTGCAAGGTGAGTTTGAGGAGTGTGTCCACAGCAGCAGCAGGAATCAAGAGATGGCCAGAACTGGTAAGTGTGCACTACCGTGGAGAGTCTGTAGTGATTATTACTAGTTCATTGGCTATTTGGCTATATGGCAGTCTCTGCATGAGACATGATGAACAATAGGGGGCCACTCAATGCCCCACCACCTGCCATGCTGTGTGAGTGGTACTTTTCCACCTAAAGCAGTGTGTGATTCCCCAGCTCTTCCTGGTTAGATCCATTTACTTCAACCAATTTTATTGTCATCCAGCCATCCATCTTCTTACACCATCTCTTATTCCGCTCTTCTTCTCCCCCTCCTCCCTCTTTCTATCTTTCTCTCACCGCTCCAGCATACCAGTCCTTCATCCGAGGGTACACAACATATGCCTCTCCACTGAAGCACATCTTCCACCTCAAGGCTCTGCACCTCGGTCACACAGCAAAGAGCTTTGGTCTTCGCGAGGCTCCCTCTGGCATCTCATCTGGACCAGCTTCGAGTGGTACTGGTGCAGCTAAGAGGCAGAGGAGCAAGCACTCACCAGGGGGAACAATGAGGAGAGGAGGAAAGAGAAGAGAAACACTCGAGCAGTCACATTTCAGCCCCATCGTAACAGAGTACATGGGCGAAGCAATTAGTGGACCACGAACTAGGAAGCGAAAACAGAAATGCACTAATTGAAATTCCTTCTAGTGTGAAGTCCCAATGGTACAATATAATTATATTATAATATTGATTGCTGACTCACAGATTACAGAGTGGTCTCTGAGTAATCCATTTTCTCAGCATGTCCATATTGTAGTGAGTTCTAGCTGTCAATGCCTAGCTACACTGTACGTATAGTGCAGCTAGCCATTATATATTTACATATCCAACATCATCGTATACACCTTGCATGATATTGGGCTCTGTTTGCATAACTATGAGTAACTGGAGCCCACAGGCATCGCACGCTCCGATGGAAGAAGGCCGGATGGGATCTCAGTGATGCCCTGGAGGAACGGGCGGACACTGATATGGGATGCCACTTGTCCTGATACATTCGCCCCTTCCCATGTAGCCCTTGCTGCAAGGGAAGCAGGGCTGGTGGCCAGCCAAGCAGAGAAGGCAAAAACCCAGAAGTACACCTTTCTCGGTTCCAGCCACCACTTCGTTCCAATTGCAATCGAAACATCAGGGGTTTTTGGGCCAGAGGCCATTACATTCATCAAGGAGCTGGGTCACAGGATCAGGGCTGAGACTGGGGAGCCACGCTCCCTGCAGTTTCTGATGCAGGGTATTGCGGTGGCTGTCCAGCGGGGCAATGCAGCTGCAGTGAGGGGTACTTCCCCAACAAACAATGGTTTTATTTGACTATTTAGAATGATTTTTAGTTAGTGCAGTGTTCTAGGCACTGCCCTATTTCAGTAGTAGTAATTTACTACATTAAATGCTATATATATAATATTTTCTACAAATGTATAAATACTTTTCTACTCCATATCATAGTATTATAAATATAATTATTTATAATATGTATACTATGAGTATATAATTATACCTAATTATATTTAAGGCTAAAGCATTCCGCAGTTTGCAGTATTTAATCACACACACACACACACATGCACACATACACACACACATGCACATACACACACACACATGTACACACACATGTACACAATCTCATGCAGAGATTGACTCTGTGATTCAGATTACCATCATCCTTGCCTTTGAAATATATACCTTCTACAGTGTGAACATGCATGTGCTGTGTAGTTGTATACAGCTGAAGTCACTCACATTCTTAAAATTGTAAAAATTACATAATTCGTGTGCATGCACACACATGGTCCATTTAGTGCACATGGCCAGATTATGCCAGTTAGTCTCCATGTCTTCAGTTCTTCTGAATAATGTGGGCCAGTATGTTGTATCTGCTAAACCCGTAGCGCTCTCCAATGTACGGATTTCTTTTCAACTCATCAATGGTTTCCATTAGTTGCAGAGAACAGGCGTGCCCTGGGCAAAGACCATGGTCATAATATTACAGTGCAGCCTCTACCTACTGTATAGAGGACACCACTGGGACCCAGCTGGCTGTCCTGTACAGAGAGGTGTCTCTAATTCAGAGGTGGACTTATACACAGCTCGATGTGGTTGGGACAGCAGACAGTGTCCTCATTAGAGATAATTATTTTAGACTGTCCTTTATAGAGGGGTTCCACTGCATTTAGAATGCAGCGTCATTGCTACATACATACTTTAATAAACCTTACATTCTGCTCAGGTGAGACAGCCAATATACTTACATGTTATATATTATTATAGCTCCAGGGATCTACGTATATATATAATTCAACATCTTCAATGCCAAGCTACTGACGTGTATATGGTTGCTGATGAATGCATCAGCTCCTGCTTACCCCAGTGCTTCTGCAGAGTTTGTCCAGAGATGGAGAAGGGCACGGCGAGTCTCTCTTCCTGGTTGTACTCAAACGTGTGCATCAGAACAGCCCCTTTTGGTTCAAGGATAGAGAGGATCAGGTCCACATATCTGTATACAGTTAATGCACAGAAGAAGAAATATAGTCCAAAAACGGTTAATAATTAATAATACTTTATTATATTAATATATTAATGATACTAATATAAATGAGTTTAGAATGCACTGTATTGAGTGACTCATGTATACAGTATAGCTGATTCCAATGGCTATAGTTACAGTAGAAATGGATACACACACCTTTGTCTGTCGTTGACAGCCACAGAGCCCAATCCCCCGCGGTCCCACACTGCATCAAACATGCCAATATTGTTACTGCAGTGTAATGGAGAGACCAGTGTACAGAAACATAAAACATTGTATGTTGTTTTTTAATCAATGCAGGTGCTGTGTTGCGACTATGTATTGACCTTGAACACTCATAGAAGTCCCCCTGCCACATTTCAACATCCTTTCCAATATTTGCACACTAGGGAGAGGGATCCAAAAGAGAGGGAGAGGAAAGGATTGAGGGAGAGCTAGAGGGGATGGTGATTGAGGTTGAAGAGAGTGGGAGGTTAAGGGAGTACAGGAAGCATGAAGCTTGAAAGGGTGGGGTAGGTGGGAGGGGTGCGTGTTGGAAGAATAGGGAAGGTGGTGGCACCAGCGAGCAGAATGTAGTATCTACATATTTACAGGAGTTAAGTGTTGGAGGGACCATATATATTATCATAATTTGCATGCATAATGTGTGTGCTGTTTAGTAAAATATGCCTAACATTTTGTACTTATAAATTTTGTACACTGGCAATATTATGCACAATAATGAAGTGTGTGTGCTGTAGTTATTACCTTGTATTGCACTAATTTCCCAACCTGCACCTGCTCGTAAGATAGGTGGTTATCTGTAAAGAAATCTTTCACTGCTCTCTCAGAAATGTCCACCCCTACCACCTTGTGGCCAGCTTCAGCAAGCCTGTAATGTTAACGTTAACTCAACTGAATGCACATTATCTTATATACACACACATATCTTGCACTATGATGCAAAATTAGTATGCTAATCTGCAGGTAACACTATGTATAAATGCCAGCACATCCGCCTATTATACATATGTATAAATAGCACCGTAGAGCTAGCTTTGTTTTTGAAAATTCTATTTGAAGCTTACATATATATTGCCTATGTACGTACATTGTACCCAACTTACCAGAGTATATCGACAGTTTTGCCACAAAACGGCACTAAGATCCGTAGTGCTTTGCCTCTACCTCCAAGCCTCTCCAGCAAAGCAGGAAAGTGGGTCATTAGAATTCTGCATGGAACACAACATGTTACCCACTAAAGGGACAAGGAGAAGTGCTATAGAGAACGTGCATGGTGTCATCCATTTGCTAACAATCAGAGCTACTGCACTAGGCCAGTAAACTTAAAAGGGGGATCCAGTTCTTCACATGTCAACTACTTGATTATATAAATGCCTATATTTTTGGTATTTAATAAAATAGTATATAACGAACTATGTATTACAGTAAATTCTATATATATACTGCAGGTTAACCCAGGAATTAAAGGGTCATGTATGCCTAGCTGGCTATACCTGCCAGAGATCATGTATACAATTATCGCACTCCATTACTTACTGGTCTACATCGCTCTGGTGCCAGCGTGTGTGGCCTCCTTCTTCCCAGCTCTTCAGCCATTCCTCTTTGGTACACTCCTTCAAAGAATTCATAGCAGTTGTGCAAGCTGTAAGTGCTAAATCTCTTAAAACTCTTTCTAAAATGTTGTCTGTCTGCTGCTTGCAGTGATCTTTACCATGTCACTGCCACACACGAACAGTGGAATGAGTATATGAGCACAAGCAGAGAAGCTGTGTTATTATATATGATTTAACTATTATAGGGGCATACATGTACCAGGCACTTATGATATACATATATATGCACATATGTATATGCAACAGAGATGTATCTTCATGGTCTTCATGGTCTTCTGTTCCTGCATGAGTTGTGCTAACCATTTGGTGCTGATTGCACAACTACTTAACAGAGCTGCGATATAATAGATTACTTTCCTTACACCACCAAGTGTTATTCACCTGAGTCATAAGACCCAGCCTGCCCTGGTTCGTGTCACACGGTGCCTACCTCCTAGCACTCAAACCACTAATACCTCACACTACTCAGTCCCTCTGAGCTGGCTAGGACCCTGCTCACCATGCACACCCTCGGGATGACGGAGGCCACTTGATCGTTGACTTCATGTGCCCTCTTTAGTTTGAGTGATTGTGGAACTAGCGCCACATGCTCCTCTCTTGCTGCTTGCTCCTCTATCTGTTCTTGCATGATGCTCTTATTCTGGCATCCACTAATGCATGTGTATAATTATGAATCCTAAGTTGAAGTAGGTGGAAGAGAAATAATTAAAAAATCATCTTACACGGTCTTATCAACCCTACCTACTTACACCTTTATGTGTGCAGTGATAGTATGCATCATCTTACACCATTGTATATATACATATCCATGCATAAATTTTATATACTACGTACCCTCAGGTAGAGGGTACGTGTAGGCTAAAGGAAGTGCCCACGTGTGGCTATCAACAAAATGTCTACTCGACACAGAAACCAGCTCCCTCATAATCTGCCGCAGCTGCAGAACTTGATCAAAAGAGACCCAGCATCGTACAGGGACGAGGTTCGTTAGTGTATGGTGGCGCATTGCATCACACCGCATTCCCAAACGGTCTGTCTCCTCCAACGACACATTTTGTGATGTAGTCACTGTCTGACCACACGGTAGCTAACAACGATACTATTAAGAGACATATATATGCGCATTGTTTCCTTGTCCTGGACCCCTCTGCCTTGCCCTCTTCCATCCCTCTGCGCCGCAGTTCCTGCAGCAGTACCAACACTTCCGGGCCAACCTGGAGCTCTTCAAACTGCAGCCTTCCCAGGAGTCGAAGACCATCAAAGACCTTGTCATGTTCCTGAGTCAGGTCAGCTGGTGTCTAGTGAGTCGTATGCATAACGTATGGGGGTCTGTACCTGCAGTATATTCATATTTGGACTGATAAGGTGATGCCTGTCAGTAGGGCGTAGCAGCTACCCCCAGGCTGTCCAGCATTGTTTCAGTGCAGCAGTCTGGTTCAGGCTAAGCCTGCTAGTAGTTGGCCATTCATTCGCGGTGTCTACTGTGATGTGGAGTGGTGGAGACCCAGGAAGACCAAGGCTACGTGATCTGTGCAACGTGCAGCAAAGTAGCTCAATGCAGCATCTGCATTGTCTCTGCAGTTTTTATGGTCTGTGCACAGGGGTAGTGTGACCTGTGCTTGCAACAGCCCCCTATATTATGTAATATTTGAGTATGCAAGAGAGGTCACTATTGTAGTTAATGTCCAGTGCAATAGAGGTGGTTTTCAAAAATTCATGTTACTCAACATGGATGTGTGCTGCAGTGTTGGCCGTTGTATGGATGCATTCAATGTTCCACTTATGCTGGATATTTTGCTGTGTTACTGTTCTTCCCTGATCCTCCCTCATCTCCCGTGACCAAGGTTGCAGCCTGTTACCCTGAAGAGTTGGCTGCCTTCCCCACTACACTGCAAGACTTGCTAAGGAGATTCGCTCCAAGAATGGACAGTGACGTTAGAATGGTATGTTGCACAGATTAATTCTGCATATGTTAAGCTTGGCTGTAGTTCATTGCACTCAGGATATTTCTCAGTGTACGTCTGGTCGGTCTTTGTTCTGTTCCTGCTGTAGTCGCTGTGTCAAGCTCTGATGGTTCTGAGGAGTAAGAATGTGGTAGATGCCACTGCGTGAGTCCCCGTTGCACTGCAGTGTATGTAAACACATGTACATGCACATACGTACAGTACAAGTTGGACACACCACATCGTGCGATGTGTGTGTGTGTGTGTGTGTGAGCCCACAGCATCATACAGCTGCGTGCTTAGTCTTGTGTGTGTGTATTTAATTTGCACCTTACGCAGTTCCTTGGAGCTCTTCTTTGAGCTCTTCAGAGTACAAGATAAATTGCTAAGAAAGGTTGGTAAGTAGCAATTGTATTAGTTCCATAGTGCATGTATACAGTACCACTGTACTCTAATGTATAGGATAGGGTCAGGTGTATGGTGTGCAGAGTACAATCTATAGTATATAGAGTACTGTGTTGTATAGCTTAGTGTATAGTACTTTAGTGTACATAGTGTATATAGAGTATTATATGTACCACAGTGTAGAAACATGTACTGTATACATTATACCCCTAGTGGTATTGTGTAACAATCAAATGCTTAGTATGCAGGAACATGTTCTTGCTTCAGACCCTGTACAGTTTCATTGTAAACGACCTGAAGAGATTAAACCTGAAACACAGGAACAACAAAGTGAACAAAGTAAGTGGTGGCCATGTTGTTCCTCATAGACTGTGTGTACATACTGTGTTACCCGTACACGTGTCCCTTGTTCGTCAGGAGCTTCAGAACTTCATGTTCACCATGGTCAAGGACAGCAGTCCTGTGGCGGCCAAGATGTCTTTGGTGGGTGGACAGGAGTATACGTGTGTGTGTTGCCTGTGTATTTAGTGCAAAGACATGCACGCACACAGACACACACACAGACACGGACACGGACGGACACACACACACGCATGCACACACTTTTCTTCCTTGATACACCTTGTCCATCAAGAACATTGGGCAGGATCTAGGTGAGCGAGCACTGGGTAGAGGATACAGATTGAGGGCGGTGTATGAAGGCTTGCTATTTGGCTCGGTCCTTCACAACATCTTGCCAGTTGGGTAGCTCAGCCAGGTCTCTGTTGAGAATGTCAATCCACCTCAGCTGTGTTCCACCTGGTTTGGCCAGCACACGCACGCACGCACGCACACACACACACACACACACACACACACACACACACACACACACTGTGGCTACATACATAGATAGACATGCAGATTAGTGTGTACATGAGTGGGGGTGAGTGACAATTAGTGACACGTTTGTGGCTGTAATACCTCCTGTATGCCCTAAGTTCAATGCATATGAACTACAACGGTAGAGGAAAAGAGCAGTGATTGCTAACCAACAGATTACCTCATGTTGTTCCATCCATACACAGTAGGGCACTGGTACACAACCACCTGTATGGCTACCAACTATTTGTCTGTTCACATGTTGTGTCGTGTTGCAGGATGTGATGATGGAGCTGTATCGCAAGAACATCTGGAATGACGGCAAGACCGTCAATGTGGTGGTGACTGCGTGTTTCTCCCCCATCACAAGGATCATGGTGGCTGCTGTGAAGTTCTTCCTCCGCGATGAAGAGGAGGAGGAAGAAGGGCAGGAAGACAGCAGTGACTCGTCAGACAGTGAAGTAAGCTTCAGTGTATGTGTGTGTGTGTGTGTGTGTGTGTGTGTGTGTGTGTGTGTGTGTGTGTGTGTGTGTGTGTGTGTGTGTGTGCGTGCGTGCGTGCGTGTGCATGTATACCAGTATATTGTGTATAGGCATGTGTTGTGTGAGGTACTGTTTCCTGCTGCGGTGTGCACACCTGCTGTCCCCACCCACAGCCCGAGAGCACATCTGTGAAGAAGATTCTTTTGTCCCAGAAAGTCAGTAAGAAAACACGAAAGAAAGAGAAGAGGACTAAGCGAGCGTTGGCTGCTTTAAAGGTGCCTAAGACGTGCATGAGTGTGTTGCGATTAAGGCAGTGCAGTGCAGTGTGTAGGACATCTATACTGTATCTGCCAGATGTATAGGGCTTTACACATAATTACATATGTGCATGTATTTATGTACATACAAACGTACATGTATTTATGTACGTACAAATGTGCATGTATTTATGTACATACAAACGTACATGTATTTATGTACGTACAAATGTGCATGTATTTTATGCACATACATATGTGTGTGTATTTATGTACATGTGTGCATGTATTTATGTACATACGTATGTGCATGTATGTGTAAGTACGTAGATGTACAGGTACGCATGTGTGTATGTGTGTATGCATGTACTAGTGCCACTCTGGTGTGTATGGCTGTGGTGCAGAAACACAAGAAGAAGAAAAAGGGACCGCAGCCGGTGTTCTCCGGGTTACACTTGATCCATGACCCTCAAGGTAAGCAAGTGTGCACAAACTACTGACTAACCAGGTAAGGTATTGAGTATGAGCATATTATCAGACAGCACGGTAGTGCTGTCTATGTAGGGATGGTGTAACTATAGCCGCCATCCTATTGAAGCTCGTAGTTTCTGATTTATCACAGATTTTGCTGAGAAGCTTTTCAAGCGGTTGGAGAGATCAAAAGAGAAATTCCAGGTCAGATTACTGCTGATGAATCTAATATCAAAGCTGATTGGTGTCCACCAGGTGAGTTGACCACACGTCTACTGTGCAGTGCCACCGTCACCTGTGACCATTGCTTCCACCCCCTTATGTCCTCTGCAGTTGTTTGTACTTAACTTCTACCCTTTCCTTGAACGTTACCTGCATCCTCACCAGCAAGGTAGGAGCTCTGCTTCAACACAAATGCACGCGGTCTTACACACTAGTGTGTGTACAACGTGTACGTACACACAGTATGTATCTATGTGTGATGAGAGTATAAATGCATATGTTTGAAGCCATTACTGGCGGTGTAGAGTCTGAGAGAGCAATGTCTTTCAACTAGTGCAGGGACTTCACTGTTATTATGTGTGCATTGATAATGTTATTATCAACTTACACCACACACCTAATTTCTGCATGGTATATGTAGTGTGTGTGTATGTATGTGTCTGGGTGGCTCTGCAAGCTGCTGTGGGTCTTGGTACTCCACACCTGTGTCGTGCAAATGCTGCATACTGTTTGTCTTTGTCTTTTTGTTTGGCTGTCTGTCTGTGCATCTGTCTGTCTGTCTGTGCATCTGTCTGTCTGTCTGTGCATCTGTCTGTCCGTCTGTGCATCTGTCTGTCCGTCTGTGCATCTGTCTGTCCGTCTGTGCATCTGTCTGTCCAGACGTGACCAAGGTGCTGGTGTACCTGGCACAGGCATGCCACGAGCTGGTGCCCCCGGAGCTAGTCCTCCCCTGTGTGAGGGCTATCACTGACAACTTCATCACCGAGCGCAACTCCAGTGAAGTGATGGCAGTGGGGTGAGTGAAGTGTGCAGTTGGTATCCTGCAACACAACTTGATATGTGTTGTTGTTGTTGTTATTGCTGTTCATGTTATTGTTGTTTTCTTGTTGTTCTCTGCGATGGAGTGGGATTGCAAATTCAGTGAAGACATTCATTAGTCTAATAGCATGTTCAGGTGTCAATTAACTGGCCCACAATCGTACACATGCACACTCGCATACACAGGTACGTACATACATATGTATGCACACACCAACATGCTTTCCCCTTCTTCTCCAGGCTGAATGCAGTGAGGGAGGTGTCTGCCCGGTGTCCACTGGTGATGAGCAGTGACCTACTGCAGGACCTCGCCGGTTACAAGAAGCACAGAGAGAAATGTGTGTATGTGATGGTTGCTATGGATGCATTGATGGCCTATTGTGGTAGTATATTTAAATTAAGTCAAGTAAGGTAGTTTGTCATGATCGTTTGGTACACACTAGCCCAAGGATTTTCACAATGATTCAGATGTTTCGGCGACTATACAGCCACCTTCGATCATCAGTGAAGCACATGCAGCTCTGTAGTTCATTAAAGCTGTGTGAATGAGTTCTGTAGTTGTTGTACTGTACGTATGTGTGTCTGGAACATGAGGTATGGAAGTACGTAAATGCTCACAGGGTCTGTAGGTGTTATGTGTACAGGTGACTGTGGATTCGTGGATTGTGTATACACACTTCTTCTGTAGCGGTTGTCATGGCAGCAAGGTCACTTATTCAACTTTTCAGGGACAGCAATCCCGACCTCTTGCACAAGAGAGACAGGGTAAGCCCATTTTGTGAAACCAGCATGCTGTGGCACTGAGTTCAGTCCCTCCTGATGAAACAGGGTCGGCCAACGGAGCATGAAGTGGACAAAGCAAAGGAATATGGTGAAGTGAAACCCAAGGTGTTTATCCCAGGAGCAGAGGTGGGCCCGAGACTGCATCACCAGTGTGTGTGTGTGAGCATTTGTGTGTGTGTGAGCATGTGTGTGTGGTGTGTGTGTGTGTGTGAGCATGTGTGTGTGTGGTGTGTGATTGCGTGCGTGCGTGCATGCGTGCATGCGTGTGTGTGTGTGTGTGTGTGCATGCATATAAGTGTATCTAGTATAGTGCTTGCATTATGCCATTTTCTTGTCATACAGTATTTCTCATTACAGTTGTTAGGTCATGTTGATACAAAGTCCAACGTCAGTGAACATGATAATGACAGTGACACAGACCATCAAGATGATGACAGTGACAAGAAAGATGACACTGACGATGAAGCAAGTAACAGTGATAATGACAATGACAAGGAAGGTGACACTGACAATGAAGCAAGTGACACTGATGATGACAGTGACATTGTGACGGAGGAAGACGGTGCAACGATGGAGTTGACTGGTGACGGTACTGATGGACGTCATCCTACAGCAAACGCTGCTAAAACAGACAATACAGCTGACATGAATGACGAGGCAAGCAGTTGTACATTGTCACAACCGTCTGAGGGCAGTCACCAAACCGGACACGGCAAGAAGAGTCACATGCTGGTACATAATGACTTTATAGGATAGAGAATGACATTAACAGGATAATGCGAAGCACCAATTGGTTTCATTCTTCCCTTCTTTAGTGTGAGATAGGGTCTACTTCTCTAGAACTTAGTGAATATGCTGTTTTCGTCACTACAGGGCATCATTGAAGAAGGCTTGAAGCAGAGAAAGGAGAGGGCTGTTCAGATCAGCCAGTCAAGGGTGAGAGCAGTTCTTAAGCGGTTACTTGTGCTAGCAGATCCCACCGGTGCCTACTGCCAGCTGTGTACATCTGCACTCGTTGGCCGGTGGTAGCATAGTGGTCTGGAGATGAAGCACAACTTTTGTGTTTGTGTGTGTGTGTGTGTGTGTGTGTGTGTGTGTGTGTGTGTGTGTGTGTGTGTGTGTGTGTGTGTGTGTGTGTGTGTGTGTGTGTGTGTGTGTGTGTGTGTGTGTGTGTGTGTGTGTGTGTGTGTGTGTGTGTGTGTGTGTGTGTGTGTGTGTGTGTGTGTGTGTGTGTGTGTGTGTACCTGTGTGTGTGCGCGTGCGTGCGTGCATGTGTGTGTGTGTGTTTGTGTGTACCTGTGTGTGTTCGTGCATGCGTGCATGTGTGTGTGTGTTTGTGTGTACCTGTGTGTGTGTGTGTGTGTGTTCGTGCATGCGTGCATGTGTGTGTGTGTGTTTGTGTGTACCTGTGTGTGTGTTTGTGTGTACCTGTGTGTGTGTGTGTGTGCGTGTGTACGTGCATGCATTTATGTCAGAGCACGGGGAGGGGCTAAAATGGATGAGAAAATTACATACATGTGTGGCTCTTTATGCATGTCTTGTAAATCTCCTTGCCTGGTCACCTTTGATGATGCAATCCTCTGCCATAGTTTGGAGGGTTCCCTCATTTCAGTGGTACAAAGTCTGTACAGGCATCTCTCTTGATGCATACGTACGTATTTGTGACCGTCATTAAGAGGGTTCCCTGTATTTGTGGGTATCATACTGCTGCTGTCTCTTCATCTTTCTCCCGTCTTGCAGTTCCTGACACAAGAAGACTTTGAGCAGATTCGTGCAAAGCAGTTGGCCGAGAAGTTGAAGCCTTCCATGTCTCGTAAGAGAAAAGCACAGGAGATTGAGAAGGAGCTTTTAGAACCAAGTGTCGAAGAAGAAGCAGAGAGGTAGGCAGACACAGTGGTAGTGGTTTTGCCAGTGGAGATGTTCAATTGTGTATGCTGTCATGAAGAACTTTACTACCTGAAGTATTTGCACCCACCCATCTACACACTTGCTTCTGTTGCAGTTTATATGCATGTACATACTGTATGTGTCTTTTGTGTGTATGTGTATGTGCATGTGCGTTGTGTGTGTGTTTGTGTGTGTTTGCGTGTGTCCATTACAGAACACAGGCTAATATATACGTATGTATGACCCTCTTTGCTACTTCTGAACTTGCTTACAGAGGTGAGTTTGTGACACTGCGAGACATTGCCTTTGTGCATAAGAAAAGGAAGGTGACCAGGGAAGAGAAACTTGCTCAGGCCAAGGTGAGGATTCATTCCCTGAATCTGCTCAAGTGCTGTGTTCAAATGTAAATGGAGGGCTTAAGGAGGTGTAGAGAAGATAATGGTAGATCTTGAGTCAGTTGAAGAATTATATGAGGGAGAAATTGGATTATACAGAACTAGCAGCATTGTCTGTTTCCATGTTGCCAGGCCGGAAGAGAGGGAAGGGAGAAGTACAGCTTTAAGAAGAAACGGCTCAACCCTCATGCTAGCACAACCAACAAGGTCAGAAATGCCCCAACGAGTATTTGGGAAAGTTACACCCTTGTACAGCAAGATTATGGGGGGTCTACTCATGTTGTGGTAAGGTTCCTGTTTGGGTGTTGACCCAATTCGCTGTTGTTTTGGGGTGTGCAGGAAAAAATCAAGAATAAAGCCTTCAACATGTCAGTCCGCAAGAAAGCTGTCCAGAGAAAGCAGAAGAGGTCGTTTAGAGAAAAACAGGTACTAAATTTGACACATTGAAGATTTTCGTTGTTGTCTAGTTGGTAGCTCCAGTTGCCTGCAGCATGGTATGACTGTATACTGTATACAGTCACATATCTCTCAGTCTCAGCGCAACACATACTTAATCACAGCGTGCTGTCTGATTGACTCCGTCGATGTCTTGGTAAACTTGCCAGACATTTTTCCATCCCTATTGTCCAATCACTTAGCTAGCACACAGTACTAGCTATGACATTGTACTGTGTTCTTACCTGTAATAAATGATGTATAATATTATTTAATAAATTATTATTCGATTCTTACAATTTCAGATTGCACTGAGAAATTCTCTGTTGAAGCGACGAAAAAGTAGAAAATGATCTATTTATTGATTATGTGATGTTTAATTGTGCTGTCCATTCATTTTCATTGCATCTGTTTCTGGTTGTTCACTTAATGCAATTTGATTGGTGCAATTATGGTATCTCATGAGGTGGGACCAACATGCATGTTGTGAACAACTCCAGTTGGGATGAAAGTTTAAGATGTGAAGTAAAAATTAGATTGTGTATATTTCGTTGGGTGCACGTACTGCATGCAGTGGGTAGTGCACCGCTGGTTATATATGCAAGCACAATCAACCTTACATGCAGACGCAGATTGAGTTAATGAACTCACTCAGCTAGCTATAGAGATAGCTTGCTACCCCCTCTAGTTTGTACCCTATCCACATGTATTGTAGGTGTATGAGACTACATATATAGCTAGCAATTATTCAATGACTTTATTCTTCAAGTACACTTTTTGGATATACTCGTGTACTGGGTATAGATAGAACCTTACTCGAAGTATATACGTGCACCTTTCGCGCCAATTAACAAACACGTGATTTTATAAGAAAATGGCTGCAGCAGTTCGGCTGGCTAGATTGTCGTTGAATTGCGGCTGCAGAGTGTTTGCGCGGCATGTTTCGTACGTGCAAGGGCAATGCATTGATGGAAGAACTCGGGAATACTTTTACTATGTTGATCACCACGGGCAATTGTTTCTTGACGGTACAAAGATGATGAATTTTGTAACCTGCTTCAAAGATCCGGAATTTCTAACGTTCTTCTTTAAACGGGTCAAGCTTAACAATAGCGAGAGGTATCAAGAACACTTTCCCTTTGTTTCTCCGTGTGGAATAGAACTCAACTTCATTCGCTGTGAGGACCTGCCTGTGGTGTTCACCCACCTCGTTAACATGAAGACTATGGACACCATTGCAGCAGAGAAGAAAACAGACTGGAGCGAACCCTTCCTCGAGGATGATCCGCACAAGAAATTAGTACATGAACAGTTTGGGCTCTCCTTTGGAGGAGCCACTTCTGCTCTTGCTGACCTCACTGTTCCATTTCAGCCTTGTTCTCTTATTATGGACCAGCACAATGGGAGAATCTACCATCCCGGACCAGAGAAGGCAGGAGGGGTGGGGCTGGTCAAATCTTCCCTCGCCTTGCAACTGAGTAAATGCTTTGTGGTTCCTCACACTGGGGACAGTGTGGGGGAGAGTGGAAATTCTGGTGACAGCGAAGTACTCTTCCCAAGACCAAGTCACTTTGTATGGAATGGAGTCGAATACACCTTGGAGTACCCACTGCAGTTGCTGGATAAACTGAAGCAACTGCATGGAGCAAACTGTGGTGCTGACCGTGATGTCACTATTGTCCCTAATAAACCATAGCTGTGTAGCTAATGTGTAGTGTGCACTGAACACACACACTTCATTGCTACATATAGTATGTATGTCCAATGTCTTGTATTATATTATTTTTGTGTACAGTAATTTCATCCGAGTCAATCGCTATATCCATTGCTTTGTGCTTTCTATTCGTATATAAGTATAATTTGATGTATACGCCATATAAAGTGGTGGTTGAATATAATTATAATGTTATAAGGTTGTAATAAGCAGTATTGTAATTAATCTGGTCAATAAAATTTTAACAATTTGATTTTATGGCTGACATTAAAATCTTTGCTTTTGATTCAAATTGATCAAATTTCAACAACCGCATGACTGCAGTGTTGAAAATTCTGTACAATTCATTTTCATATCATAAATAGGCTCATTTATATATGTACATAATATTATACAGAAGCTTAATTGGATATCAGTACAACTATGACAGATTTTTATGTATGCAGTGAAAAACAGGCAGCCAAAGGGAAGCACTCAGTGCCCCCAAAGGAGGAAAGGCAGACAAGAAAAGAAATCAATGGTGGAGGTGCTGCACCCATTTGTTCTCATCACTGCAGCAACATTTCCCTGTTGCACTGCGAAGGCCAGGCATTGCCGCAGGTAGGAGAACAGCTTGGCTTATGTACTTGTATAGTACCAAACAAAATAATCACATAACACAGCTATGTACTGCATATGATAACGTTAACGTAACAGGTGCCATCAAATTATACTATATTACGTTTATACTACGCATGGTAGATGAAACTTCTCTACCTATTACCATGTGTATGCATATACGTATAGTGTTGCTATGCCAGTCTCCTACAGTACAGTATATAGAGGCACTACTTCCACTGAGCAATGGTGTTGTTCACTGGTCTCTTGATGCAGCTCTCTGACTGCAGGTACTCCTTAACATTGGGAAGAGCCTGCATACGTGTACAGTCAAAAGACACATTATAGCACTGCATCCCATTCATATATCCCCTTACGTACATACAGTACATCCCATTCATATATCCCCTTACGTACATACAGTACATCCCATTCATATATCCCCTTACATACATACAGTACATCCCATTCATATATCCCCTTACGTACATACAGTACATCCCATTCATATATCCCCTTACGTACATACAGTACATCCCATTCATATATATCCCCTTACGTACATACAGTACATCCCATTCATATATCCCCTTACGTATATACGTACGGCACATCCCAATCATTATATATACGACATGTGAACCTGCGACATGTCAAGAGCTATATGTGCATTTATCCCCTTACGTCTCATTCAGTATAATATGCAGTGAGTAAAGTTCAGTTCAGTATGTTATGCGGTGAATGAACCTGCAAACAATACCTGCATTGGTTCTCTGCCAACTGCCAAACACCCTTCTAATAAGGAACCATAGCTGGGATGTTTGCACACATTATAAATGACTTTGCATGTCTGTCTCTATAAATGTTCTGTACAAACACATACACATGCACATACACATGCACATACACATGCACATACACATGGACATACACATGTACATACACATGTACATACACTGTACTGTACATATATTATACACACACAAATTAACGCTGTCAAGACCTCTTCTCAGAAAAGAACCTATGCATGCAACAGTATACTATTTTCATTCAATAAAAGGTGAGTGGCATAACCATAGACTTTACTCCACTACAACAGCACACAAGATAGGATTTGAGGCTGGATCCCAGGGGACCTACTGCCTCACAGTGCATTCAAAGCCCCACCCACAACAGTTTCACTCTTCAAACTGCACTTGCCTCAAAGCGATCCAGATACTCCTGCAGGGCAGCAAAGAAAGCAAGTTGACAACACTTGAAACACACCTACGTAGAGTGCTATGGACAAGCTGACCTTCAGGGCAGGGTACCCCTCCAGTAGAGCAGGCTCAAACAGTCGGTGGTGGTCCAAGATCTCGTACAAACTGAAATCCACGTAGGTTAGCTGAGGACGACAACCACATGCAGTTTGTGTGCAATAACATGTGAAGTTCAACAGCACAGCTTGCGCATGTGACTACAGCGAGCCTCACTGTGTCTCCTGCCACCCATTTCTTGTCCTTCAAGTAGTCACAGAACCTCTTCAGTGGCACTTTGACATCTCTAAGGTAACCTTCCTTTAGCTCAGCCTGTACATACATACACAGACACATGCACGCGCACACATTTGGTTCTGTGTAAGAGGAGAAAATTTCACTTACAAATTTTGGGTTATAGCACAATCTGGTAAAACTCTTCCGGAAGTCTGCAACCTGCAGAAGAACAGGGCTACACAATAATAAATAGAAGCAAGAGATGCATTGCACTGTATGCATGTCAAGCAACCCACAACTCCTTCTATCACTTCAGCATTCTGCTGCTCCTGTTCCGTTGTGGGCACTGTCAGAACACAGTGTGCACGTGAAAGGAATAGTTAATGTGTTGCATGGACTGCTGCACCAAACAAGGATGCCTCTCACTCTTAGGAGTTGCAAGAATGTGTGCAGTGCACATTTAATAGCTGAGACGCAGTACAACGGCACACATCAACAAACACTTACAAAGCTTTCCAGCCTTTCGTGAGAGGTACTTCATGATCTGTAGAAATAATGATCATAAAGAGACTCCTTGCTATGTCTGAAGCTTATCCCCAAAATGTCAATTGTCACTGGATGCTAGCTCTGGTGAAGAAGTCTATCTCTGTAGCGAAACACTCTCTAAAAGGACCCCGTAATCCTAACTACAGTGATGCAATTGTCAGTTACACTACGAAGAGGCCAGTAGTACATGAGGGATCGGTGACAGGATGGTGGTCAAAGAGAATGTAGTTCGCATTAATGAAAACTTAAGGTATGTATTTCAACACAAGCAAAAAGCACACACACAACTCACTGCAGCACTTTGGCTCAGTTTCAAGTCGCCATCAATGAGGTAGGGGAGCTGCATTTGCAGAAGGTTGCAGGTTGAAGGTTACATAAAATAGCCTTTGATATGAGCACATCAACGTGCAAAAAATGCCACTAAACATAATACAGTGCAAGTTGCATATATAATGTTTCATGTTGCAAAAGCTACAGACACACTACCTGTATCACTTCGACACAAAGTGTTGATAGGATTGATGCAACACATGCACACATACACACATGTGTGCGCACGCACGCATACACACACACACACACACACACACACACACACACACACACACACACACACACACACACACACACACACACACACACACACACACACACACACACACACACACACACACACACACACACACACACACACACACACACACACACACACACACTGACATCAGGAAACTGCATTCCAAGAGTCTCTTTCACACTCAGCCAGGAACTGCGATCATAGTCAGGTGCTACAACAGAAACACATGCACACACTTCATCACACGTCTGCCATATAGCCACACAGTATAGCACTGGCCATTACTCACGTCCTCCCTGGACATAGTGTACATCCTCAAAGTCAATCCCGAGGTACTTTAGCTGCAATCTGATTGGCTGAGCCAGCTGAGTGCATGCGCAGAGTGCATGGTGCAGATAGAGTAGACATCGCTAGCTGGCTACACGTAACAGCCGATGTACCACATGTCATGGTAACACCAGTACTTTCGCTGCAGGGCCATGTCACTAGTTTGAACATGGTCTGAAGTACAATCAGATCCGCCTCCCCCACTAATCAGCGTATGACAGGGAGTAGTCTGGCTTGCTAGACCGTCCCGTAAACGCCCGGCAGGCGTGGAAGGGAAGGGACGATCTAGCAAGCCAGACTCAAACAGGGTGTCAATAGTTTACCATGGACACCCTACTAAATCGACCAAATAACGCTCAGTTAGCCAGTAGCTACTCGTGACGTGTGCCTGCGTGTTTAAAAACAGATGTAAATTGATAGTTGGACAGCTCCTCACCCCTCTAATCTTCCAGTACCCAAGAGTGATAGGCATTCTGACGACCTCTGCTGCGTGAACGATGCGAACCGATTCCTGCACCCAGACCACGCCCATCGCCTCATGCAGCGAAAAATGGCGAACGAAGCGCACAGGTATCACTGTGACATTATAAGATACTGCCAGCTAGCTAGATATAACTATAGCTAACAATAATAAAAAGATTCTGTCATCCACGCAGCAGTGCAGCAACTGCCGGGACTATTGCTATCTAGCTATCTACTCTAGTAGCTACAGTGTTGCCAGCTACAAGTCTCTTCAGAGCGGCTAGCTAGCTAATCCACTGAGCCATGGGGCTGAGCATTGGCCTCTTGATGCAGCTGTCTGACTCCAGGTACTCCTTAATGTTGGGAAGTGCCTGCATATACATATAATATTCACCAATAGCACCACATGCTGTATTCATCTAGCTAGCTAGCTAGCTGCAGTATGTGAAG
This sequence comes from Aplysina aerophoba, assembly GCA_949841015.1. Classification (NCBI taxonomy): domain Eukaryota; kingdom Metazoa; phylum Porifera; class Demospongiae; order Verongiida; family Aplysinidae; genus Aplysina; species Aplysina aerophoba. The sequence continues at coordinate 1,001,774 of OX465049.1, read as the reverse complement.
CATAGCTACACACCTGCCATCCCCAAGCATGTACGTAGGTGACCCCCCTATCAAAAGCACTGCTTGTGATACTTATAATAATGCAACAAATATCGTAACTATACAGCTAGCTACAGCTACAGAGCTAGCCAGCTGTAGCTAGCTATTCAATGTGAGGAGTCACTTGGGAGAAAAGCTCGATGGCATCTGACTGTCAGACAGCTTGTGACCAGAGAAAGCTAACACAGCAGGCATTTTTGGTAGATGTGCTGTTTCTGGAAGATTTTTCATTCAAATGGGGACCTTGCAGTCATAAAGGCACAGCTTTCGGTCGCAAGAGAGTAAGGTCTGCACTGCCTGTCTGTAACCTAACATGCATGGGTATGCAATGGAATGGTATGGGCAACATTCTCCTATAATAACTAGGGGACTGTTGAGTTGCTGCATGCCCATAGCCATATTTTCAACCTGCACTTGCCTCAAAGCGGTCCAGATAGTCCTGCATGCAGTAAAAGAACATAGCAGAGTTGAAAAGCACTTGACACACAGAATGCCAAGGACAAGTTTACCTTCAGGACAGGATACCCCTCCAGTAGAGCAGGCTCAAACACTCTGAGTTTGTCAAGGATCTCGTAGAATCTGAAATCCACATACGTTAGCTGTAGAATACATAATATATGCATATCACGTACAGGTGCATGCAAAGGGAAGCACAATAAAATGTACGTGCAGTGTGCAACAGCACAGCTTGTGCATGTGACTATAGTTAGCCTCACAGTGTCTCCTGCCACCCATTTCTTGTCCTTGAAGTAGTCACAGAACCTCTTCAGTGGTACCTTAACATCTCGAAGATAGACTTGCCTTTCGTCAGTCTGCGTTAGGACGCAGCAAGCACACACACGTACACTCACTCACACACATGTACACTCACTCACGCACACACGCGCATGCATGCACGCACCAAGTTCGCTATTCTCATTGCATAGCACAATGGACCTCGTGATCTGCCTTTACTTACGAAGTTAGGGTTGAAGCACAGCCTGACAAAACCAACCTGGAAGTCTCCAACCTATATAAATATTATACATTAATTAATTAATGAACAAGGAACTAGCATACATACATCATATACATATATATACGTATACATATAAAAGCCTAAAAACAAGTATTTCGAGTTAAAAAACTCGTGGGGCGCCGAAGGGGTTCCTCAAACTCGAACTACTTGCTAGTAATAGTGCCCACATCTGTTATGCCATATAGCATCACTCTAAATCTTAGAATGACCCCAGGATGCACCACACAGAGGTTTGCATGAATGCATCAGGGGTTCAGTAGGCAATTGCATGGGAAGTTGCATTAATTAGCTAAGTGTTTGGATGCTTTGCACGGAATAGAGCCCTGTAGTTACACAGCTTCATGCACTTGGATACCTAAGTGTTCTAATCCAGCTAGTTAGCTAGTCTTCATAACACGTACACTAGCTATCTAGTTTTCGTATTACGTGCAGAACAATGCGAGAACGTTCCTAAAATGGCCGTTCAGCCTCGGTAGCATTTGGAGCTGTAACCCGCACGTCAGATTTATTTAAGCTTCTAAGCAACATTAGTCTTCTTGAAACTATTCGTGGACAACTTTCGTTCGTTTGGTAAAGGAAGAAATGATAACAAAGACAATTTCTAACCGGGGGAACAGAAGCCTCCGGGGCGGCCATTTTGTTACAGGACCTCTTGTTTTTCCGGCTGTTTCTACTCGAGAACGTCCTGCGCAGGCTTGGCGATGGTTTAGTATTATAAAGTAGTGTTCTTGAATACTTTTCATTTGATCAAATGACTGTGCAAATGAAGACAAAGCGAGTAAAAGCTTGGTAAATTCAAGGAAACCCGAGCGCCGCCATTTTATGACAGATATATATGCTGCCGGCCTGTTTCCATCTGGGCTGGCAGCTAGGGTTGCAACCCAAACCTGCCGGCCAGGCACCACGGGTCGGAAGGTGAAGGCAGAAAGGAAACCGTGGAAGGGCTCTGGAGGGATTGCAGCAGCTGGATCGCCACCTGAATCAAGACATTGACTCATTGTGGATTGTTGATCTTGTTAGCTAGCTACTTGATTAGTGCTGCATGGGGCAGTGTTGCCCTAGTGTGCTTCGGCACATGGTGCACTTTAAATGATATGATATGATATGATATGATATATATATATATATACCAACATGAAACCATACAAAAACCTAAATCTGAAAACAATATAGATATAGTGTGGATGGGCATGCACAGAGATGCATTTATAATTAACATGCATTTTATTTGTGATGCTGGCTTTAATGAAGGAGCATGACCACATATAAGCCAGCTCAGGGTGTGCACAAAGAACCACTGCAATATAATCAACCCACAACTCCTTCCATCATGTCCATGTTCAGCTGCTCCTGTTCTGTTGTGGGCACTGTAAGAACACAATCAATAGATACTTGTATGTCACATTAATAGGACTGAGGATGAAATGATGTGAAAAACTCAGTACTGAATCAATTTGTTACAGAATGGTGAATACCTAATGTAGTAAAGTATAAACACTCATACTCCAGATATGTGGAATGACAAACCAGTAAACACTCACAGAGCTTTCCAGCCTTTCGTGACAGGTACTTCATTATCTACCACAATAACCCAGAGCAAAAAGTGCAAGCGTAATAACCCATGGCCAGTAACATATATGAACACATCTGTATTCCCAAGAATCATTCACTATAGTACTGATGTTCATTTAGTGTATATATATTGACAGCTAGGATCGATACAGTAGGTTGTATGGTTGGAAAGGATGTAAAGATTATTCAGTGGTTAAACAGCAATGTAATCTTGCTACTGCTAGCATTCATCAGCCAAGGCAAGTTGGCCCATTACTCACTGCAGCACTTTGACTCAGCTTCAAGTCACCGTCAATGAGATAGGGAAGCTGCAATTGAACAATGTTATGTTGTATATTCAGTCTGTAAGTACAGCTATATACTGAGAAAGAAGCACACACACACATGTACACACACACACACACACACACATATGTACACACACACACACACACATGTACACACACGTTTACACACACATGTACACACACGTTTACACACACACACACACACACACATGTACACACACACACACACACACACACACACATGTACACACACACACACACACACACATGTACACACACACACACACACACATGTACACACACACACACACACATGTACACACACACGTTTACACACACACACACACACACACATGTACACACACACACACACACACACACACACACACATGTACACACACACACACACACACATGTACACACACACACACACACACATGTACACACACACACACACACACATGTACACACACACACACACACACACATGTACACACACACACACACACACACACACACACACACACACATGTAAACACACACGTTTACACACACATGTACACACACACGTTTACACACACACACACACATGTACACACACACACACATGTACACATACACACACATACACATGCACACACACACACACATGTACACACACACACACACACACACACACACACACACACACACATGTACACACACACACACACACACATGTACACACACACACACACACACACACATGTACACACACACACACACACACACATGTACACACACACGTTTACACACACATGTACACACACACGTTTACACACACACACACACACACATGTACACACACACACACATGTACACACACACACACATACACATGCACACACACACACACATGTACACACACACACACACACACACACACACACACACACACACACACACACACACACATACACACACACACACACACACACACACACACACACACAGACATGTACACACACACACATGTACACACACACACACACACACACACACCTACACACACACACACACACACACACACACACACACACACACACACACACACACATGTACACACACACACACACACACACACACACACACACACACACACACACACACACACACACACACACACACACACACACACACACATGTACACACACACACATGTACACACACACACACACACACACACACACACACACACACACACACACACACACACACACACACACACATGTACACACACACACACACACTCACACACACACACACACACACACACACACACACACACACACACACACACACACACACACACACACACACACTGACATTAGGGAACTGCATTCCAAGAGTCTCTTTCACACTCAGCCAGGAGCTGCGATCATAGTCAGGTGCTACAACAGAAACACATGCACACACTTCAACACACGTCTGCCATATAGCCACACAGTATAGCACTGGCCATTACTCACGTCCTCCCTGGACATAGTGTACATCCTCAAAGTCAATCCCGAGGTACTTTAGCTGCAATCTGATTGGCTGAGCCAGCTATGCAGTGTGCATGCACAGACAAAGGTCAAGATGTATATATAATATATACCGTGTGTACATACAGGAGACTTGCACCTGTAGCTACCTGCTACAGTTATTACATGCAGTCATTCGGCTACAGTGAGCCCGTTCATGGCCACCTGAGGCCAGTTATCTCTGGCCGTCGTAGCTGCATCATATATATATAGGAAGCTGCACTTGGGTAGAGTGAAATTATAGCTACGCGCACATGTATTTTGAGCTGCCAGGGAGGCTGGCTTGATCAGAAACATGGCTGCCTCAACTAGCTTCTACAGCTAGTGCCCACTCCAGGTTTAATTTCGCTGAAGTTTGGCTGAAAAGACATGATGGGCATGAAACGACCATTAGTGTGGTTACGTGCCTGTGTTTATTATTCGCTATAGACAACTGCTCACCCCTCTAATCTTCCAGTATCCCAGAGTAACAGGCATTTTCTGACCGCTCTGCTCAATATCACTGAATGACCTACCGTAGTTAGAGACCGCTAGCTAGACCGCAGCCACAGTAATCGCCCGATTTCCGCACCTTCTTCTGGGCGTTTACTCCATGGGTTACTGGGACGGCCTAGCGAACCAACCAGTGCCTATCAATGCAAGATCTCGCAGCGTGGTCGACATTAATTACACTGTAATTAGCTACTTACTATAAATGTAATATTGGTACTAGCTAGCGAATATTAAACATATACCACTCTACAGTGAGTCACAGTGTCGTGACGAGTCGGTGGCATGAATAGAGCAGCTACCTAGTACAGCATGCTAGCTAGCATGCACTCTTTTCAGTGAAGCTAAGTTCACTGAGCCATGGCTTCAAGCTTCAGCAATTAGCAATGCTAGCTAGCTAGCCAAAGGATGGACCCAGCTAGCTAGCCAGAGGATGGACCTAGCTAGCTAGCCAGAGGGTGCACCTAGCTAGCTAGCCAGAGGGTGCACCTAGCTAGCTAGCCAGAGGGTGCACCTAGCTAGCTAGCCAGAGGGTGCACCTAGCTAGCTTGCCAGAGGGTGCACCTAGCTAGCTTGCTAGCTAGTCAGAGGATGGACTTAGCTAGCTAGTCAGAGGATGGACCTAGCTAGCTAGTCAGAGGATGGACTTAGCTAGCTAGTCAGAGGATGGACCTAGCTAGCTAGCCAGAGGATGGACCTAGCTAGCTAGTCAGAGGATGGACCTAGCTAGCTGGTCAGAGGATGGACCTAGCTAGCTAGCTAGTCAGAGGATGGACCCAGCTAGCTAGTCAGAGGATGGACCTAGCTAGCTAGTCAGAGGATGGACTTAGCTAGCTAGTCAGAGGATGGACCTAGCTAGCTAGCCAGAGGATGGACCTAGCTAGCTAGTCAGAGGATGGACCTAGCTAGCTGGTCAGAGGATGGACCTAGCTAGCTAGCTAGTCAGAGGATGGACCCAGCTAGCTAGTCAGAGGATGGACCTAGCTAGCTAGCCAGAGGGTGGACCTAGCTAGCTAGCCAGAGGGTGGACCCAGCTAGCTAGCCAGAGGATGGACCCAGCTAGCTAGCCAGAGGGTGGACCTAGCTAGCTTGCCAGAGGATGGACCTATGGACCTAGCTATAGCTAGTCAGAGGATGGACCTATAGCTAGCTAGCCAGAGGATGGACCTAGCTAGCTAGCCAGAGGATGGACCTAGCTAGCTAGTCAGAGGATGGACCTAGCTAGCTAGTCAGAGGATGGACCTAGCTAGCTAGCTGGTCAGAGGATGGACCTAGCTAGCTAGCTAGTCAGAGGATGGACCCAGCTAGCTAGTCAGAGGATGAACCTAGCTAGCTAGCCAGAGGATGGACCCAGCTAGCTAGCCAGAGGATGGACCTAGCTAGCTAGTCAGAGGATGGACCCAGCTAGCTAGCCAGAGGATGGACCTAGCTAGCTAGTCAGAGGATGGACCTAGCTAGCTAGCCAGAGGATGGACCTAGCTAGCTACTGCAGCTTTTGTAGGAATTTATTGTAATACAGATATTCTGATAACAGTTTATGACATTGCATGATGATGATGACGTACTTAATCCACCAATTACATTACAGACAGCAAACTATCGGAAGCATAGCAACTAGTTTATTTTCTTCCTGTTCATGGTCTCCCAAGCTATTTTGCAAAGGCGCCATTTTTACAGTTGTGGGCGTGCGGGTGTGAGCCACAACATCTTCGACTTTCATTTCATCGACGTTAACTTCAGAGATCGCTGAACTGCTAGAATGCCCGTTACTCTTGGGTACTGGAATATTAGAGGGGTAAGCAGCTGTATGGCACGGGGTTAAACGCGGGTCCTTGCTGAGGTAGTGAGACCTGCGCATTCTAGCTATCCAATCCGCGGGGAACTTCAGCGGACTAGCTACTACCTACTAACTACTTGAAGGTCTTTCTTCATTTATCGTGTACTCTTATGGATCTCTGCGCATGTACGCCATGTACTCAGCTGGCTCAGCCAATCAGGTTGCAGATGAAGTACCTCGAGATGGAATTTGAGGATGTACGATATGGCCAAGGAGGGCGTGAGTGGTGTTGGCAGGCTAGCATGTGTCTATTGTGCGCGTGCATAGCTAGTATGTGTGTGTGGTTACTCGTTTCATTTCAGCTGATTGGAAGGAAGTGAAAGAAAACCTTGGAATGCCATTTCCTAATGTTAGTTGTGTGTGTGTGTGTGTGTGTGTGTGTGTGTGTGTGTGTGTGTGTGTGTGTGTGTGTGTGTGTGTGTGTGTGTGTGTGTGTGTGTGTGTGTGTGTGTGTGTGTGTGTGTGTGTGTGTGTGTGTGTGTGTGTGTGTGTGTGTGTGTGTGTGTGTGTGTGTGTGTGTGAGCAAGAGAGTCCGCACGTGTGTTGTATCTATATTTTCTATATATCATGCCTAATACTTTGCTGTCTCCTTTCATGCCCCTACCAGTAGCCAGTAGGCAATTAGACGTGCTCACATCAAAGGCTATTTTATGTAACCTTCAACCTGTAACCTTCTGCAATTGCAGCTCCCCTACCTCATTGACGGTGATATGAAGCTGAGCCAAAGTGCTGCAGTGAGTTGTGTGTTTTGGTTTTTGCTTGTGTTGAAATGCAGACTAAAGTTCTCATTAGCGCATCACATACAAAAATTACTGAATTGTAACATCTCAGATGTGATGTGTCACTCACCACTCGCCCCACCAATGCCTCACATTCAACTTGTATATTTGCTTGTGGGTGAATGTGGGGATAGGGAGTGACCAGATTGTATCAGATGTAATCAGATACAGTCATGCACTGTGAGTCCTTCCTGTCAGACTTGCACTGTCTTAATTGTATTCATGATCCTTCTCAGTGGACAGATGTGTACATGTTACTGGCCATGGGTTGTTACGCCTTTACCTTACTGTTTTGATCTACAGATCATGAAGTACATTTCACGAAAGGCTGGAAAGCTCTGTAAGTGTTTCTTGGTGTTTGTTTCTGTATTTCTGGAGTATGAGTGTGCTTTAGCTGTTAGGTGCACTTCAGCACATTAGGTACACGTCTTGCAACTCCTAATATAGAGACCAATCCTAGTTTGGTGTACATACTCCAGTGAATATAGTTTGGCTCTTAGTTCGGTGTACAGTGAATATAGCATTTGGCATCTTTGGACAGCACTTGTACGTAGCTTGTGCATTGTGCTCTGACAGTGCCCACAACAGAACAGGAGCAGCAGACCACGGACATGATGGAAGGAGTTGTGGGTTAATTTATGTGCATGCATGCACATCTATGTGTACATACATGTGTATACATTAGGACTTTTGTATTATGAACTCTGTTATTTTACTATACGTACATATAGGTTGGAGACTTCCGGTTGGGATTTATTTTACTGTGCTACAACCCAAAGTTTGTAAGTGAAACTCTCACCTGCAGCCTATACAAGAACCAATTGCACTTAGTCAATTATTATGTACACCAGTGTAGAGAAAGGTCTTGTTTGACAATGTGATTGAGGTGAATATTTAGGTTAGTGTGTGTGTTGTGTGTGTGTGTGTGTGTGTGTGTGTGTGTGTGGTGTGTGTGTGTGCAGGCTGAGCAGAAGGAAAGCTACTTGAAAGATGTCAAGGTGCCACTGAAAAGGTTCAGTGACTACTTGAAGGACCGGAAATGGGTGGCAGGAGACCTGGTGGGGATAACTGTACATGTAGTCGCATGCAGGAGCTATGCTGTAGCCCTGCACATTGCACTGTGTCTCCTCTTGCTCCTCACTACCTGACTGTGGTTGTCGTCCTCAGCTAACCTATGTGGATTTCAGTTTGTACGAGATCTTGGACCACCACCGACTGTTTGAGCCTGCTCTACTGGAGGGGTACCCTGCCCTGAAGGTCAGCTTGTCCATAGCACTCTATGTAAGTGTGTTTCAAGTGGTGTCAACGTGCTTTTTTTGCTGTCCTGCAGGAATATCTGGATCGCTTTGAGGCAAGTGCAGTTTGAAGAGAGTTGTTGCAATCCTTTTTGTCTCTCTTAATTGTGTGTAGTGTAATACGTATGTGTTTGCATTTCTTGGGGCACTGTTATAAAGGAAAACTCTGCAGTTGCACTGCATTAGCTCTTGAAGGCAGCCAATCTGCTAGCATTAATAGCCCTGTCTTCTGAATTAGCTGCCTCCTGCCACAGACTGTCAGGATAGAAGTGTCATGAACTTGAGCCAAATGCACATGCATGTTTGTGATACCAAGTTTTCTTCAATGTGTCACATGTAATTAACCCTGTTGAGAGCGTGGGGAGCAGTGCAGGTATGTAGGAGCCTGTATGTTCACATGTATGTAAAAGGATTTTTTCCTATTTTTCCTTTCGATGAATATTTTGCCTGAACCCAGTGTACATTTCTCTGCCTTTTTCTCATGTATTGATGACCATACAATTATTAAATTTTATTCTTTTTAACCTAACATCTGACTGATGTACCTAACCCAACTCTGCACGTCTTTTCCAATTTACCTCGTCCCACCCTTTTCTCCATTCTTTGTGGGTGCCTTTGGAGTAACCTCTGGCTAGTGGCTTTCCCATGCATGTCAAATAACTATAAGACTACCTATCCTGACCTAAAGGAAGATAGGTCCACATGTGAAAGGTATAATGCATGGAACTGCACAGCTCAAAAGAAGGTTCACATGTGGCACATTGTAGCTCTTGACATGTCGCAGGTTCACATGTCGTATATATAATGAATGGGATGTACTGTATGTACGTAAGGGGATATATGAATGGGATGTACTGTATGTACGTAAGGGGATATATGAATGGGATGTACTGTATGTACGTAAGGGGATATATGAATGGGATGTACTGTATGTACGTAAGGGGATACATGAATGGGATGTACTGTATGTACGTAAGGGGATATATGAATGGGATGTAGTGCTATAATGTGTCTTTTGACTGTACACGTATGCAGGCTCTTCCCAATGTTAAGGAGTACCTGCAGTCAGAGAGCTGCATCAAGAGACCGGTGAACAGCCCGTTTGCTCAGTGGACTTAGCTCCTTCAGAGAAACTGGTAAACCGCGTGCTGTAGGAGAACATACATACCATAACTGTGTGCACTAGTTGCAAATCACCTGTCACCACTGCAGAGGTATTCAGTGGATGCCTCTTGACAGTGGGTTACTAAGCTTGATAGTTTTGCAAAATAATTCAGGGCGGTTTCATAACACTATTTTATGTGCCTACGTAGTAGTAGACAGAAGCACTGAATACCTGGAGTGAAGTAAATAGGACACGAGTCACATATCTATCTAGCATGCAGTTGTTGCATCACACAGCAACTATATTATACTACGTATATACATTGTTCAATACGTGTGATTATTACAGCAAGCCTACCCCTCTCCATACAGCAGCATGCAGTTGTTGCATCACACACATTGCTGAGGTACTGTAGCACGCGCGCACTTTTAGTAACTGTTGCATCATTGATTGATTTCATACCTACAAAAAGTTGCTTGGGGTATATACGTACTTTAGCAAGATAACCGACAGCACTATAAATTTGGGTCTATCAAAAATACAGTTAAAGTACTCAACTGTACAGCAACTATATACTATAATTATACTATATTTGTATATTATATATATCTAGCACGCAGTTGTTGCATCATGCAGCAACTATATAATATTATAGGTAACTAATCACCCTCAACATTTAGTACCTATAGGATGACATTGTTCAATACCTGTGATTATTAAAGCAAGCCTACTCCTCTCCATACAGCAGATTTAGACCTCTGCGGCAACAGACGCCAGTGCTGGGAGGAGGCACTCATATGCTGCAATGCCCTTGAGGAACACCTCTTTGTTGAGAAACTCGTTGTGGTCGTGAAGTAGGATTGGTGTGTGGGGCATCGGGGAGAATCCCAAGGCAGGAATACCAGCCTGCAAGCATGTAAGATGTTCAGTTAACAGCTACAGCTAGCCAGCCATTCAGCCAATGTTTATCTACGTGCCAGCCAGCTAGGCAGGATACAAGCAAGCCCTGTACTGGGGTACCACAAACACAGTGACGACAACAGCACATGTTTACAGAATCAAAGCGCTGCTTGCTTGCAGAGATACGTAGCCCCTGACACAATGGTCTGCACTGGGCAAGGTGATAAGTCACGGCTCTCCTGACTTGGTTTTTGAGCCAGATGCATGCAATGTAGAGGTCCAGTGCAGGTGCTGACCGAGAAGGCTGGTTGCTTCAGATAAGCAAAACACTACAGCACAATACACCACCCTACATAGCCCTACACCAGTCACATGCAGGTGAAACACAGCACTGTAGTTCAGGCACCACACACACAGGCTACCAAGACTCACAAGTCTCAAGTAAGAAGCGTCAGTTCCAGCAGAAAATATTTCATACCTGACCTTCAGGCCTCTGTAACGAAAACCAAAGAACAGCAGACAACCAACTACCCCTCGCACATGAACACAAGCATCACCACTGTGACCACAGCATGAAACAAGAAAGTCTAGTTTAATGTCACGCATGATAAGGACACGGCATAACGTGACTTCATCTACCATGTGTGGTCACACCCACAGTAAACAACAGTCCAACTCACAAGTCATCCATAGCCTGCTGGAAAGCCGTCCACCATGGATCCTTGGAGCTGATGGACGTGGGAGGGATCTTAGGCTGCTTTCGCAACGTGGTCACGGTCACACCTTCCCCAGCATCAACCACCCATGACTGCAGCTTTGATTCCATTAACTAAGAAACGTGCATACACAGAGAGTCCTTTGTATTATATGCATAACTATACAAAATTATCATTATTATCTCTGACCTAACACTTAGTATGTATTAGGTTAGTACACCAATACAGTCATGACAAATGTACAAATGTACCTTGTATTCTGATGGTGTAACTCTCATATCCACAGCTGCAGCAGAAGGGGGCCACGGAACAGCAGTTCATGAATGCCAGAGGAAGATGTCCAGGATTAGCTGCAGACTGCTTTGTGTAGTGGATGTAGTGTCTGTGGATGCGTGTCTGCAATCGCTGCATGTGTGTCTATGTGGGTGCCTGTATATGTGGGTGTCTATGTGGGTGCCTGTATATGTGGGTGTGTATATGTGGGTGTCTATGTGGGTGCCTGTATATGTGGGTGTGTATATGTGGGTGTGTATGTGGGTGCCTGTATGTGTGTCTGTATATGTGGGTGTGTATATGTGGGTGCCTGTATATGTGTGTCTGTATACGTGGGTGCCTGTATATGTGGGTGTGTATATGTGGGTGCCTGTATATGTGGGTGCCTGTATATGTGTGTCTGTATACGTGGGTGCCTGTATATGTGGGTGTGTATATGTGGGTGCCTGTATATGTGGGTGCCTGTATATGTGTGTCTGTATATGTGGGTGTGTATATGTGGGTGCCTGTATATGTGTGTCTGTATATGTGGGTGTGTATATGTGGGTGCCTGTATATGTGGGTGTGTATATGTGTGTGTGTATGTGTGTGTATGTGGGTGCCTGTAGGTGCACCACACTGAGACAACAGGACACTTGGTGAATGCTTACAGAGGCTCATTTCACTGGGAACAACGTTTGACTGGACACCACCCTGGGAGAAGGAAGCATTCAAGGCCATTGTGCTCAGCTGCTCATGTCCACTATACAATGGCTGTCTATGGTGGTATGAATTACCTGCAGTTTGGTGATGTTCACAGACGTGACGTCTCCCAATGACTTGGATGGGTCGCTCTCCAGTCTGCAGCATGAGAGGTGTGTCAGCTACACTGAGGGTTGTGTCAGCTACACGGTACCCACCCACCCACCATTGGATACAATTTCTAGTAGTTCTCATTGAAGTTAATAGCTGAGGTTGTACTTCAACAACTGTATAAGCATTTGAATACTGCTACCTTCATGGGGGCTGACTTAACTGAAATTCATCAAAGTTGTACTAAATATTTATGTAGTTAACCACCTTATAAAAGTGTATAATAATAACAATGAAACAGCTGGAAAACAGTTGTAGCATTCAAAAAAGTGCAGCTTGGCTGACTGACTGTACTGCAGTCTACTTAAAGATGTGGCCACAGCAAATGACTGTAAGTGTCTGGGTACAGCCAACAAACCTTGTCTTCT